>CM030834.1:7386667-7979167 GCA_018105865.1 Metaphire vulgaris
CTTTATAGATTATTGATTCACAGTTTTCAGTAGGCAATGAAGTTTATATTCTGTTGTTATTTGCACTGAAATTTAAATAGTAAAAACCAAACTCTTTTTTAGTACAGTACATTCAAACTGCGTCAATCTGTTCCACGATTTCTGAGCCAATGGAGATAGGTGTCTTGTTGTGACCAAAGCCGAGGTTCTGGGTCTTTGTTTTAGCCCACGAGATGTGAAGGCCGAATTTGGAGCCTCAGTTTCCATCCGCAGTATAGGATATCTCGAAGCTTCTCGTGACTTTCATTGAAAAGAGCAGCATCGTCGGCGTAATTGAGATCTGTAAATTTGTAATCATCCAATTGAACGCCCATGCCTTCAGCGACGACCCAGTTCATGATATAGTCCATAGCACAGCAAAATAAAAAGATACTACTCTGCCTGACTCCAGAGGTAGTGTGACATTTTCCAGAGAGAAATCAAGTCTTTAAAAAAGTCTGACAATCAAAAAAATAAATAAAATGTTATCGAGTCTCTAAAAAAGGCTGACAAGCAAAAAACCATAATAATTATAAAAATATTTAGGAAATCTCGAAAATGCCGCCCCTAGGGCGTGCCGCCTGGGGATATGGGTTAATGTCAGTTAGCCTATGTGCGTTACTAGTAGTGCTGTTACGGTTTCCCTCTGCCCCTCGTTCGGTTTGGACACCACTGGGGATAACCCTAGGTTAGGGTTGGGTTAATGTTCAGTTAAGCCTATGACCTCTTTTTGCTTTCAGAGATTTTGGAGAGGTTATTAGACCTCTTTTTCTAGGGTTTTAATAATGTTAACTGTTAAATTTTAAAAAGGGCTGTTGATAACGTTTTGAACACTACTATTTCTTACAATGTACAACTCTAGTGAAGACCTCACTAACAGGGCTTGAACCCGCTCCGTTAGCCTCAGGGATATTTTTGCCAGTACCGTAGCTAATTGGTAAAATTTAATAGTTTCTGTTCTGTAACATTAAATGTTATACTAAATTTGAAAACGCTTGAATATAAAACGGAAGAAAAAAATTGATATGTTTTAACTGTATCTAATGTTCTGCTTTGGTTAAATGAGGGCCATAACGTTTTGAAGCAAATAATTATAATAAGCATTATGTATGTGACGTGTAACGTTTGCAAATCATGTATTTGAAAACGGTTTTACTGTATCTAAGTACTGAGTAGGCAAATAATTATAATAAGCATTATGTATGTGACGTGTAACGTTTGCAAAGCTACGGTTTTACGACTCTACTCGACTCCTAAACTACTCGGTTAGTGCAGCCTTAATTTTGGGTGGAATTATTTTACGGCCAGCGGAGATTTTATTTTAATAGGAGAGATTTTGTTTTCTCCCTATACAGTGCTATACTCTAGCCGAATTTATTTTAAAATGAATCCACCGTGCGGAGACTGTTTGGTGGGAGGAATTATGTTCGACACCGGCAGTCTGCATGCGTTTTTCTTACCTCGCTCTTTGAAGCTGCCTTTGACGTCAGTTCTTGCGGCATTTGTTTGTGGAATCGGTTTTTGCTAAGACTCTCTGTGGGGTGACGGCGTCTGGTGGTCGATGGAATACTTCGGTCGAAGAGGTTTGGATCTGTGGCGCAAACGAAGCCACCAACGGCGGCTTTTGGCAGCATCGGTAAAGCACGCGTCCATGCACGCGGCGGCTCTTGGCAGCATCGGTAAAAGCACGCGTCGTCTATCTAGCCATAGACTAATGACTTTAGCCCTGAACACTTGTTACCAACTTACCACTTAACTAACTGGGGCATAACGAATAATAATAACCTAAATAAGACTGATTCGATCAGATTCGGATTCTCTTTGTTTAGTTATTTTTACCGAGCAGACTCAATTTGGAGTCAGTACTACTCGAGTTACTCGGCGAGTCCATAGACTAATGACTTTAGCCCTGACTTGGCAACTCTCGATCAGATTGAAACAAATCAGCGACTGAAAATACTACAAGCATTCGCATTTTTAAAAAAATCATCGGAACTAGGTCTTTTCCGTAAAGTCAGTCGGCAAGTTTAAATTATTTTATGTCTCTGTTTTGTTTTATGGAAATTTTGTAATAATAAAACGTTAATTTTAGGCCAAAAGATAAGGTTGCGCTCAATCTCAAATGAAGTAGTCAGGTGGGTCATTAGCCAAAGGTGGGACATTCAGGGACGTTTCCTGGTCACTGCAGCGGGCGACTGCGACTGTTGACTAGTTAGTCTAAATAACAGGGAGAACTAGCTCAATTGATATATATTCCCACTGGTCTGACTCTAAATTACCACCCTGCACTTCAGCCGTTGTTGTGTAAAACTGAGGGCGCTAACCCTTCGGTTCTCCGTGCGGGCGCAGAGCCTATATGGAGTGTACCTTTTTAGGCTACTTCAGGTTCGAAGAGTTTTTAACATAACTCGGTTAACAGTTAATCTCCTATTTGAGTTTGCAGCTAAAAAGTCATGGAACCTAAACCGGTATCAGCAGTTTCCAGCCTGTGCACCTTTGTTGAAATTAGGCTTAGTGGACGAAAACTTTATGCTGAGAAATGGACGTCGTTGTCGGTTCTCCGTCCGTGCGGGCTAGACAAGCAGTGGCGAGGCCACGGAGGATTTGGGGAAGAGTTTTTAACATCTCCACTTGCCATCACGGCCACTCGTGAGATTAGGCTTAGTGGACAAAACTTTACGCTGGGGGTAGGGGATGGTTGAGGATCGGCTCTACTAGTCTAAGTATCAAGCGTTCTCTAGATATTTATATAAAAAAACAGTCGTGCGTCAGACAGACCCGCCATCTCCGTCCATGTTACTATTTGCCAAAAATTGTATCGGATAGATAAAAAATAGGCCTATTGTTTAAAAGTTATTCAATGCACTCATTACGCGTGGAATAGTAATTCTAACGAATTCTAACGCATCAGTTGGACAGAAAATAAGACAAACGAGGAAGTGCTGAAACAGGTGGGGGAAAAGAAAGAGATGATCAACACAAAAAGAAAAAGACAAAAGGCCTGGATGGGACATATAAAGAGAGGAGACTCACTCCTAAGGGAAACAATAGGACAACTAGAGGGGAAAAGACCAAAGGAAGGCCACGAGAGATGCTCCTTGACTGGATGATGGAAAAGGACTATAGTCTATAAAGACTTGAAGGAGAAAGCCATGAACAGGAATGAATGGCGAAATTTGGAATACAAAACCTGCCTAGGGGCAGAATACTACGAAGAAAATAAAAGTTGTTTGGCTTCAGGGGCTTTTGCCCCTGACCAGGGGACCCCAACTGGGGGATCTACCCCAGACCCCCTCAATTAACGTGCTCGCCATAACCTCCACTCTCAAACGTCTGACGTCGCCACTGTAGACAAGTCTGTTCTAATATTTGCAATTGAATAGACTGAGGTATTCTACACGCATTGCTTTAAGTAAGTGTAAAATCTCCTGAATTTATATAGCGCTTTTAAAATCAGGTTCCGTAGAAGCGGCTTAATCGTAGGCGCTTAATCCGCAGTTGAAATAGCTACAGTCGAAGCTTAGCAACTGCCCCCGGGAGCCGAGATGAAGGCGCACCAAAATCGATCCCAAAATGTTTTTGAAGAAAAAAATATTTTTGAAGATAGGTCTTACTCTAGTCTCTAAGGTTCATATGGTCGGTTGTCGAATATATTATATTATTGATAATTCACTTCAACAACTTCCGAAAATCCTGACAAACAAAAAAAGGCCATGCATTACTACAGAACGTCCGCTTTCATTTGACGTAGCTATGCGAAATAGTTTTTGCTTGTCAGGATTTTTCGAAAGTTGAGGGCGCCATTATTACAGCATTTATCCCTCCCCCGGGCGCCGGACACCTTCTCATGTCACTGGCTGTGGCGCTATATATATCCCGATGCTCCGCGCTCGTTAACAGCAGTGTTTATCATCTTGGGGGGAACAAGTTGAAAATCCCCCAATTTTTTTAGATGTTGGCTGGGGAAATCGAAACAAACGTGTGGAAACTCAAACCTTGTCCTCCCAAACATTTTTTCAAGAGGGCTAGAATAAACACTGGTTAAATGGGACTGCGGAATCGACATGTGGGACATGTATTTTTTAGGGTAAATGGGACTGCTTACTGAGCCTACCCCCTCCCCCACTGGTCTACCTTATGCATGGCAATGGGGAAGTGTGATGCCGTCATTGACTTATTTAACTAAGCTATTTAGCGTAATGAAACAACAAAAAATGTCCAGCCCCACTGGCCTGACTCAACTATCACAAACTGAGAATCGACAGCAGGCAGCCGTTTAGATAGCCCCCTAATTGTGGTCTGATACCTTTGATATCGCGGAGACTCACCTGAGCTATAAGTCTGGAATTATTTTTCTATAACTTCCTATGTCTATTAGCAGATTAGTGCGATTTTTTTACTTTTGACTTTCAAATTCATTTGTAGGAAGGAGAAACAAGTTCAAACAACGACAGGAGATAATTTTCAGCCAGTTTCTCGCTTGTTCTTGCGATGGAAATTTTTAAAATGTTATTCACGTTATTTTAAACTTGAGTTTATGATTGTATGGACTTATTTATTGATTATTGACAAAGACGATAGTTAGGCCTAATTCGTCCATACTGAATTTCGTGGCCTTGAACACAGATCTAAGAAAATCTGGAATTACGTGTAATCACTCGACGAATGATGAAAAGTGTCTATTTAGAATAGATGGTTGTGTCGAGTTCAGTAAGCGTCTCTATAGTCTACAAGTACTTAATTAGGAAGAAAGCAGAACGAAACTTAAAGAGCCATAGGCCTACAAAGCATATTGTACGCGACTGTCGACGCTTCTGCCAATAATTAATTATTAATTAGCCAGTGGTTTATTACGCAGGTCTTATCCAAGAAACATGCTCCTCTAGCTCTAAATTCTTGAAATAATCGTCGAAGCATTCGAAGTTTTAATCGATCTCTTTATTAAAGACAAGCCCCGTGGCAAAATTTGGGCAACAATAAAAACTTGATGACGTCGGTAATAATTCACGTAGTCTTTAGTCTTTAAAAACACTGACAGAGATAGAGAGAGGGGGAGAGGGAGAGAGAGAGAGGGAGGGAGGGAGACAGAGTTCCTCGTAGAGGTCGAACTATTTCAGGCGGTGTTTGGCATTCGGTGGAATCGTTCTGAGACGGGATGGAAATAGAGCTGCGGCTGCTGCGTCGGTGCCAGCGATTCGGTCGGTGCCTCTTCTTCAGAGTCTGCGATGGTTCCTTCGATGTTGGTTCCGACGCGCTTCGTGCCTCCGTATTCTACCGTCACTTGCTACACACACACAGCTGATGCACTGTGCGACGCATAACAATAGGAAAGCCAGCGGCAGCGCTCCCACCCCCCCCCCACCTCCCCACTCCCCACCCTACAAGCGCCACCGCCAGCCGTGCTATCGAAAGCCAAACGCAGAGAACGCGAATGGCTTCTTTTAGGTCTAGCTATAGGAGTAAGTGTTTCCACGGATTCTCTCGAATATGTTCATAGGCCTAATAATCCAACGAGACAAAATTTGCAGGGGTTGGGGCCGTGGACGACCCCATTCCCAGGGGAGAACCTGACCGTGAATAAATCGAGCACTATTTTGGCCGCTATGATAAGATTTTAATCGTTTGCATCGGATTTTTGAGTCGGCAGACAAAAAAAGACGGCATTGAAAACTCTTAAGTTTAATAATAACTAGGACTTAGAATTTGAAAAAGACAACTAAATAAAATTAATTCTGCGCTACAAACAACGTGGTATTTGTTGTTGTTGTTGCTGTTGTTGTTGTTGTTGTTGTTGGAGGAGGAGGAGGGGGAATTTCTGGTCACTGCTTCCTGCCTGTCCATTCTTTAAAATGCGAGGGGAACTGGGAAGCAGTGATTTTATCGTTAACTGTAATTAAAATAGGAACGAAAATTAACGATTTTCGTTAACTGAAATAGTAATTGAAATTAGAAATTATTTTAATAACTGAAACTGAAATAGAAATAGGAATTCAGTCTTGAAAACGATATTAGAAATTGAAATATAAATTATTTTTGAACTTTTATTATTACAATTTACAAATTTACCATACAGAATCATCATCCTTTCAGCACTGCCAACTTGCCAAGTGACTACAACAGTTTAACTTTTACCCAACGACTACACTACCATTGGGATTCTTGTATGTGCCAGCCGGCCATCCAGGTTGGACCATTGGTCCTACCATTGTCCATTGCAACACTTCGTTTCATTACTTTTGTCAGTGCACTGCACTTACTCCAGCAGGCAGCAACTCTTAATATCTCTATGTTTATTCAATAAACATAGAGATATTAAGAGCTTTATTGTTTACAAATGTGGAGTTAAACAGACGGAATACATTTTTTGATGTGCAGTACATTGATAGTTTGTATGTCTGCTATCTGCTGATAGAAGAAACCGTATTCACCGTTCACTGGAAATGCGAGCATTCTTTAAGCTCAATGCATCAATTATAATTATTGACTAGCTATGTCGATATTTCAAGGACTCTGCACTGTTTGCGAGATGAAAACTAAAACATCATCAACGAGTATGAACTGAAATTAGCGACATGTTACCGAACTGAATTTGAAACTGAAATTGGATTTATTGTTGAACTTTAATTAGAAATTGAACTGAAATTAAAGCGACAAAAATAATTGAAATTGAATTAGATATTGCTCCTTCATAACTGAAATGGAAATTGAATTAAGAATTATTTTCACTCACTGCTGGGAAGCATAAATCTTTCCTACTCCCACACGTCCGACTCTCAAATACTGCCCTGACTACAAGCCTCAGACCGCTTAACCAGTGGCGAGCGTGGTCTTGTGCTACCCATGGCTCCTGAACAAATGTCGCCCCAATCTGGCTCCTGAACAAACAAGCAAAAAAGGTCATCACCGCTCAATTTGCCGCCCCCTTCAATCTGCCCATGGCTCGAGCCATATGTCATTGGGACAAGCAAAAAAAGGTCATCAGCTATGTAAAATGGCCTGACAAGCAAAAAAGTCATCACGTTATCGCTCAATTTGCCGTCCCCCCATTTCATCATTTCTAGGGTTATGGTTAAGTTTAAGTTAGGGTTAACCCTAACCTAACCCCATGGCTCGAGCCATAGTAGCCATTGGGACGCTACGCCTCTGCGCTTAACCTACAATTTCATAAATTTATAGGTTTCTTGTGGCTTCTGAAGGCCTTACTGACTCACAAATTAGATGTTTTCGCTGACTGTTTGCCCATCATTTAGCCGCAGAAGACTCGTTCATTGGGCGTCGATTTACACAAGGGTATAAAAGACATCGGATTTATTGGTCGAGGAAATTTCAAAGACTACACGAACCGCGTTCTCTTAGAATCTGAGCGAACAGAGAGGAATTTGGGCTTAGTTTATTAAGACCACATCACATCACACCAGAAAAGTGAAAATGTCAGCCCATTAGTTCGTCTTCAAAAACCCTATAAGCAACTTAAGAAGGGCATTCAGCTGTTTTAAGATTAACCTGTAATTTGCAAGTCAAAGTAATAACGAATGGCTATTTTTTAAAAACTTATCTTCTTCTTTAGGTGTTGTGTATTTCTACGTTAGCGACCATGGATTTCCACTTTGTTCGATCTTGACATCCTCAAAAAACTTATACTTAGAAATAAATTGTCAGGGCCTTAGTTCTGAATCTCAAACTGTTTCTAACGAATTCTTTGAATCAAGAAGCTTTACAGGTTTTACTCCTATATCAACAGTTGTGCCACAATACTGAAAAACTAAAAGGGAGGGTACAAGAGTGCTTATTCGTCACCGCGATGACAAAATTTGAGGAACACGACATGAATGGATTTTGACCGCAGAAGTCGGTTTTGTACTATTTCACGAAACGCCTAAATTAGTGCATTCCTTCGACTGGCGATCAGTGGCGGCTCCAGAATTTGGCAAGTGGGGGAGGGGCGTTGGGGTGGCAATTTCTAAGCATGGAGGCCAACCTTTTGTTGATAGGTATGTATAGGGCGCGATTTGTAGGGGGAAGGAGGAATCTTCTCCCCACTGCCCAACTGCATCCCCCTACTGCTACATCCCCCAATGCTACATTTCCCAACAACTACATCCCCCCCAAGCTCGACATATTCCCCCCACTGCTCCAGGTCACAAATCGCACCCTGGGTATGTAGTATTGAGTTCAGGATCCCAACAGGAAGGACGCCGCTGGGAGCCAGGCATTCAACAGGGGTCACAGGCCCCCTGAACCCCCATGTGGAGCCGCCACTCCTGGCGATGACTGTTGCATGACCTTCAAACCGACAAGGTCTATGACGGTCAATGACTGCACTTATACAAGTCAGTCATTCAGCTTCTATAGAGCCTCAGTCGTCAGTCGATTCGCAGTGATAATCGAGAACAATAGGCGAAACGATGGAAAAGGTGGCCATCGAAATGTCTGCGACGAGATGCCTGTACCGTGTGCAAGTGTGATTGTTGCAGCTGCTTAGCAGCCCAGTCCTAACAACGCCGCTCAGTAGAGGTCTCTGCTGCAGTTCATGGAATCCGATAGCGACTTCTCTAGTTGGCTCCGATGCCAAAATGGAATTGTCGAAGAGCCAGAGGTAGTCAGTCTCTCTCTCTCTCTCTCTCTCTCTCTCTCTCTCTCTCTCTCTCTCTCCTTGTCTCTGCCTCTGTGCGCTGCTCTGATCTGTTTTTCTCGAGCCGCTCTTTCGGCCGTAACCATCGACACAGCAGCGACTGAAGCGCTTCCATCGGCGGCGCTGCTTCGTCTCTCTCCCTCCCTCCTCGCACCAACCCTCGCCGCTTCGGCGTCGGCGCCCCCGACTCTATCGCGCGGCATCCGCGCCGTTACAACCTGCCTCGCCTACCGAGAGCAACCCACCTACCAAACTCCTAACCGGTGCATAAACTGTTGTCCAATGCCCCTAAGCTACCGATCGCTCTGCAGGTAGGCAGAACAAGAGGGGTGGGGGTGATCGACGCCAGGGCAGACGTAGATGCCGACCGGTGTGCTGGCAACCGAGGAGGGCACGAAGCAGTTTAAAAGCTGCAGATTCCAAGATTATTGTCTTGTGCTGTTTTAAAGAAGCGTGAAGACGTTTGCGACGTTATTCACTCCAAAGGCAGCAGCAGCAGCAGCAGCACGACCACCACCTTCTCCTTCTTCTAACGACAGAAAATCATGGTAAGTCTCATGCTATTGAACGATCTAATATGCAAAAATGAAAGAACTTGACCGAACATAGTTTAAAAATCAACTGGAATTTATCACTAACAAGATTTTTTTACCTAAGTTGATAACCTTAATTTACAATTATTGTTGCTCCGTCTTTTGTCTGTATAGATACCCGAACGACTTTTAATTGTAAAAATTATGCAGTAATATAAATAGAATATTTCGTTGTTGTCATCGGCTGAAACTGAGACTTGCCGTCGTTTTCGACAAAGTCATACTACTGGAAGGCGTAGGCGACGTACAGCTGAAGCAGATATTGGCATAACACGGTCGTCAAATCACGCGATTCTGCCGGAGTTCATTTATTTAGGTCACAGCTCATAAGAAGCATTCTCGGAATGGAGTTCACAATATGCGCGTGTCTTCAATTTCTCTATGTAAAACAGGTGACGGTGCGTCAGTCAGAGGCCGGCGTTAATAAAGTAAATGGCTTTCGTCAAATACTGGTCTCGGAAACGTCTTAAGCCGTCAGTCGAGCTATGGGAGAATGTGCGCTTTTTTATTGCCTCTAACAATTAGCTTAGCAATTGTTTCAGAGACAGAACAACCCACAGCAATAATTCTTTCAACGAACCACGATATTTTTACTATTGATTTCAACAAGTCGTAAACAAAGAATAAATCTAAATCGGATTAACCACACTGAACAGAATCTTTTAAGCCAGTATTTGGCATCAACATCTTCATGTTGAGGAGACAATTAAAATAACATTTAACTAAGCTATATAGGCATGGACTGGGCATGAACAGAGCGATCAATGACTGTTAGTACTAAATGTTGGATGATTGCCGATGAAGCAGGAGGTGTCCTTTAAGCTAGAATTCAAACTTAATTTTTTTGATTGTTCGTGACCTTGAGATGATTTTTAAAGAAACCGTTGAATAAAGCGACTCTGGTGACCTATGACCTACTGATGAAAGATCAGTTGCGCTGGTAATGGCGTTCAACGTCGTTATCGATTCAAAGGCCATATGCTCAAGCTGTCTGATCTACAGTGTAATTGCCTAAAGTTGGTCTTAACTTTGAGCAATTTGTTGCTTAATGCTGGCGTTAAATGAAAGGTCGTTGTTCGATTGCCGGCGGCAGAGGACATTAGCACCACTCGGCCTACAAGTGAGTATCGAGTCTCGGCACTCGAATTAGCCGACAGCGGTGGTCTTCGTAGCATCGGCTCCTCCTCGAAGACTAAATTCTCGGATTCTAATCCCACAGACCCCCTAGACCCTCCAAGACTCTCCGGCGTGCAGAGGTTGTTTCACCGATCGTCCTAAAATAGCGTCGGCGGAGGGGGGGTTGGGTGGGCGTCGGCCAATGGGAGCGAGCGAACCTCTCCAACTGCGTCAGAGGTTTCAGGCCGACTCCAAGAGCGCGCGCCAGCTGATAGCAATTCTGTGCGGTGCCACAGTCTGCTATCGGTGCCAAGTCTTTTAGCAGAAGATAGATCTCAAAGCAAGTGCGCCCAAGTGAAAGACACGCACGCACGTCGGCCGCCCATCAGGCATCGCTAACACGAAGCTTTAGGGAGACTGCTGCTCTCTGGTACCAACAAGGCAAAACTCGGCGTTCTGTTGCTTAAGCAGACAATTGTAAAGCATCACAGTCCATTTGGACATGAACCAAAATTCTGAAGCTAAGAATGTAGGCTACTCAAATGCCACGCACTTCAATAGGAATTTTCACAAAAGTATTTAATTATTTTAGAATTGTTAACTTGCTGTCTAATCTTAATCGAATATTCAGATGCTTCAACAAGTGAACAGAAATTGACCAAGTAGGCCGAGAATCAGTTTTAACCATGATGAGAATTATCATCTAGCAGAATTTTAGGGTGACTGTTGGGGGGTTCGTGCCCCTACATGTGCTTTTGTATATTCACCCATGGTCACGGAGCTCGGATTAAAATTAAATACCCCGACACGTACATTAAATCAGGCTTTCCCAAACATTTTGGAACCACGACCCACTTCAGCGGTTTTGTAACGTGTCGCGACCTTAATAATAGCATGTAATTTTTTAAAATTGCATTTGGCCATCTGGCGAACGTTAGTTATCTTCTGAGTTTTGAATAAATGGCAAAACAAAAGTCCTGATTCAATTCGAATGAAAATATGGCAAATATATTAGGAAGAATTATTTATATTTTTGCCAATTAAGACAAAAGAAGAGAATATATTTGCTTAAATTTTTTGAAAATTGTCTTTTTGAAATTTTTCATGAGTGGAGTTTCAGAGCAAAATGGTCTGAATACTTTTTCATTGCGTTTATTGCAAAATAATGCTAATTTTAAAAAGACTATAGGGCAGGGCTTCCAAATCTTGCTGAAACTGTGCTAATCACTTTAGCGACTTTATAAGATGTCGCGTCCCTGCAAACTTATTGTCAACTAAAATTGGATAGAACACTAGTCATTTTAGCATAAGCCGTGTATGGAGGATTGCAGGCATATAAATTTCTTAAAACCTAAGCCAACTTGGAACTTTCAAGGCTTGTGACATTGTGGTATTGGTTAGAAAATAACACTTTTGAATCTAATTTCGCGCTACCCAGCGACCCACTAGACTGAGCTCTGCGACCCACTTTTGGGTCGCGACCCACAGTTTGCGAAACACTGCATTAAACACGTATTGCTGCCAGAATTGCAGATCACAGGCAACCAAACTCCGTTCTTCCGCTTCTATAGTCCATCTTTAAACATTTATTAATTATTAAGGCTTTAAAATTCATAAAGTTCACGATTTAATTATCACAGCAAAAGTGCGCTAGTAAAAATGGCTTAATGTAATGTAATGTAATGTGGAACTCGTATAGCGCCTCTCCTATTTCTACTCAGAGGCGCTCCTAGCATTAGAGGCGCTCCTAGCATTGGAGTCGCAGGGTAAAGTAGTGAGACTTTAGCTTTCGCATTGAGCAGAGCGATGGAGTAAGAAGTGATTTCCGAATGGATGGGTTCAAGGCATTCCAGAGGGAGGGTCCAGTCACTGCAAAAACCCAACGCTGAGTAAGAGCAGTGCGTGATCTGGGGACATAAGCATTCTTCTGATCAGTGGAGCGGAGACGGCGATGAGCAGCGGAAGAGGGTTAAAAATGAGTTAAAAAGTTAAAGTTACTGGACGGAGCAGCGCGAATGCGCGATTAACAGCACTCAACAATACAAAGTTTTTAGTAATTTATGACAACTACGACGTTCCATACTGGCCTAAGTAGGCCTATAATTTTAGTTCTATTTTTATATTAGTGCGCATCATCTTGTTTCTTCTTTATCTTTGAAACGAGATGACTCAAGGTCTTCCTGTCTCTTGTCGTGTGTGTTACTTCGTTTATAAGTTCAGATTTGTTTTCCACAACGTCTATTATATTATCTACCTACTGTATCTCTTAGGTTGTCTTCCTCCACTTCTATTTCCTACAATATGGCAGTGCAGAGCTCTCAAAGGCAGTCTTTCTTCCCCCGTTCTTGTTGTAACGTGCCCTATCCACGGTAGACTCGGTAGTCTTCATCGGATTTTGTCTACTGCTGCAGTGTCCGTCATTTTCGTTCTTTCTCTGGTTAGTTCGTTCCTGATCACATCTTTTCTTGTAATATTCCTAACATTCTTCATAGGCATGCCATTTCAAGTGTAAGTATCTTTCTTTCATTTTCTTTCTTCATCTTCCAGCAGTTTCCATATCTTCTCCTTTTTCTGTTGCTGGTAATTTTTTTAGTACTGTTTCGTCCACTGGGTTTTGTTCATTGTAGGGTCCGTGAAGTATTCTTTCCACCTGTTTATGACTTCATCCTTATTTTCTATGATATTCTTCTTTCTTCTCCTTGACATTCATTATCTTATTCGTAAAGTGTCCACATAATTCACGTATTGTTTAGAATATCACTTTGGGGTTTGTCCTCTGTTTTCGTCTTCTATGTTTTGCATTTGTTTTTCTTATCAATGTTTCCTTGCAGTGTTTTGATTTATGCTTTATTTCCCTCGAAAGTCTGTAGGGCCCTTATATTTAATTATATTCTATTCTGCTTTATTCGCTGTCGTGCTCTATCATTTTAGCGCTCTTCTCTTGTCGCTCATTAGTGTACATATGCATGTTTAAATTAAATTAAAATATAAATTGGAAATTCAAACTGTTATTAACTTTATTTCTGTTTAAACATTTATGAACTTCAAAAAGTTTTGAACTTC
The DNA here is from genome assembly GCA_018105865.1 of Metaphire vulgaris. NCBI lineage: Eukaryota > Metazoa > Annelida > Clitellata > Crassiclitellata > Megascolecidae > Metaphire > Metaphire vulgaris. Next base: position 7,400,090 of record CM030834.1, read on the forward strand.
ACAACTATGACGACCATCGAATACAATGCGCTCTTCTTGTGTTGAATCCTTTGATGGACTTACTTTGATTCAATTGGATGCGGAATGTTGCGACTGTTTAGGCAAAGGACAAGGAAAAGAAGGAGAAGAAAGAGAAGAAAGAGAAGAAGGAGGAGTCGGCCGAGCCTGCGGCCGACGCTCCGGCGCCGGAACCGGAACCGGAACCTGAACCGGAACCGGAAACGAAGACCGAAACGACTTCGGGGCCGAAGAGAAAGGGAAACTTTTTTGCTCTCTTCAATCAGTCTCAGATTACAGAGTTCAAAGAGGTAACTCTAAACCTAGCTCAGGCTTTCAATATAGCTAAATTAAATCAATCGAACACTCAATTTAACGTTCCACATTCACTACGACGTGTTTTTCAGTTTTCAGTTTTAATACAAACTCCAAATTTCAGTTTATTTCTGATAATAATTTGCACTGTTTCGTAAGCGAACAAATATAAGTCCATAGGCGTGGTATACTTACGTTTCTATAAAATGCTTTCTGTAATTACCGGTGATGTGATGAGTAGATGGTCTTCGGTTCAGTTGCACCCGAGGAGCCCCGCGATGTCAGAGATCCCGAGGGGCGCTGGAGTATTTACGATTTTTTATGATTACTGACACAAAAAGTTTATGTTGAAGAGGGAAAATGATCTTATAGGTCAACTCTCTCCCCCTGTCTCTGTCTCTCTGTCTCTGTCTCTTGTCTGTGTGTGTCTTTCTTTCTTTCTTTCTTTTTTTCTCTCTCTCTCTCTCTCTCTCTCTCTCTCTCACACACACACAACCGATCTGATTTCGATAATCAGTCCATCTTTAAAAAGCAATTTACCGATGATCGACGCTGTAGGCCTGCGCTATAGAGAAATAAATCACGCGGTTGTTGTATGGATTGTTTATTTGACCATTTTTTGTGTTTAATTCAGGCTTTTGCGATGATTGATCAGAACAGAGACGGAATCATCGACGAAGAAGATCTGACTGCCATTTACCAACAACTAGGTAAACATAAATGCCTCTACGCTACTAAAGTCTCCGCAGACCACACTATAGTATAACTATCCGTTTCCAAATTGAACATGCAGCAAACTATATATCAATTGAGGTCTAGTAGTAGCCCATTCAATCGGCCAAAAGGTAGCGGTTTTGGACAAAGATTAAAGTCGTCCTAGATCTAAACCATGTTCCGGATCAGATTAGAAATTCAGATCAACATTTTCGATCATCATTCGAAGTGTTCTCAAACCACGACTAATAGCATACTGCTCCATGGGCCTATAATTATTTACTTATTTTGTGTAAATTTCAGCAAAGTTGTAAATGTTTAAATGGCGCAGTAAGTTAAATAAATCTTACGTATACGCCTACGCACGTATATACTGTGTTATATGGCATAGTGCAGGGATGGGCAAAGTGCGGCCCGCGGGCCGAATGCGGCCCTCGAAGCCCTTTTGTGCGGCCCCCGACATCGAGAAATATTGCATTAATATGCGGCCCTCTAAAACATATGAAACATTTGACAACGCCTCACTGGAAAATCAGCATTCAAATTGGATTTTCACTTTGGCACTTGATCGTTAACTAGAAATACTGCTTATAATATTTACTAATCTTTCTTCGACTTGACAGTCTTGGCTTATTAATATTTTACTTCTACTGAACAGTATACAGTATAATAGGCTTACGTTATGTTAAAGTAGTTTTGGAGACTACTTAAAAATTTAATTCTAAATACCGACAAAAATTGTGCGGCCTTCGGCTTTCGTCAAAGACACTTTTGCGGCCCTCGGATAAAAATTTGTGCCCATCACTGGCATAGTGTTATATATATATATATATATATATATATATATATATATATATATATTGTATACATACAGCATATACCTCTGATTTTAGGCATATTGGTGCGCTTGTACCTCTATAGGTCAAGGTCATTCGGTTAAGCGGCTGACTATTTAGTTGAGTCATCAATAATTTTGGGCCGAATACTGGGGAGTGACGATCGTCATCCAGGGTATTCACGTGTCCACCGGAGTGGAGGGAGTGCATGACGTCAATACGACGTCTACTTAACGAGGTTAACGTCTTGCATTTATTTGCTATTGTATAATGAACAGGTCGTGAAGCTGATCCGAAGGTTTTGAAAGAGATGCTCAAGGAGTGTCCAGATAAACTGAACTTCACTCACTTCTTGAATCTTTTCGGCGAGAAACTGCACGGTAAGGCGCTGGTCTTTGAAAGAAGAGAGAGAGAGAGAGAGAGAGAGGAGAGAGAGAGAGGGGACAAAGATGGCGGAACAGCCACTTGTGTTCAAAGTAGGCCTATGTTCTCACATAGACAGCAAACTCTAGGCTATCACAAACGCGCGATAAAATGGGTCTGCCCTGTCTCTCTCTGATTCGACATCTTTCCTTAGCAGTGTCTTGCGAACGTAGAGTTCCAACAGTAGACTATATAAAAGGAAAAGAGCAGTAAATTTTACTTGAAATTTTGCCTCGCATCTTAAGCATTCAGCATCTCTATTAATTAATGACGTCAGTGCTGTAGTCGATCGTATGACGTCATCGTTGTCGTAACATTCGTCGTCACCGTTATCACGGCATGTCAAGACGAGTGCCGACGCTTTGCCTGACATTTGTCGTGCAGTAGATTAACGATGATGCCTAAATTCACTTGTGTTTTTGCTGGTTTAAGGTACTGATACAGAGTCGACACTTAGAGACGCTTTCCTCATGTTTGACGAAGAGAATAAGGGAAAACTGCACGAAGAGTAGTAAGCTGAACCTCTTCTATCAGTTCACAAGTAACGCTTGCGTAACGAATTATTCCGATCTCTTGACGATAACGTGGATGTTGTTCTGTTATTGATGATGATAATGATGATGATGATAATAATAATAATAATAATAATAATAATAATAATAATAATAATAATAATAATAATAATAATAATAATAATAATAATAATGATCGGAAGCGGATAAGCTTTGTCAGGGTTTGTAGAAATGCTAAATATGACGTGACAACCAAGCAGCTGCCAATAAATAACTTTATCCAAATCCCTAAAAAAGGCGTCATACAAAACAATGTGTTTCAAATCGACTATAAACATGTCGCTTGAACTCTAAGTCCTTACATCCATATTCCCACGATGAGCCGACATATTTTCCACAATTAAAGATAAGCTGCTAATACGCGAATTTAGTAGATCCAACTTATCTTTGCTTAGTGATTCTTTTAAATATATCTTCTGATTCTCCCGACGAAACTTAATTGGGAGCTCCTAAAAATCTGGGGGCCCCTATAGGCCATAGCCTTGTCAGCCTAGTGCTCAATCTGGCTCCACTGGCATTTTAATTAAATTGAGCCAGCAAATATTTGCTAAATTGAGCATAGTAGCCTATTAAAGAAGAGTAATGACAGTTGCTATCTTTTTTTAAACTATTGCACTACACAGTAGTGTGTAAGCCGATTAAAACAACTCTTTGACTTGAAGATTCGTTAGCTCTATTGCAATTTGTTGGTCTATTTTAGATATTTTTCGAGGGGATGGTTTATGGAAATTTAAGAGAATGCTTGATCAAGCATAGGCCTATATACAAGACGTTGTAAAATCAGTTTCGTTTGCTTAGAGTTAGGCTCAGGGCGCCTACAGACAATCAGTTAAATATTAAAATCCACTGGCATAGTACTGTATAATGAACTAGGGATTCTGCAGAAGAGCACCGCCGTAGGAGGCACGACGGACTCTAGGCACTTTTTGGACTCTAGAGTCCATAATGATTGTAGGCACGATGGAACGGATGGACTCTAGAGTACATAATACCTAGGTACACCGTACTCTAGGTACATCATATCTAGGAACAACGTACACTAGTGTACAGTGTACATTGTACCTAGGTATGATGTACCTAGAGTACGCTGTACCTAGGTATGATGCACTCTACAGTGCGTTGTGCCTGGAGTCCACCATGCCTAGGTAGTTCGTACTCTAGAGTGCATGCTACCGCCAGTTATCTGGTACTCTAGAGTACATTGTACCTAGGTATTATGTACTCTGGAGTACATTGTACATGAGTATGATGTACTCTAGAGTGCATTGCACCTGAGTATGATGTACTCTTGAGTACATTGTACCTGGGTATGATGTACTCTTGAGTACATTGTACCTGGGTATGATTACTCTTGAGTACATTGTACCTGGGTATGATGTACTTTAGAGTACATTGTACCTGGGTATGATGTACTCTTGAGTGCATTGTACCTGGGTATGATGTACTCTAGAGTGCATTGTACCTAGAGTCCACCATGCCTGCCACACCGGTCCGTCTTCAACTGAGGCCATAGTATCGCAATTTTCGCAATCTAGTAACTTCACTCTTATTACTTTGTCTTTCAGTTTCAAGGAGCTGCTAACAAACGTAGGAGATCAGTTTTCGGCTGCTGAGGTGAGTCTGAGCGACACCATAACCTCTGTCTCTGTCTCTCTATTTCACAGTTAGGCCTAATGTAATGCTTGCCATAGAATTTATCCACATCTTATTCTGGCCACTAGGTTTCTAAGCGCTTGTCACACGATTCTGTTACTAGACCAAGTCCGATGGAAAACTAGTTCACTTCGCTATCGTTTACACTCATTGGTCTCTTTCAAAATATATTTTTTTAAACGACTACAGCAAGAAACTCGTTTGCCACGCAGTCCAAACGGCGAGCGTTACACACCACAAACTGTAGACTGGGTTTTATATATAGGTTACGTTATTTACGTCTACAACAACGAATTCACTGATAACATTTGCCAAACAAGAATTTGAAAAATAATAAAATTAATATTCTGTTCGATTTCAAATAGTTTGTTTGTTTGTTTGTTTGAATGCAGATAAAGGGGCTTTGGAAGGAACTGCCGATCGACGGTGGCATGTTGGATTATCAGCAATTCGTACGATTAATGAAACGCGGCAAGGAAGACGAATAAAATCAGTTCTAAACGTCTGACTTTCTTCACTGACATTTCGGTCTGGTGTGTTGTCATTTAGAATTAGTCGTAGATCTGTCAAATTATCACATAGTTTGGCCGCACATAAATCGCGCTCGCTCTGTAAGACGAGCGGCAGAAATCATGGAACTTCTAGTCTTTTATCGACTACAGTATTTAGACTCATAGGTTGCCGTGCGCTGAGAGTTCATTCTGGTGAAAAATCAAAACCCAGTGAAAATCTTAAATATACTTAACATGCTGCTGTGTTCATTTCTGTCTCATTTCTTAGATCTCTCCAACTCGACGTTTTTATATAGGCCTATAATTATCATGATGAAATTTGTAGATTTAGATAACTTTGCCGCTATCAAGTAGACTATCTATAGTTATCGAGTCTTTTAGTAATTTTTCCCAATGATCTCATCGTATACGAAATAGACTATCACAGTGGTTTTGAACAAAGAATGGAACAGATCTGCTAATATAACGACTGCTCTGACTGCGTCTCTGAATAAATCGTTAAGAAAAAAGTGCCGTAATAACACACAAAATAGCGTCAATGATCATATGAGATTAATCCGAGCGAAATTAATGTTCTCAGTCCAATTCTCTACATTGTCTCTGTTTCCAAACTCAGGAGACGGTCAGTCGATCCAGGCTGTTTATTTTGGAGTATTGGAGAAGACGGGCGCATTCCAGTGGCGGCTCCACCGGGGGCCAGAGGGCCCGTGCCCCCCTATTGAGTGCCTGCCTCCCAGTGACCCCCAGTTGGGACCCTATACCTAATGCTACATACATTAAACAGCAAAGGGTTGGACCTCCCGTGATTAGAAGTTGCCACCCCAACTGCCCCCCGACCTGCCAAATCCTAGAACCGCCACTGGCGCATTCTAAGCCGCATCTGGCGTCGGTTTGATTTTGCTTAGCTGCTTTCTAAGTTACAGAGGCCATGGCGTCTTTGTCTTCGACTTTTGGACGGATCATGGAGCAGGTAAGGCAAACGTTGGGTGAACCAATATTCGGTACCGAGCGGTGGGTCCGTCACTAATTACCGGTTGCAGACAAACAGCGACGACGTAAGTCATTTGCTATCGACACGTCTACCTTTACCTTTACAGATTGAAGCCGCTCTGTAGCTATATGCAGGGCGCGATTTGTAGGGGGAAGGAGGGAATCTCCCCCCCCTGCCCAACTGCATCCCCCTGCTGCTACATCCCCACCACTGCTCCAGGTCACAAATCGCACCCTGGCTATATGACTAAGCAATGAACAGCTGGGTTGGCCACAGTACAACAGTTCGATCACAGAACAGTCACCCATCCAAATATCAAGCCGCGTACAACGCTACTTAACTCAGAGATGGCCTGGGTTAGGTTGGATTGGTTTGAGTCAGACGTTTCCATATTTATGGCGGGTTGGGTTGGGTAAGAAAATAAGTCATGGCTTAAGAAATTGCAATGTATTGCGGTGGGTAGGGTCAAGTAGAACCCAATTGCCGGCGTGGGTTGGGTTGGAGATTTGGGGTTCTAAAACTGGACCCATGACCATCTCTGACTTAACTTCGGTGGGTGTTCGAATGGGAGCCAGTTGCAGAACGCCAAGAAGGCCGTTTGAATGAGTAGCAGACAATGACAATGACAATGACTGCAAAATTTCGTCGTCATCGCTAGAGGCGATTTTCTCAAAATTTGTATTATCGGGAAACTTGGAACGTTTGGAAAGCAATCATTGAGCAATAAAATTTATATATTGTGGAATAAATACATTTCTGCGCTAGAGTAGACACGGTGCAAACGATGCAGAATAAATAGATTTTACAGATTTCTCTGTCGATCGTCGAATAACGAGCTTCTACTCAGTGGCGGCTCTAGGATTTGGCAAGTGGGGGGCCGTAGGGGTGGCAACTTATAATCATGGGGGTCAACCATTTGTTGTTTAATGAATGTAGCATTGTAGCATTAAGTATAGGGTCCCAACTGGGGGGGGGGCACTGGGGGGCAGGCACTCAATATGGGGCACGGGCCCCCGGTGGAGCCGCCACTGCTTCTACTGTAGCTTCTCCTGATCTCATGAGATTCAGTCGACTCTGGAGTCTGGACTCGGATTGAGGCATCTCATGTGCGTGTTTTAAGAACATGCTATGCGCCCTGTTAGATGTTGATCACCACGACAACGACGACGACGTGGCATTCTTCAGCTACAACAAACACACACACATACACACAGTCACACACACATATACACACATGCTAAAATAAAGCATACATTATGTGCGTGAATTGCATTGGACAGTGGGCTAATCGCGATGTCGATCGAAATGCGATTGACGTAATTAGGCCCACGTAGGCCTACAAGATGGATTCACACATTTCAGGGACTTGTACTTCAGAACATTTAGCAGCATTCTTATATATATCAGAATTCTTTGATGCATAGGCCTAACTGACATCAATTACTTGCAATATGAGCATAATAACAAGGAATAAAGAGATATAGGTCTAATTATGTTTGTTGTCATTTATTAACACGCTAAAGCCAAATAACCGTAAAATGTGAGTATTAAATTGACCTAAAACACGAAAATCTGAAAGCATTAAGTTTCTAAAGGGTTATGCCTATAATGACCAATAATTACTTTTACTAGGTCTATACGTGAGCAAAATCAACAACATGAAATTTCAATTTTGTAGAGGTTTGAATGCAGAATCCGGCGGTATATAAATAGCACTCAATTTTCACACACACACACACACACACACACACACACACACACACACACACATATATATATATATATATATACGGAGAGCAGTATCGCTCTTTAAAAGCGGCGAGAGGGTTACAGCTCTCGCTCTGGTAGATTCTGTATACTCTTCGTTTACTTTTTACTTGACGAATTCTAGTCGAAGACTCTTCGACTAGAATTCCTCAAGCAAAAAAGTAAATTGGACCGTGCAGCTGAATTCAGAGACATTTAGAGAGCGGTAAGCGTCGAGAGACAAACGCCACTGAAGGCATCGACTAGCTATCCATTAATTGACATTTAGTTTCCTTCATCGTCTTCAACGCGGACACTGATTAACAGAGACACTTAACGTCTACGTTCAGCCTCTCTCTCTCTCTCTCTCTCTCTCTCTCTCTCTCTCTCTCTCTCTCTCTTGTGCCTTGGACTGTTATCTCTTGTGTCACGTACACATCTCACAAGACCCGGTGTATATCTCATTGTCGAGCAGTGCCCTCGTTTAATCCATTTTCATCACCCGTTGACGGTTGTATAATGAGTATTCTGAAATCATGACTATAGGCTAATCATATTTTATCCTCGTGTTCTTTACAGACAGACTGCTATTGGCTGACGAATGCTGCTCAGTTGATTGCTCAAGAGCAATCGACTGAGATTGTGTCAGCCGCTTCTATCGGTCTCCAGTTTCAGTTAGAGCACTGGCAGAAGTGCTTCCATCTTGGTAGTGGTCCAGTTTTTGATTGCCTTCGATCCTCTTCTCTTTGACCTTTTCCTTTCAGTAAAGTGGCAAATGGATAAAGTCGCAGTCTCGCTGCCGAGTCTTTTAAGATGTCGCTCGACAAACTGAAAATTAGGCCCCACCCGTTGACATTAACGCCCTTTCAGGACACGAACTCACTGTAAATGCGGATGAGACGAAACTCGGTCGTTGAGTCTTCACACTGTTATCAATGTTAAGAGGTTCGCTTATAAGAGGAGAATAATAATAATAATTATGCACTTCTATAGCACCAGTTCTAATACCCAAGGTATCAATCGATGGTACTTCAAAATCAATCCGCAAAAGATCCAGGTCATTCCAGAGATCAGTCAGAGGGAGAGAGTGAGACGGACTATGGAGGAAACGCCAATTGAAAGAGATGTGTCTTAAGTCTGGATCGGAAGATGCTCAGTGAATTGGAAGATCTGACAGCCGGAGGGAGAGAGTTCCAGACTTTAGGCCCAGAAATAGAAAAAGCTCTCTTACCAATTTCAGTGTTGGTTCTAGGTACATTCAACAATGAATCAGCATACCTTGTTGAATGACGATGGTTTGGGTGATTCAACATAGATTTTAAATATTGAGGTTGGCCAGACTGCAGTGTTTTAAAACCAGGAGACCAGTTTTGAATAAAATTCTCTGTTCTACCGGCAACCAGTGTAACTTTTGAAGAACAGGTTTAATATGATCATGCTTACGAGTTTTTGTAATGGCTCGGGCAATAGAATTCTGAATCCTTTGAAGCTTTTGCATGTTAGATCTGGTCATACCATTGTAAAGAGAATTGCAATAATCAAGTCTGCTGCTGACAAGGGCGTTTGCAAGAGGAATCAGAGCGGATTTGGGCACAAGATCACGAATTCGTCGAATATCTCTGATTTGCATATGAGCAGCTCTGCTGACCTTATTTATATGATCGTTAAACGACATGTTCTTATCAAATATCACCCCTAGGTTGCGGACAGACTGACTTAGATTAACTGAAATGTTGTCAAATATAAATGAATTAATGTCTTCAAATTTACTTAGATTAAATGATGTACCAAGAAGTAAAAACTCAGTTTTGAAGGGTTAAGTGCAAGCTTATTATTAAACATCCAAGACTGAACGTTTTGCAGGCAAAGGGACAGATTTTCTAGTGACATGGAGGAGGTTTTATCGTCGAAGGCAATGAATAACTGTGTATCGTCAGCATAGAAATGATAGTCAGCAGAGAATTGTGTAAGAAGAGATCCAAGGGGCATTGTATATAAGGTGAAAAGGAGAGGGCCTAAAACAGATCCCCTGGGGAACACCGGAATCTAATTTAGCTGAGTCTGACTGTGCACCGTTACAATAAACAGATTGACTGCGATGTTTAAGATAGGATGTGAACCACTCTAATACAGTACCCGATAAGCCAAACCAATGTTCGAGTCTGTGGAGAAGGATTGCATGATCTATGGTGTCAAAAGCCGCAGACAAATCTAGTAAAATAAGTGCAGTTACCTTGCCGTTATCCATAGCAGACAAAATATAATCATGAACAGCTAGGAGAGCAGTTTCAGTTGAATGAAATTTTCTATATGCAGATTGTTTAGGCAATAAAAGATTATGGGATGAAAGATGTACATTTATTCGACTGAGCACAATGCGTTCAACGAGTTTAGATATAAAATTTAAATTTGAAATAGGTCTATAGCTAGAAAAATCATTTGGATCGAGTGTTGGCTTTTTCAGTAGAGGGTGAACTAGAGCACTAGCATAGGTTGATGGAAAGATACCTGATGACAGAGATAGGTTAACCAAACGGGTAATTACTGGCCCAAGCACATCAAAACACTGCTTAAGGATATCAGTTGGAATAACATCCAGCAGACACTGTTTATTCGGCAATGAGAAAATAATTTGGCGTATTTCAGACAGATTGGTGGGGCGGAATGCTGTGAATATTGGGGGAGGGGATTTTGGCAGTGAGCAGTTGTCTTCCGTGGGGTGTGTTGGAAAGGAGTCTATGTCGGAGATCGTCGGTGCTAGAAAGCATTTATAAAATCGACAAATGCCTTAATAATCACTTCAGAGGCAAACGAATTGGGTTTTATAGTCATTCAAGAATATTATGGGCAACTAGCTATTTGCTCGTCAAATATGACGGGAGAGTTTGGCGTTTTCCTACTCGATTTTATTCGGCCAAATGCTTTTCGATATATTACATTTTTTGTAAATGTTCTAGTACAGTGGTTTCCGATCCGCGGCTCCATAATAATATAGTCACGCCAAGACTTTCCCAAGCTAGGCTTCCCCTGTGCACGAAATCACAAATCACTAGCATATTTTCGATTTTTGCGCGTCTTTGAACTCTTTTCTGTAGTTGACAGAGTGTCTTCTTCGTATTCACTCTTATCACGCTTGCTGCTGTTTAGTAAAAAAAAATCGATCAATATTTGCTAAAAATCCTTCGAGAAAAATATTTTAAAAACTTCGAAATTCGTGCGGAATGGGAGGTGGAAGTAGCTGGCCCCGCAGTCGTAGGCTCTGAACTGACAGGACTGCTCTGTCAAAAAAAAAATGCTATAGCACTACAAACGCATTTGGGGCACAGATACTTGACATAGAGATTATACTATAATTATTGTAGACTATAGATATCAGAGAATTGAAATAGAATTATGATTGACTTATAATAATGATTTCACGGTTCCCATGGAAGAAAGCCACGGCTCCCCAGGGACCCACGGCTCACCCTTTGGGAACCAGTTTAGGCATTTTGTCTAATGACTTGTCCTTGGCCGAAACACGGCTTGATGAGCAGTTTTATATTTGCCAGGTTCAAATGTCTGCCACTGCGGCTTGTTGATGGTCACTACAAATGCAGGTAGCACTTAGGGCTACCAACTTTGACAAATTGCAATAAAGGACACCCGGTGAGGAAAAATCTTGGTGTCACCCGGTGTCGGGGAAAAGGGTTAACTTCCTTCTGAAGTGCGGTGACAAGCAAAAAAATGGTCATCTCCCATCAGAAATACGATGTCAAGCAAAAAAGGTCATCTCCCCTCTGAAATGGGGTGACAAGCAAAAAAGGAAATTTCAATTGAAATGTGTGGTTTCATGACTTGATTTTTGCAATAAATGACAAACACGGTCCTTTATGAAAGCGATAAAGGACAAGGACTCAGAGGTGCATTAAAGGACTGCCCTTTGAAATATAGGAGACGGTTGGCAACCCTAGTAGCACTGGATACGTTGGTATGAATAGTCTGCGAATTGAATGCGTCTATCGTTCAGTTGTGCATTGCATTTGCTTGCGCGGATTGGACATTAGCATGGTTTGCGTCATTTGCGTTATTGTCGAGACACTGCGGCTAATTTTGAATACTTGCTAGACTTTTTCGTAACTTCTTCTTCTGCTAAGGAGCTTGGATATCACCCATTTATCTCAGACCGACGCCCGAGAATTCACAAAATATTATATTGAAAATAATGTCAGGAATGGACATCTCGTAGTCTACCATTCCATCCACCACTGGCTCTTTAAGCTAAAGTCGGCGTTGAAATCGATTGCTAAAATTTAATAATAAACAACGCGTTTGGATCTCTTTCGTCGAATATTGCAGAGTAATCCAAGGTTTCGACTCGAGATGAAAATGAAAGTGGATGTATATATACGAAGAGACTTCAGAGTTTAGATCCACATGATTTTTAAAAGCAGCTCTATATCTGGCGTGAGTGCCTGCATAATAGGCCTATGTACTCGTATAAAGTTTCTGGTATGTCGTTAATTAAGTAGACGCATATACAGCCGAGATCATAGAGCGTATATACTGCCGTATACATATAGCGTCTCGGGACGTGTTAGAGATGCGCCGACAATGGATGCGGCTTCTTCCTGTCGTTCTGATAAACAGCTTCAGGGCACGGTTCCTCATAACGTTTCGTCTTTTATGAGAGTAGGTTCTACACGTTGAGGGAAATTGAACGAAACAGAACGTCTCCTTCAATCTCACTTACAACGAACCGGCGACGTGCTCTTGTCTGTCCATCTGTCTCCTTGTGCTCGTCCGTCCGTCCGTCCGTCCGTCCGTCTGCCCCCGTCTGTCCGTCTGCCAATCTGTCCGTCTTTCTGTCTGCCCGTCTTTCTGTCTGCCCGTCTTTCTGTCTGTCTGTCTGTCCGTCTGCCAATCTGTCCGTCTGCCCGTCTTTCTGTCTGTCCGTCTGCCCGTCTGCCAGTCTGTCCGTCTGTCCGTCTGTCTGTCAGTCTGTTTCTGTGTGTTCGTGCCTAACCGCGCCATCAAAGCGTTCGTCGTCTTTTGCCAACAATAATTCTAAAAGCTGTTACAGCAGAATTTCCAGATGACACGATGATGATATCGCTGCTTTTAGAGACCGACTTCGAGCGACGTCAGAATATAGAACCTGGCTTTGGTGGAGACTTCGGTTCCGACTTAAATCCGTGCGACGAGAAAAGGCGTTTTCGTGGCGTCTATTGACCGATAGACAGAGAACCTAATGGAAGCCTCGGGGGGCTTTAGCATTACCGACAGAATAGCGCCCACTCTTTCCTATGTCGTAGACGGTAGTCGCCGGTTCGTGCATGCATATAACTTCCATTTCAAATGCGATTTAAGTCTCGGCTTCCGATCAGAGAATGCGCCTTCATTGAGACGACCCAGGCTTTAAAAATTCCCTCTATAGTCTATACCATAACATAAGCTCAATTAGACAAGATAATGACTCACAACAATCTTCAGGGAGACAACTTCTTTCGGATTTGTTTAGAAGCAAAAGCAATGAGATACACTCGTGATTTCGCGCATTGAGCACAGTTTTCATATAATATTCGGTTTCTGAAATACGAATTCGCACAAAATTGTCTGTTATACACAAGATGTTGTACTTTATGACCAAATTAAATTTAACTGCGGGAATTGCATGACAGCGAAATGCCACATTGACGAGTTCCAGCGCGTGACTTTTGGGGGCTTCATGCCATAATCCTGTATTCAAAGTTAATATTGCTTCAATAGTCAATGTTTACCTTAAGAAGTTAAAAACAGTTAAATAAAATAGCATTTATTCAATAATGCACTCAAAGAGGAACACTTTTTCTTTATGTGTCGTCCTCTATTGGAGCAGGGTTTCCCAAACATATTGGAACCTCAACCAACTTCAGCGGTTTTGTAACGTGCGGCGACCCTAATAGTGTATAATAAAAATGCATTAGGCCATCTGGCGAACGTTAATTTACAAGAATGTTCTGGGTTTTGAATAAATGGCAAAACAAAAGGTCTTCTTCAATTCGAATGAAACCATGGCAAATATGTTATGCAGAGTTATTCATATTTTCCCAAATAAAACAAAAGAAGATAAATGGATATTGAAATTTCTTGAAAATTATATTTTTTAAAATTTTGCCACGAACCCACCTTTGTTACGCGTCTTAAATATCATATGAGTATGGCAAAATTGCTTAAAAGCCGGGTATACGTTATGCATTACTGTATCCCCTCTATTGTCAACGGAGTTTCAGAGCAAAATGGTTGGAATACGCTTTCCTTGCGTTATTGCGATCGAGATAAGATTAATTTTAAAAAGTACTATAGGCCAGGGTTTTCTCAATTTTTTGGGACTACAACCCTCTTCAACAGCTTTGATAAAACACTAAACATTTTAAAATAAGCCACGTATGAAGGATTGCAGACATATAAATTTCTTAAAACCTAAGCCTACTTGCAACTTTCAAGGCTTGCGACAATGTGGTATAATTGGTAAGAAAATTACACTTTTGAATCTAATTTCGTGCTACCCCGCGACCTATTAGACTGAGACCTGCGACCCACTTTTGAGTCGCGATCCACGGTTTGTATTTGTATTAGAGTGTTGACAGCCATTTTCCTCCATTTCTCTCTATCTTCTGCTACCCTTTTTAGGGCTCCATAGTTCTTTGTGCTTGTCCAATCAAAGATGTCCTCCATCCAGCTTCTTCGCGGTCACCCCTTCCCCTTGTTCCTTCTATTCTACCTTCCATTATTATCAATGGTGGTAGGTCTCAAACCTCTCATGATGTGACCAGCGTAGAACATTTTTCTTCGTATTATTACCCGTTTCTTTGTTGCCATCATGGGCACCCGCACATTGGGGCAAGAGGGGGCAATTGCCCCTCTGGAAAATACAAATACCAATATTTCACATAGAAATTTGAAAGTCTTGCTAAAATATTAGCCCTGACCATTGTGTTGAAGGAGGTCCGTGGAAACCTGTCTCTGCACCACCTGCACCCTGGAAAAAGTGTGTCGACGACCTTTTTTGCTTGTCAAGAATTTTTAAGAGAAAACTATTACCTGGAGAAAATCTGTACACCCTGAAGAAATTCGTTCCGACGCCACTGTGTTGAAATGTGTTTTGCCCCTCCTGGAAAAATTTCTGTGGGTGCCCATGTGCGTGATGTTTAAAAAATAGACTGTGTGATGTGTGATGTTTAAAAAAATAGAAATTTCAACCTTGACTTTCGTCAGCATCTTCTTTTCTTGACTCTGTAGGCAGTTGTTTTCCAAAATATCTTCATTGTTCGTTCTTCCTCGCCGACTTCTGTAAAAATCGATTTCTTACTTGGGTAAATATGTTGCTGATAGAAGGGAAACGATCGATTGTCTCATCTTGGTTTTCTTGACGACAGAAACACGGAGGACGATGATCAACGTCTGCCTGAGGTAGACAAATATATTCTTAGCAGAAGAATAAAAGATGTAGACACGAGCAGTTAGGGCTAAACACCTGATCTACCGACCTATTTGATCTCCCTCCACACGACTTTCACAGCCAGCGTCTCCATGCATATCTAATAATCTACTGTATGCATCTAATCTACTGTATGCATGGGCGCCCGCACATTAGGGCAAGAATGGGCACTTGTCTCCCTAGAAAATGCAAATACCAATATTTCACATCGGAATTTGAAAGCCTTGCTAAAATATTAACCGTGACCACTGTGTTCAAACAGGCCCGTACGAAGCGGAGCTGCAGCTGCATCCCCTGGAAAGATGTAGGGGTGCAGTGCACCCCCTGGAAAGAAGATGGGCTGCGCTCCCTCTGCACCCCCTTCCAGCTAAAATTGGCCCAAGAGCGACATCGACTGCGCGAAAGAAGAATTGCTCTTTGAATGTCTGCAATGGATCGTCGCTATCTTCATAACCCAAACTGGCGTGGAATACGCCGGCGTCTTTCAGCTGACAACATATCGGATGGTAGTCTATGTCCAATTGTTCGCATCAATTTGTTGCCGCGTCAACTGCTGATGAGAAGAATGTGTCACTATGGCGACAGCTAGCTTCCTAGCAAGCACTACGTGGATCTGATAAACTCCTGGGCGACGTTCATTTGCATGTCTTCTTCCTAAAGTCGTTTTCACACAGGCTTGCTTAGCCTCCTAAACCACTTAAAATCACATTATTATTATTATTATTATTATTATTATTATTATTATTATTATTATTATTATTATTAAAATCATTATTATTATTATTATTATTATTATTATTATTATTATTATTATTATTATTATTAATTATTATTATTATTATAAAGTATTATTATTATTATAAAGTATTATTATTATTATTATTATTATAAAGTATTATTATTATTATTATTATTATTATTATTATTATTATTATTATAAAGTATTATTTACATCAACCAGCAGATCGTGCCATATTATAACGCGCATGCATAGTATACGAAACAATGCAATATTATTTAATCAGCTAACGCGTTCGCTTCAGAGAATGCTTTGTGATCTTTGCCTTTGGAGGCATCGCGAATGCTTAACAGCGCTGTGCGTATGACCCTAGATTGGAATCAAAGCG
Organism: Metaphire vulgaris; assembly: GCA_018105865.1. Taxonomy (NCBI): domain Eukaryota; kingdom Metazoa; phylum Annelida; class Clitellata; order Crassiclitellata; family Megascolecidae; genus Metaphire; species Metaphire vulgaris. The sequence continues at coordinate 7,416,435 of CM030834.1, forward strand.
CTTTAACACGTGAAATTCATTACGATTATAATCGGTCTTTTGAAGATGTACACAAAACACAGTGATTGTACCACAGCAATCATATAATAAACTTTTCTTCAAATAACTTAATTGTAATAACAAATGAACCCTTAATATCCGAGGCCGGGGGGGCGGGAGCCCCTATGGACCCAGGCATTGCAGTCCCTACGCGCCGACACGGGTTCCGTAGAAATAAAAGTAGGCCGCCTACACATTCTCATCACTAGGCTATCGTCTCGTTAAAGATGAACCAGTGTTTAATCTAGACTCCTGGACTCCGGAGGAAACTGAAAAAACCGGGGGGAATCTGACAAAGCCGGGAGGAATTCTGCTAGGGCCGCTGTTAGTCCATGTAGTATTCTAAAATTTCCGGGGGAATTTGAAATTTCCGGGGGTGAAAAAGGGCAATTCCCCCCGGAAACGGCCTAGATTAAACACTGAGATGAACCATAGCTTCTGCCATTTTGCCGTAACGACGAACTCAGTGGCGTCGGTCTGCAGGAAATTTATCTCCCCCCAATGTACTGACTTAAGCAAACGCCAAATATATAAATTTATGGCATTTTCGAGGTCACTGCAGTAACACCAATCCATCCAATCCACAAACTATATACAGCGCTGCTTCATTTTATGCATCGGAGGATCAGTCTACGGCACTTCGTGTGCTAACCATTGTCACGCTCATTTACGACATCGAATCTCAGATCTTCATTAAAAGCGACCTCCAAACACTGTCTTGCAGTAGATATAACATGAACTGTTAAGCAAGTAAGTAAGTAAGCAAGTGACATCTCGCGAATTTCTAATGCGCTTTCAGAAGTAGCGTCCAGTGTTTATTCTAGCCACCTTGACATTGGGGGAGTTTGAAAAGTTTGGGGGGAGAAGGTTTGTCCCCCAAAAAACCTTGCCAAGCAAAAAAGGTCATCCGCCGTTTGTTTTTTATTTTTCCTTCCCGGATGTGGTGACAAGCAAAAAAGGTCGCCACAGCCTTCAATCTATTTCTTATCCTTTTCAAATGCTCTCTGACAAGCAAAAAACATGGTCATCCTTATATTTTCCCCTCTTCAAAAAAATAACCACTCTTCGTCAAACTTTGGGGAGGGGGAAATTTCCATTCCTCAATGCAACATATAGAAATTTGGGGGGATTTTCAACTTGGGGAGGGGGAATTCCCCCTCCAGAGAAGGCCTAGAATAAACACTGAGTAGTGCCATAGTATAGTTCCTCTCTTCTAGCCTCTAGGTGCTTACGTGTTACATGCATACTTTTCCTCAGAAAAGAAGCCAAGTAATTTGCGGTCACGCTATCATCCGCAATATTTTAGATAGGCCCTAATGGGTTCTCTTTCTCTGTTTAAGCATTCGAAGCAAATTAAAACATTACTTTGTAGTCTATAGAGTTACTAATTAATGGAACTTATAGAAACTGAATCAATTTGCTTAGGGTCCAAAGTGGTGCGATTTTTTCGTTTGTTTTTCTTCCTAGACATGTATTGCAGACGCGTGTCTCGCTTGGTAATCTATTTTGCATTAGAGCAGCGAGCTCATGGGATTAGGAAACGGCTTGTTATAAAGCAACAAAGCATTCTCCGGCGGCGGCGGCCGACGAATGACGACCAAAGCATTCGCGGCTCTATCCACTGTGGCGCCTTCGTCCAATAATTTATTATAACCCAATGCAGATCCATAGGGCAAGCTAATGGAACCCTGGCCCTAAATTACACTGGTCAACAAGGTTTTTGTTTCCTGTGCAATTTCTGGTGTTCCAGGTAGATTTTGTCATGCTGATTACAGGAATAATTTTGAAATTTTCCTATCACGTAAGTTTTTTGAGAAAAAGCTGATTTTAAAATTAAAAATTATAAGAATTTTAAAATCGTGGTTTTCGAGAGTTATCCGAGTTATGGGTATTCAGGTTAGGCAAGAATCTTATGTGACCGCCATAACAGATGTAATATGTACTAATGGCTCACTTAACTACATGGATTTTGAAAATTAGTATAATTAGGCATGTCCAGACATGCCCAGACGCGCCCAAACCTGTCTTCAAGACTACATGCCTAGCATGTATTGTTGCTATGGTTACACAGTCCTATACAAATACCAAGCAGCACTAGGAAGCAGCTGCAGTCTTTCTATTTGATGAGATATAACTGTTTAGTTAAAGGCTGTGAATTGAATATATTAACTAATTTAATTAAGTTTCTGAAATGTCGCGTCGATGTCGCAATAGCAGTGACACGTTCTGCTACATCTGTGGAGAGTTTACGTTGAAATCACAGAAGCGGAGTATGACAGCAATCATAAAGAAAGGATATGAGTTATACTTTGGATGCAAAATTGGCGACCAGGACAAAGTATGGGCACCTCATATATGTTGTTCATCTTGTGCTACCAGTCTGCGAGCTTGGCTTGCAGGTAAGCGTCCATCCATGCCATTCGCCATACCAATGATATGGAGAGAGCAGAATAATCATGTAACGGATTGCTATTTCTGCATGACGAATGTTACAGGATTTTCTTCAAAGAATAGGAAGTTTATTGAGTATCCTAACCTTGCCTCGGCAATGAGACCAGTTCCACACGACGAGAGTCTTCCTATTCCAAATCCCCCCCCCCGAGTTTTGGACACTGGAGGACGAGGACGAGCATGCAGAGACAGATGAAATGCTGCAGATAGTTGATGATTCAGCTATGGAAGACCCAGAGTTTGAGCCATCGACATCCAGCAATCCTCATTTGATTTCTCAGGCAGAGCTCAATGATCTGGTCAGAGACTTAGATTTGTCAAAAATTCAAGCAGAATTGCTTGGATCTAGGTTGCAAGGATGGAATCTGCTCTCTCCAGGTACAAAAATTTCAGTATTTCGTAAACGGCATGAAGACTTGACTCGATTCTTCAAAAAATCGACAGTCTTACTTTTTGTATTGACATTGATGGATTGCTTTCTGCTTTCGGCTGTAAGCACAATCCATCCGAATGGCGACTTTTTGTTGACTCTTCGCTGTTAAGTTTAAAGGCTGTTTTGCTGCACAATGGCAATTCATACCCTTCAGTACCCATTGGACATGCTGCTTACATGAAGGAAACATATGAGAACATGCAGCTGCTATTGAAACACATAGAATACTCGAGATACAACTGGAATATATGTGGAGATCTGAAAGCTGTTGCAATTCTACTCTGTCTGCAGCTAGGCTACACCAAGTACTGCTGCTTTCTTTGCGAGTGGGACAGCCGAGCTAGAGATTCACATTATGTGAGAAAGGTCTGGCCACCTCGCAGGGACTTGGTTCCAGGACAGAAGAACGTTAAACAGGATCCTCTCGTTGATCCGAAGAACATTTATCTCCCACCTTTGCACATCAAACTTGGGTTAATGAAAACTTTGTCAAAGCAATGAACAAAGAAAGTGAAGCCTTTACATACTTACGACAGAGGTTTCCACGCACCAGTGATGCTAAAATAAAAGAAGGCGTTTTTGTTGGCCCACAGATTCGAGAGATGCTCAAGGACAGTCACTTTGAGGGCCTTCTGCAGGGTGCCGAGCATGTTGCCTGGACAGCCTTCAGGGATGTTGTTGCTAACTTTCTGGGCAACTACAAGGCGCCAAACTATGTTGAACAAGTTGGAAATCTGCTACAAGCTTACAAGGCAATGAAATGCAACATGTTACTGAAGATACATTTCCTTCATTCTCACTTGGACTTCTTCCCGGACAATCTCGGCACCGTCAGTGATGAATATGGTGAAAGATTTCACAAAGACATTGCCAGCATCGAGAAACGCTACCAGGGAAAGTGGAGTCCGTCTATGCTCAGAGACTACTGTTGGTCACTGATACGTGAAGCACAGGACAGTGACTACAAACGAAAATCTACAGCAAAACATTTCTAATTTTCTCATGTCTTGTCATTATTGCCTAGATCCTTCTGTAGGATTATGTTGCAGAAGACGTTACAATACTAAATGCTAAATTGTCGATTTCTTAAAAACCTTACGTGATACAGAAATTCTAATTACATATTTGTGTTCAGCAAGTCAAAATCTATTAGTTTCACCAAAATTTGTAGAGGAAACAAAAACTTGCATAAAATTTGTTGACCAGTGTTACAATCCTGACCGATTTTGAAATACTATTTAAGCGCGAAAATTGTGTTTCGCGTTATAAAAAGTCTTTGAAATCAATGCATTCTTTCTACGCTTTATGCACCGAAAAATATTTTAAACATCCTTTGGTTTTGCTAATTTCAAGTTTTTTCTCTCAAAGTTTGAGCATCGAAAGGTGAGTTTAAACAACATATTTGACAAATCAAACTTTTTCAAAATACATTAATGGATGCGTGACGTCAATTATTATTTTTATAGTACTTGCATTTTATAAATAAATGTTGATTTGTCAACGTTGTTGACAGCGCCTTTGACTTTGGCCTTCGCCATGCTACGGCGCTATAGAAGTTGTCCAGAACCATAACCATAACCATACTCTTAGGCATTCCTAGTTTTAGACCTAAATGATATGTTTGAAAATGTCGCTAACAAAGTTTTTGTCAAGTAGAAATCCAGATTGAGAAGAAAACGATTGGAAATAGAATTTCTCGAGAAGTGTTTCTTTTTTCGTCGCTTTTGGTCTATCGTTTTCCGAGTTTTTCGATTAGCTAGACCTACATCTGTGTTTATCGAGTATACACCGAAGGCGATATTCGCCTTTCCATCAGATGCCGAGCACTTTGACCGTCCGTCCGTCCGTCCGTCCTTCGGTCCATGGCGTCAGGACACAGCGCCCGGCTGCCTCTGCCCTGCCTGCCTGCCTGCCTTGGGAAGCTGTCGCGATAGACGCAGCTGCGCTGGAGAAACCGTCACGGAAGTCAACATTCGATCGGTAAATAGTATCGTGTGTCAATAGGCGGCTGCAGAGAGAAGAACGCCTATAACGATCGCTTTCCGAATCCGCTCTTCCGTCGTTACCGGCGCTTGGACCCCGTCGACAGACATCGCCGCTGGCGGAAGGAAATGATTATTATTCGAGCGAATGAGAGAGGACGGGGTGCAGAAGAAGTCGTCAACTTTGGCAAATATTCCCCCCAACGCAGAGCAACGCATCTCCAATTGCCTTCGATGGTCGAAGGTTATCTAACAACGCGCGTATAACCGATAGGATCTGATTGTTCTTATACTTGATTTTAGAGATATATCCGAAGATTTATTCGCAGCTCAATCGAACCGGTTTTCTTCCTAATTGACAAAGGTCTGCATAAAATTTTATTTTATCCGAAATAGACATAGTTTTAACTCTATTTTCTCGCCAACAGCCTTAGACGTAGGCCTTTGACTGCGTCTGTCTGTTGGTTAACCGGACGAATAACGGCCTTGATAAATGTATGCGCCACAGTGTTAGAGATTATTCCTCTTAATTGTAGGTCTAATGTAGTAGAGGAAGATGACCTTATTTAATTAATAGGCGTTTTATCAAATCTGTTTATCCGATAAAGAATAAGTAAGATTAGCGTTAAACGCGAGAACGCAAAAAGCTTAGGGGCCTGTCAGTGTTTAATCTAGACTCCTGGACACCTGGGGGGGAAACTGACAAAGCCGGGGGAAAGTCAGCTTGAGGGCTGCTGTTAGTTGATGTAGTATGCAAAAATTTCCGGAGGGAATTTGAAATTTCCTGGGGGCAGAGCAACTCCTCCCGGAAACGGCCTAGATTAAACCCTGAGGCCTATACGCATTGATTTCTTGTAGAAAATGGCCCATACTGGTCATGCCCATTTTCATAGGGTCCACGAATCTTTTAAAAAATATTTTATAAATGCAAACTGCTAAATCGCATCTATAGTGACGAAAATATGATCGAAGATTAACACTGGAAGCCTGCAGTAACAATAGGCATATAAATCTGGCACCAGTTAATTTAGAGGCAGTTCAAACTTCGAATATATAGTACATATGGGGCCTATATACCGTAAAGCGACATGGAGCAACTACCAAAATAAACTTAGGAAATGGTCGGACTAGAGAAAGATGGAAGATTGAACTGCTAAGAGTTTGCACAAGACAGGTAGGCCTATACAGTGGCGGCTCCACCGGGGGGCAGGGGGCCCGTTGCCCCTATTGAGTGCCTGCCCCCCCAGTGGCTCCCCAGTTGGGACCATATACTTAATGATACATACATTAAACAACAAATGGTTGGCCCCCATGATTAGAAGTTGCCACCCCAACGGCCCCCCACTTGCCAAATCCTAGAGCCGCCACTGGGCCTATAGTCTCTTGTATAGAATCACACGTAGAATCAACTAATTTAATTCTGTTTTGTTTTAACAAATGCTGGAGAATGTAAGAAAGAAGAAATTCTGACGGTGTCTTATACGAACCAAGAGCACACGAAGAGAAGATTAACCCTGTATTCATCGGGCACAGATTTTTCATTTAGTCCAATTGACTCGGCGCGTCTAATAGTCAGACCTTTCAGAGAAAACAACTTCAGGAACGATTCGCGTGCAAGTGTAGTCATTCATGAAGGCGATAGCCTAACAGCCACGAAATAGCGTTATTAGTGTTCTGTTCACGACTTCCAATATGCAGTATATTATGTCGAATGACGTTCTGCAGTAATCATGGAGCTCAGTAATACGGAAGCAGTCGGCAGCAGTGACACACCACAGTGTCCTGCATCAGCAGAGGCGCATCTTAGATCAACGACACCGGAAATAACCGTTGAAAGTGAAAGGGACTGTGTCGGCGGTCCATCAGACCCAATCGCCTTCGACCTGCTTAAGCTTTACGACGAGGCAACGCCAGCTGGGTTGATGGGCTACAAGGGCGTCTCCAGACCCAGCAGACCGACTTCGAGCGATTCACACTACCACAGCGGCGGCGGCGGCGGCGCGTTGCGAAGCTCTCGACGGCGCACGACAATCGAAGAGCCGTACGTCTTCTCCGTGTCCCAGCTGACCCTGGGCGTGTCGAGGGCTGCTGCGTTGGATTTCCGCCGTCTGTCCGATCCCGGAGCAGGTGGACTCCTGCGGCGCCGATCGACTGATCCGCTGTCTCCTCCGTCGACGAAACAGAGCTGCTTTGTCGTCGGCGGTGGTGGCGGTGCTCAGGCGGTGACCGCGGAGCCATTCGACCCGGTCAAAGCAGAGACTACACCACCGGGGCAACAGACGCCCTGCGGCGCGGCCGGTGATGCCCGGCGTGGTGTTGCGTCGTCATCGCTGCTGTCTAGTGCGTCGCGCGCGATCTGTGGCCCGTTCCTCTGTCTCCCCGAGTCGTCGATTCGTCCGCGGAGTCAGTCGTTGGGCTGTACTCTTCTGGAGGCCATCGCAGAGGAGAGCTCCGTGGCAGTGCCGAAGACCAATCGCCGCTATTCGAGTCCAGCGGCAGCGGAATCGAGAATCTAGACGGGAAGAATGTTCACTGCACACGGAGCACGATGTCTCCGACCCCATCCAGCGCACTGGTATATAACGGCGACTTTAATTGCATCAGAAATCTCAAACTTCTGTAAATATTATCTTTTATGCGAACGTGCTGATTCGTCGGTAAACAATCTGCCGAGTCCGAGCGACCAAAGAATCTAAAATTTTGTTTGCAGACCTGTCTCTTTTTTAAAATTTGGTTCTGTGGGTGATTGCCGAGGAAAAGAGGATACGGAACATGAAAGAGCCCCATGAGTCCTGTTCCTGCATGCAGAGACGCTGCCAGGATTTCATAGAAGAGTGCACCTTGCAAACACAGTTCTAAAGACTCGTTTTTCCTTGTTCGCAGTTGAGGAAAATAACGCTTAGGCGTTCGAAATACACGAACTTACAGGGGTGGCCCAATACAGTGGAGTTACGCAATTTCATCGTAAATGTTTTGACAACCCCGTGTTTAGTTTAAAAAATAATAGTTCAAAGCCACGTCATAGACGTTAGATTTTCGTCATTATTTCAATTTATTTGCCAAGTGTATAGAGAGGAACCTCGTGTATAAAGATCGCGTCCTCTCTTAATGCATTCATCATACAGGTGCGCCTATTGCCAGTGTTTTATCCAGACTCTAGGCCTTTTTTGGGGAAGAAATTGAAGCCTTTGGGAAAATTTACTTGGCTGGAGGGAAGACACACAGTTCAATGCAAAATTTTTGTAAATGCTGGGATTTTGGGGACGTTGAAGCTGTGTGGGATCTCCCCTATTATTATTATTATTATTATTATTATTATTATTATTATTATTATTATTATTATTATTATTATTATTATTATTATTATCATTATTATTATTATTATTATTATTATTATTATTATTATTATTATTATCGAATGCTTCAGCTGAGAGACCTTCGACGTTTATATAGCTGCAGAATTCGCAGTGCCGGACCGACGGCTAGAAAGTCGTGGCCGTTGTCGAGAGAACCTTTGTTGGCACATGGTCCGGGATATCGTAGTGGATTCGGTCAGCTGGTGGTGGCATCATTAGCTTCCCTCAGGAGTCAGGACGAGGTACTCACGGGGAGGGCGAACGAGAACGATGATGCCTTTCTCCCTTACAGGCCTGTTTAAAACACTGTATTGCTTCAGTGGCGGCTCTAGGATTTGGCAAGTGGGGGGCGTTGGGGTGGCAACTTCTAATCATTGGGGCAACCATTTGTTGTTTAATGTATGTAGCATTAAGTATAGGGTCCCAACAGGGGGGCTACTGTGGGGAGCCAGGCACTCAATAGCTGGCACGGGCCACCTGGCCCCCCGGTGGACCGCCACTGTATTGCTTTTCTCAATCCCCATTGATCATTCGTTGGGTTCAGAACTCTGCCTAGGCCTATAATGTAGTCATTCAGACGATTGCAATTGCAGTCATTAAGACCCACAAAATCAACCGAAAGACTGAAGCATCCAAACATTTATCGTCGGTATACCATCTATATCAGCAACGCCACCGTTAAAATAGATGATTATCGTCGATTTTGCTAATTTATGAATGAACAATTAACCTTCAAAGATCGCGCTTATGCAGAGTTTGCTGCTCGCCTATTCACAGTAGGAACATTCCTTTTGATTGAAGGCAAAGACTTTTATAATCGGCAAGAGCAAATTGGAATAGACTATAAATCAGGGTTTCCCAAACATAATGGAACCGCGGTCCACTTCAGCGGTGTTGTAACGTGCCGCGACCTAACCAATAATAATTATTAATCATAGCATGCAATATTTTTAATGCATTAGGTCATCTGGCGAACGTCAGTTGAAAAGAATCTTCTGAGTTTTGAATAAAATGCAAAACAAAATCTCTGATTCAATTTCAATGAAAATATGGCAAATATACTAGGCAGAATTATTTATATTTTTGACAAAATAAGAGAAAAGGAAATAGATATTGAAATTTTAGAAAATTATCTTTTAAAATTTTGTCAGGAACATACCTTTGTTACGCATCTCAAATATCCTATGAGTATGGCGAAATCGCTTAACCCGTCGGGCTCACCTTCTCCCAGGCTGAAATTCTTACTGTTTGTGGATCTCAGAGCAAAATGGTCGGAATACGCTTTCCTTGGCGTTATTGTGAAATAAGATTAATTTTTAAAGTACTTTCTGGAACTGCGACCCACTTCAGCAGCTTTGTAACATGTCGTGACCTTGCAAACTTATTGTCAACTAATATTGGATAAAACACTAATAATTTTAATATAAGCCGTGCATGGAGGATTACGGAATTTACGGCACATATGAATTTCTTAAAACCTAAGCTTACTTGCAACTTTCAAGGCTTTGACATCGTGGTATTCCTTGTTTGTGTACTATTTGATGCTGTGCTTGACACGAATAAAGATTATTATTCTGCTATTGGTTAGAAAATGACACGTTCGAGTCTAATTTCGCGCTACCCCGCGACCCATTAGACTGAGCCCTGCGACCCACTTTTTGGTCACCACCCTCAGTTTGGGAAACACTAGTGGCGACGCCAGACGTTTGAAAGTGGGAGGGGGTTATGGAGAGCACCTGGAGGGGGGTCTAAGTCAGAACCAGTGATGGGCAAGATACTATTTTGAAAATAGTATTTCTATTTTGAAAATGACGATGTACAAGAGACATAAACGCCAGAATTGCTATGGCCAAAGAAGCCTTTTGGAAACAAAAAGAACTACTAAGAAGAAACCTAGACCAAACACTAAAACTACGAATCCTGAGATGCTATGTATACTCGGTTATCACATTCTCCTGCGAATGCTGGACTCTAACAAAGCAGTTGAAAAAATAAAATACAGGCCTTTGAAATGTGGTGCTTCAGAAGAATCTTGAAAATTAGCTGGCAAGAGAGAATAACAAATGAAGAGGTACTAAAGAAAATTGGAGAAAAGAGACAACTCCTGACAGAAATTATAAACAGGAAAACTCAGTATGCTGGACACATAATGCGGGGTTCAAGCACAGAACAAGCAAAAGTCCTATTAGAGGGCAGATATGAGGGAAACAGGGCCAGAGGAAGACCTAGAAGAGACTGGCTGGACGACGTTAAGGAACACATACAGGAAAAGAACTATGGAAGACTAAAAAGGATTGCTGAAGACAGAACGAAGTGGAAACAACTCATGACCGTCAACCTTCAGATATGAAGATGACACATGATGATGATGATTTTGAAAATAAAAAATACTATTTTATTTTCTATTTTAAAAATACTTTTTAAAATTATTTTATTTCATTATTTTCAAAATAGTTTTAAGAAGTATTTGTGACCTTAAGAAAATACTTTTCCAAAATACTTTTTCAAAATAAAAATTTTATCTAAGTTTGTTGTCAACTTGTAATTCTAACAGACTTACACTGTTCTTGTGAGTTTTTCTTGTGTTCAACAGTTCAGGAATTATGCTAACTTTGCCGAGGAACTGACATTTGCGGTTGGTTTTTTAGTTTTTACTGGCCATAATGGACGATGGACTGTGTTGAATCTGCTGCTGTAGAAAACCTTAATACAATATTGTGATGCAATGCAAAAATCAATTTATTGACGTAAGGCAAAGTATTTTACGAAAGTATTTTCCAAAAACTATTTTGAAAATAGGGCCTACTATTTTATTTTGTATTTTGCAAATACTTTTGTAAAGTATTTCATTTTGTTATTTTCAAAATACTTTTTTTGCACTATTTTATTTTCTATTTTGAAAATACTTTTGAAAAGTATTTTGCCCATCACTGGGCAGAACCCCAGTGGGCAGAGGCGTAGCGAGGGGGTAGGGGGCATATATGCCCCCGGGCGCCGAGGTGGGGGCGCCAAAATTGGGTATATGGGTAAGTGAAATGCATAGTAAAGAGGAAGAAATATGTGCGACGAGTCGACGACCTTTTTTTTGCTCGTCAGCACTGTTGGGGGCGCCAACGGTACACTTTGCCCCCGGGCACCGGATACCCTCGCTACGCCTCTGCCAGTGAGGTCCCGGGCCAAGCCCCTGCATGGTCAGAGGTCAGGGGAGCGAAGCTTCCCTGAAGCTGAACAGCTTTTACTTTTACAACATTAGAATTCGTTAGAATTACTAGGCCTATTCCACACGTAATGAGTGCATTAAATAAATTTTAAACAAGATTTTATCTATCCGATAAAATTTCTTGCAAATAGTATCATAGACGGCCATGGCGGGTCCCATGCAGTCCGTCTGACGCACGACTGCTTGTTATATAGATATAATAGAGAACTATATATATAGATTTATAGATAACTTGTTATATAGATATATAGAGAACTTGTTATATAGATATATAGGGAACGCATGATACTTAGCAGAAAAAAGGTCGTCACGCCTATGGCGCTTTAAAAAGTTTGGTCAGCAGCCCCACATTTTTTCGCCGGCGCCCAAGAGGGTTTTAACCCCAAACCCCCTTGGCTACGCCATTGACATGAGTTCCAATAATTAAAATGAAGCCACAAATATTTTTAGCAGTTACATACCGCTTACAAAGCAAAACAGAGAAAGGCAGACGCTTAGGCCTATATAGGCACGCCATGGGCCTAGACCTCACCTATACGCGATACCATAATATACATTAAAAGCATCTAAAAATCTGTGAAACAGATAAAATATTTTACAACACATTATTTTTACATTAATTTAAAGTGTTTATAGACAACTAAAGTATTCATTACTACATTTACAAAATTGATGAAATAGCTAACAAGCCAGAAAAATATTAGAAACAACTGAAGGGTATGGCGAATATTTAAAAATCTATAGCTTTCTCCAATACAGACAAGAAAGTGTGAAAATATCCGCATATCCCCAAGGCCGCCGAGAGAATTTCCGGGCCCCGTCGCAAAAAGTCACAGGCCTCTGACCTGACAAGTGTGTGAAAAAGTTGATGACCTTTTTTGCTTGTCGTTCTTTTTAGGGAATTAAGCACTTAACATATTATGATATTAACATCATCGGCCCGGGTCCCTAAGCTCATTCACCGGAGCCCCTGAGCTCATGGCGAAGATTACGTTTTTCAAGGTTCAGACTATTAATTAATAGGGCTTACATCATCATCACCGGACCCCTTTGAGCCCCATGGGCCCCGGAACAATGTACCGGCTGTACCCACCTATCCTCAGGCCTGCATATCGCTGTAGGCGTTCCGGAACGTAAATTCGTGCAGAAAAGTAACAAGTATAACAGCCACAGCGTAAAAAAACGGCAAGAGCATGTACAGTAAAAATATTCGAAATTATTATTATTATTATTGTCAGACAATTTGCTATAGCGCCGTAGGTGAGCGAATGGCACAAAACAAGGGTGCTTTGACAACTAATTACTCGTAACTGAGCTTAAATAAATGCGTTTTCAAGTTGGTAATAAACGTCGCGGCAGCGTTCGCATTGGTCACACTGTCCGGAAGAGAGTTCCACAGGATCGCGTTTCCCCGTGTAAAAGATCTCTCGCCAAATAGAGGATCGCGAGTCGAGGATGGTGGAGGCACGAGTAGCTGATTCCGCTTGCTGGACCTTAGCCGAGCCCGCCGTTCGACCTCCGTAGATCTAGTCACCATGGTGGCCAGGTAGCGGGGGCAGCTCGAGTCATACACAGTATGTCGTATGATGGCCGATGATGTATAGAACCAATTGCTAGACTTATTCTATTAAAAGTATGAGTCCGCATACACAGAAATCTGCAGCGTTTTGTACTACAGTCGAGAAAGCAGGAGAATAAATTCGAGTTTCGGCGGGCAAATATACCGAAATACAAATTCGTCCTGCAGAAGGGGAAGAGGACACGGCTGGTTCCAAAGCCCAAACTGCCCCTTGGGTTTCTTCTTAGTCCGCATACACAGGTTCTCGATGTGAAAGTTCGGATCGCAATGCGTGTGTCCTTTGTTTATACTGTACACACGTCCATATCAGACGATAGGGTTGTAACTTTTCCGGAAAAGTAGAATGCCCGGAATTATAAATTTCCGGAAAAATGCAACCGGAAACGCCGCGTGCATTTCCATAAAAACAATATATAGCGCCGCATCCTGACAGTTGTTAACAAATGCCCAACAAATGAATAGTAATAAATAGTAATAATAATAAAAAATAATAAATAGTAGTAATAGTAATAAATAATAATAATAGACAGTAATAATAATAATAAACTTTTCCGGAATTATTTCGGAAAAGTACCGCTATTTTTCCGGAGGAAATTTCCGAGCTCACATCCCTATCAGACGATAAGCGTGCGAGTGTGCCTACTCTAGTAATCGCAATGCTACGGTAACTGGCTACAAAGTTAAAATTACGAACTAATAAGGGTAGTAAACCTTACAAAACGAAAGCGTCACTGTCACTTTTATTTATAAATTAAATTTACTAGTCATTAATGTGATTTATTTTAAAATATCGAGAACATTGGGTTTAAAAGAACAAGAATGGAAGATTGAATAGGCCAATAAGCCATCTCATTGACAGTAGTTGACTGCAAAAGTTGCAACCTCTTAAACGAATCAATGGATTCTAACAAAATTTGCATCGACACAAATAGATGTCTCTTTATGCATTTACAATTTTGTTTAAATCGGTACATGTTTTAGGTAGCTATTGAAATATTTTTATGGGGACCACTTTTTTCCGGACACTATAGAACCAATTGCTAGACTTATTCTATTTATTCTACTAGTGTAATTCTACTAATGTAATTATCAATTCACAGACAAACAGAAGTCAGGAGATAACAAGCATAGCAAATGAACATTCAAAAATCACAAGTTTGGGTGAAACAAATGTGATTTAGTGATTTATTTTAAAATATCGAGAATATTGGGGTTTAAAAGAACTAAAATGGAAGATTGAATAGTGCATGAAACAATTCTTGTGGAATGGCAATGATAATGCATGTTAAAAGCTAAATTCTAGAGTTCTTGTACATCAAATTCCATAATTTTTCAATCTAAAATCTAAATATAGTACATAATTGTACCATTTATTTTCTAACTGAAAATCCATACAAGTTTCCAGTATACATTCTTTTCACACACACAGAGTACACCAAAATATAACCTGAACTGAGATTTGATCAAACATAAATGTAAATATATATATAACATACTCATCAGTCAATGGTGTTCAAATAGTTTACTGGCCACTTTATCGAAACAAATGCTCCAGTGTCTCTGTATGCAAACTAATGGCTAAAACAAGCAAATTAAATTACATGCACATAAACAAAATTCCATTGAAGTTGCTAAAATATTCAACCACGATTAAAATTTAATAAACAAGCATTTCATAGAAAAGCAGATTAACAAATCACCAATGGTAATCCTAAAAAATCTAAATTAGAAAGCATATACATTCATTTTTTCCAAAAATAATTTCAATAACAGATAAACAGAAAAACTCTTCTTGTTTCACAATCAGTCAAATTTAATTTAAAAGGTAAATATTTTATTTAACAAATAAAAGAATTAGAATTCTATAATCACAACGACAGTCAAATGGTGAGAAATATTACTCAGTTTCTTGTTCAGAAAATGTAACCAGTGTTCAATTTTCCAAGGGTTGAGGATTTAAATCCTACCAGTCAAGACAAACATTCTGATAAAGGCAAGAAATTTTTCTTTTTGGCTGTCTGACTCCATCACTGGAGATAAAAAATTTTGGGGTGGTATAAGTCTGGCCCTCACTCCTTTAATAAAAATCAACCACCTTTCAGCCATAATATAACTTTCCAACAAAGTGTTTCCTACAATTTTCTGTACAATATAGATAAGATGCATAAACATCTCAGTCTGTGAAGACTTTGTACTCCTGAAACTGTTTCAAAACTTTGAGCAGATCAACATTAGTGCAACAAATGTAAAAATAAACTTATTGCAACAATTCTTGAAGACCATAAAAACATATTGAATTCACAGACAGAAATTCTAAAAATGATAACTAAGACAAGACTGCCATTGTCATTAATCGCTTAACCGCCCGGTGACAAGATTTTTCCGGCATAATGAAAACATTGCCAATGCCAGAATTTTCCAGCACAATCCCATTAACATACTGGAAATGCCTGATGAGGGGAATTATTATTTCTTGGCATATACAATAATGATGTATACAATAATGATGAAATTTTCATGTGGTGTCGGGAATATTTGTGTACATGGCAGCTAAAAGGATAATAAATCTGTGATAAGAGCATATATTAAAAATATTAAAAATTTTTTATCAGGCATAATAAGAATAAGAAGAGACAGATCATACATAGAAGAACAGAGTTCATTGCATTCTGCCATTAAAGGCACTCTTAATTAAAATTGTCAAAATTAACATATTCAACATTACACTTCAATTCAGACACAATAAAACACAGCAAAGAACTAGCACTCATCATTTAATAATGAATGAATTACTTCAAAGACATATTAAGTGCATCATTTACAGTAGACCATAACACATGGCCAACCAATGACCTATAATAAAATTTTCTTGAACAATACTAACAACATTCACACACTTTGCAAGGTAAAAGTACTTAACTGCCCACTCAAACAAATGTCAAAAAACTACTTTCTGTACTGACTCCCCCCTGTGAACTTTAAACAGAATTTCAAGAAAAACAATTTCACAATTAACCAGATGGTTCTCAATGCCTCTGCCCATATGATCTTTGGTACTAGATGGGCGGTCATGTCACCCCATTACTCAAAGACAAGTTTCACTGGTTATGCATCCCGGAACACGTCATCTACAAGAGATGCTGGTTTACATTCCGCACCCTCAATGATCCTGCTTGTTCAGACTACCTACTAGTGGAGCTACTGCATAGGCCCCTGCTCACCAACTGTCGCCAGCAGCTTTGTTCCCCCAATCAGGTCCTGTTGGCGGCCCCCACCAAAAATTGTCAAATTTGGCAAGAGAACGGTCACCCAGGGAAATACCATCGTCTGGAACTCGCTACCGGGCACTGTGACCAATGCGACTAGCCTCGAATCATTCCCAACGAGACTAAAGACTCGCCTGTTCGGTCTCATTTAACTGTAGGCCTACTGTGTAAAGCGCTCATGATCTTGGCCTGCTATGACTATAGCGCTATACAAGTTGGCATGTTAACAATAATAATAATAATAACCAAGACGAGAAATGGCTAAAAATCCACCATGCACAAAACAATTTCCACATAAAGAACAGCACTTCACAAGGCGAGTTCTACATAATTTCCCACAAATAACTTTCGCACACTTAATGCGTCTCTTAAAGTTATAATTCATGATTAACCTTAAAACCAAACTACTAAATTATTCCAATTATTAATTGGAATGACATCAGCTGCAAGCAATCACGTGGCTGCTGATGTCTTTAGCTGATCACCTAACAACAGTTCAAAGCAAGAATCTCAACTGAGACCCGAACTGTAACTGTTCATAGCAGCTGCAGAATAGCATAGATTGCTCCACTTGAAATGTCCCATAGTTGCAGAAGCACTGTCAATCTATGTGAATCGACGAGTTCAATCTATATGCAGTGGATGGCGTTTGCCATCTGCTCCCGTTCGTTCTCCTTCGTTAACGACGAGCTCCTGAGCTCCGACGTTCAAGTCGTTCGAGACCTGTTCCATGCTTCCAGTTGCACTCAATTCAGACAGACTTGGAATTGAAAACGACGCGTCTGAGGTTATGTTTGCCGTGGAATCGGCAAAGTACTGCATAAATATCTGCGGATTGATCTCCGTGCCCTGACTGGCTGCGTCGGCCATGCTGCTGTCTGGAGTTGCTATTTCATGACTGATCAGAAACTGCCGGTCACCCGAAGTCGCAGCGCTCGTCAAGAGGTTCAGCGCGAAGGTGGTCAGTTCGTTGCTAGAAACAGTAATTCCAGCGGGAAGTCCAACAAGGTTTGGCACCATCGCTTCAGGAAGGCAAGTGAACGCAGGTATGCCGCCTGCTCCAGTGTCCATGAACGTGTAAACAGGAAGAGACTGACCAACTTGCTTCTGCGCAACGGCAGCGGATGCGGCGGCACTCGCTCCAGCGTTCAACGCAGACATTGCTACCTCTGAAAAAACAAAAAAACTTCCATGATAACTGTACCAGGATTTTCATTCCATGATGCAATTACTGTGTCTTAAAGACACAATTCATTACTTAATTTTATATACAGTGGAACCTTCAACACACTTCCAAAGTGACATATCTAAAATATGATAAGATTAACTCACCAGATAAAATCCTGAATACCTTTCAACAATAATTATCCTGCAACATATAAATAGTCGTCTCAGCTGTGTATCAATGAGAAGCTAATGCAGTGAAAATCTCAGATTCGCCAAAAAATATTTCAGCATCTCAGAAAATTATGGTGTTGAAAATATTCACTTACTATCCTTTCTCTGAAGACCTCTTTCAGCTTTCTTTTTGAGGCGTGATTTGATATCAGGCCTTATGGTGATTACATCTCCACCACTTCCAACCTCCGCTTCATCTAAATGGACAAAACAGACCAGAGGCAATAACAAAGGCACTCACGTACAGACGTCAAGAGCCATCATCAGTTGGCCAAGGCACAGCAGGTTAACGAGCAAATGACAAAGAGCAATTGAAAGGCAGCTTCAATCAATCTACTGACCTTTGACCTCCTGCATAACTGTCATTGGGATCTTGTCATTGTAGATGCTGCTCAAATTCACTTCCTTTCTCTTCCGTTTCATCTCAATTCCATACGGATCTGAAAAAAGTTTTTAAAAAAATCCAAATTTGCTCATTTTCACATAAGAGGGAATGAACAATTCACACACACACACACACACACACACACACACACACACACGCACACAGCATAATCAATTAAAAAATAATTTAACTATGATGCCAAGAAAAAAGTAATGGTATTACCGTATCATGCTAAATTATAAAAAATACCATTAGTATAATAATACCGATAATACAAACTTTTAAAACCAAATTCCTGGTTTTGTGGACTTGTAATAATTGAATTAATACTTAATGCCCATTAAGACACATTAATTATTATATTCATTCAATTTTAAGAGCAGCCTTCCACCTGAATCAAGCTCAATGTATACTGAATCGTTAAGTAGAGGAACATCGAAGCATTGCATAATTTCCATTGCAATGGCAGCCAAGTCATAACAGCAAATGTCAATTAATTATCATAATTATGTATTATTCAGCTTATATAAGCTGCCCTAAATAAGCACTTTAAATAACTGTAGACAAGTCAAAGTGCAGAAATTGACAAAAATCTCTAATAAAAATGTATACCCAGGCCACACAATGAAGTGACTTATACTTTCTGTTCAAGAAGTGTACATTTATATGCTATGCTTAAAAGTGATTACGGTAAATTTGAACAGTAATAAATGAGACATTAAAAATTGCTAGGCTTAATATACAGCATAAAAAAGTTGTCTGATTTTCTAAACATAGCAAAAGGGTGAGAAACACCACTCAATCAAAAGCAATCAAATTATATTCTAAAATCAAGCAATGCATAGGAAAGCGACATTACTGTATTTTCGCACACATTGCCCGCACCCGTAGATAGTCCGCACCCACCTATAGCCCGCAAAAATTATAGGTCTTGTAAAATTTGAATCAGAGAGACCACACCTGTCCATTGTCCACATGGCTGGCCATGTTCTTCAAACTGTTGTCTATGGTCTATCAACCATAACCTTAAGGTTCATTTCTATAAACTGTACTTTCATTGTATACCATAATGCCATCAGAGTAGATGGGCGTTAACTGCCCACGGATGGTCAGCTGCTCGGGTTCCGTGTTGACTCTATCTGGTGGTCAAGCCACTGCATATTTGAAAAACTGATAGAAGACACTGAATGACTTTGAAAGAAATAGCAAAGGACAAAGAACTTTGCATAGATGTCATATAGAAGTCGATAGCTGGGCACAGCTGGAGAGTGAAGATCTGATCTGATGTCTGTGGTGCTCGAGATGTCACCCCATTACATAAAGTCTGTGCAGGGTCATGCAGGTATAAGGCTGTGGACAGCTGCAAACATTCCTGACAGGTTAGTACCATGAAAAGTGAACTGACCCCTGTTCCAACCCACCTGCCTTTGCCCCAGGTGCTGTATAAGGAGATACAACAATGCCTTCTTTAGTGCATTTTCCCATTAATCACCACGGGTAGGAGCAATTGGAGAAGGAGTAGGGGGAAGGAAATTAGCAGGAAGGGCATGCAGTGGAAAGGGCTGAGGTCTGTCGACACAATTTATGTAGAATTAAATCCAGATTGTCCTCACCTGGCATTTTTATTTGTAAAAAATCCTATAGCCCGCAGGCAATGTGTGTGAAAATATGGTATAATATTTGAAAACGAAAGAAACTCTTAAAAATTGACATCTGCAAAATGAAGGGCTAAGGCAGAGAAGTGCAATGAACCTGGATCCTGTGGTATATACTGGAAAGGTTTTGGATCACCAACTTCATCATCTGATGGACGACGTAGCTGAATATAAACGGTCACCGGTGACTGTATCGATGTATCATGATAGGCAGGCGTACGAAAAACAATCGCAAACTGAAAACCAAGAGCCAAAATCTTAAACAAATATAATTTTTCTAATCTCTAATAAAGAACAGCATAATTAATCATTGTAAACTGGATAGAAATAAAGCGAAAAAGACAAAAAAAGACAATGCAATTTTCCTTAACCCTTTTGATACATAGCAAGCCAGATATATCCGGCAATGGAAATAAATCTATAAGCCTTTACTGCTGGAAATACCCGGCATTATTAGATTGAGTTTGGGCTATGTGTGGAATAAGGAATTGAGTTAAATTTAGTATGTCCTTTCAGATGTAGCATGTGTAATGGGTTTTTAAGTCATTATTTCTGGCATATGTTTGGGGTTCTCCCCAAACGTTTAGGGTTCTCCACAAGGGTTTTCTATAGTACCGGTATTTACTTACATGTGTTTTCAGGGGAAATATATCAGCTTCATTTACATTGTAGCACTTACATTTTAGCAAAAGGCAAGTAGAAAACATCCTTATTCGGCAAAAACCATTTCAGATAAAAAAAGAGAAATGGAATTTGGAGAGCTGCAAAGACATTCTGCCCCACCTGCCCTTCCAAACCTAGACTGTGTGCAGACCCATGATTTTGTCTATAGCAGTGGTTCTCAAACTGGGGAACGCAGTCCCCTAGGAGACCGCCAAGCAGTTTCCGGAGGACCGTTAAGGGATTACTTTCTCAAGATATCTCGCCAGCACCTCAGAACACAAAACACACTGGTGACTCTAGGATTTTTGATTCCAATTGAATTTAAATTCGATTACTGAGATTTACAATTTTATGATTACCCAGTAAATAATTGATTGTCAAAACAAGTAGCCTAAGCCTATATGTTAATTGATAGCCCATATGTTAATTGATAGTCCATATGTTAATTGATAGTCCATATGTTAATTGATAGCTTATATGTTAATTGCAGCAAATTTAAAATTTAAATTTTATGCAGTCCACAAGTCATCACATAAATTTCTAAGGGACTGCCACGCAAGAAATCCAAAAAAGTTTGAGACCCGCTGGTCTATGGCATGAAAAGCTGAAATACTGGGGCTAAGATTCATACATTGTTGGGACTACCGGTAATCAACGTTTTTATCTTTATTCAAGTCCAAGAAATTTATTGTGCATATTGGACATAAAATAAGTTATTTTTGCGTAAAATATTCCAGTATTAGGATTTCTGTTGCATTCAGGAGTGAAAGGGTTAACCAGTAAAAAAGATATAAAAGTACTGTAACTATAATAAGCACATACAATAACAATAATGGGAACAGCTGGAAAGCATTGTGATTTCTTCATAATTACCTGTCTGTGAACATCATGTGAGGCAAAATCGCCATACGCTTCCCATGCAACACCATCCTCTGTTTCCTGATAGAATCTGACCTGAATATCATCTACACCAAACACCTCATCATTTTAATGATTTTTACAAGAAATCGTAACAAAGCATGCAAAACATAACATATTGAAACCACTTATAACTTGTACAAGGCAATTCTATTCAGCATGTAATCGAAAACTGTCAGATACACACCTTTGTTTATTTTTTCACAAAGCAGAAACACCTCGTCTCCTCCAGTCGCATAACCAGACTGTCGGCTCAGTCGACATATGACCAGATCATGAATTGACTCTAAAATTGAACACACAGTAAATGAAACATGAAACAGAACAAAATATCCCATAAATGCCATCTCTGATATGCTTACACCGTCGAACATGATGACCTGTATTGCATTTTCATGTGATATCATGATGCACATCATTATTTCAGAATAAACATAAGCAATCAAGTTTATATCACTTCAACATATATGTGTGGTGAGAGAGTGAGTGTGCACACAAGTGTGTAATACTGTGTATGTGTGAGTGGAACAGCATAAGACTATACTACACAGACAGAAGATGCGGCATCTATCATACTTCAATTTCAAATCAATCATTCATTCATAAAAACAAGACTCACAACTATAGGCACAACTTTACATGTTGACAAGACAACCAATAACCTCCAGGTGAAAAGGACGATGCTTAATTTTAGGTAACCAATCCCTCACCTCCATAGGGTCTACACTGACATTAAACACAAATAATAGGAACTATGAATGCATTATGCATACTAATAACTATTAAGGTTAATAAGCAGAAGCATTTAAACTCAAGACAAGACTTACTTTTATCGATAATGCACTGTGACACTATCGGCTGCACAATCCGTGTAAACTTCTTGTTGTTATCTGGCAGAAAGACTTGAAAGCAAAGGCGCACTGAATTAAGATCTATGTTATTGATGTTTCGGGTATAACCGGCTGAAGAAAAAAAAACATGTCAAAGTCAATAGTTTTTGTAACAGTTGTAGCACAATTTTACAACCTAAACTCAAAGCAGACTCCTAACCCCTTAAGTGACATATTGACAAGTACCATTCGTTGTGTATTATCTGTGCATGACGTGCCGTGTTGACGAGCACCACTCGTCATATATACCATGGACACCATACAATGTAAGACACAGCTGGCAGTGAGAATTCAGTAGGGCTGCGCTAACCGAGTAATTTAGGAGTCGAGTAGGAGTCGAGTAGCTTAGCGAGTACTCGCGTACAACCGGAAATACATGATTTGCAAACGTTACACGTCACATAATGCTTATCATTTGCCTCATGGCACTCATTTAACCAAAGCAGAACGTTAGATACAGTTATATATCAATTTTTCGGATATTCAAGCGTTTTCAAATTTAGTATAACAGAAGCTACAGAACAGAAACTATTTTACCGGTACTGGCAAAAATGTGTGGTCCACACTAGACTTGGCCCACTGACAACCATAGGCGGATTTAGAGTTTAATATTTGGATTGGCTAGTATGGGGGTCTGGAGGTGCCATCCAGCACGCGTGCCATCCAACACGAGTGCCATCCAACACGAGTGCCATCCAGCACGCGTGCCATCCAGCACGCGTGCCATCCAGCACGGGGTGCCATTCAGCACGCGTGCCGTCCAGCACACGTGCCGTCCAGCACGCGTGCCATCCGGCACGGGTGCCATCCAGCACGCGACAGACCTGGTGTTGATGGAAAAACAAAATTTTTTTGTTTTGGTGGGATTAGTTGGGTAGGCCTACCCTAGCCATTAATAAAATCCGCCTATGCTGACAACTGTCACACTGTGGGCAGCATCTTAACTAACTGGGGCATAACGATTAAGAATAACCTAAATAAGACTGATTAATAATTTGTAACAAATAACGGTAGGCCAAATTTTAATTAAATTCTTTGGTTATTCTTCATTTATCTATTTTATTCTTTATTCAGTTATTCTATGCGAGTACTCGACTCCAAAAACATTACTCGACTCCAATTTGGAGTCGAGTACTCGCGTTACTCAAGTTACTCGGCGCAGCCCTAGAATTCAGCAATGCTGCAGCATGTGAGTGTTGTTAGACACTATTTGGACTATATTGGGCTGGTTTTTAATAATGTGTATGTTTTATATGCCCTGCTAGTAGATAGTAACAACCAGCCATGTGCTGGCTATGCCCATGGGCCTTCAGCTCTGACTTGTGGTAGCACTAGTGGAAATTTAAACTAAATTTAGAAAAATGAGTATACAATGATTTAGCAAAGACAACGTGCTGTGAATGTTAGAAAACAGTGATTATAGTGAAGTTGAGTGATCCTGGATCCACTTCTGCTTCTAGCACAAGGCTGACAAAATTACTATATATATTTGCTGGAAGCAAAAGGGTTAACAATATACATTGACAGATGAGATTCGAGTCCTGAGTGCAAGCAGGTATGTAACATGCATATAAAACCAGAAAACTACTACATGGAGTGTTTTTGACGATCAAAAAGATCATACAGAATGTGGGTCTATGAGTCCATGATTAAGATCGTAAAGTGTACAGTTTTGCAGTCAGTCATCAGTTACTATTAGTGCTGTCCTTTAATCGCGATTAATGTGCAATTAATTTTTTAATCACAATTAAAAAATTAATCACATCATAATTAATTGCCTCATATTTCTCTAAAGAAACTTTAAAAAACTGAGCTTGAAAGTGATAACGTAATGAGTTTTTGTTTAAAGTTGACTGAAATGGATGATGCATGTGCTATATAATGTTATGCGTGGTCACATGAATGTTGTGTGGTCACGTGACTTCCATGTGTACAATTAGTGACACTGTCAGAGTTTTCGTTCCGAGTTTAAAATTTCAAATGTAAAATTATTACTGTATATTTGTTTTCAAAATCAATGATGGACAAAAGTGAAGTGCAGCGTAAGACATCAAAATGGTGCAACTGATGCATTGCTTATTTCAATTTAATGACTACTTCGGGACCAGAATAACGTTGTTAAAGAAAATGCGATTAGTGACGATTAATAATTTTAATCACACGATTAATCGCGATTAAATAAATTAATCGTTGAACAGCACTAGTTACTATTATCGTAACAACAAACTATTTCTAACCAAATAATAGCAGTTGACACTGATACTTAGAAGCAATATAATCTGTTGAAATTGCCTACAAACTTAAAAGATGAATGCATGAGCATTTTTGGGAGTTATAAAGTAAATAAATTAGTTAGCCTAGAATGTAAAGAAAATTGGATTAAATGAACGAAATCATAGATACAGCGTAATAGAAGGGGCATCATCTTGTGGTCAGATGTAGAGATGTGTGGAGATGTCATCAGCAGAGGATGAGCTAATGTTGAACTTTTAATAAAATATATTGCAATGTCAAGGTATGGTAAATTTACGTGGGTAGTAGGATTAGCCAGCGGAAGGTGCTTTTACAAAGAATGCCAGAATTTTAATTGTCAAATAATTTGACATATTTTGCCTTACAAGGGCCTAGCAAACATTATAAAATCTATCCAGAATCACACTTTCGTTGTCTAAAATTTTTGTAATTTTTATTAAAAACTAAAAGAACAAAAAGAAATTATTGAAATATTGCTCAAAATCAAGCGATCTTCCATTAGCCAAATCATCAAAGTACACACTTCCAAAGGGATCCACGCGAATTCTCTCTCGAACTTTTAAGCTCTCCTCCACATCATGACGCTTACAACACTGTATTCCAATATTCGGAAACCTATTAGCAAAGCAAAGAAAATATTCAGAGTTAAGTCTGTCAAGTCAACAGCATAACGAAAATGAGAATATAGGGACCACAAACAGATGTAGAGATCAACTGATTCACAGAGAATTACTTTTGGTAATCTTCCACTTTAGCATCCCAAATTAATTTATATAATTTTGTAACAATACATAGTATAGTCCATTTATTACTGAAAGAATGCACTGTCAAAATGCATCTTAATCATAATGCAGAAAGAACTGAATGTTTAAAAGCATATTAATAATGATTCTCCACCAGACGTGCAACAACGTTGTTGAAAAAGTCGTGAAAACGACTACGAAAAATAAAATCGCGTAAATAAGATGGAAATAAGAAAAGGCTTGCGCCAAATTGTCGTTTATGTTTACGCTTTGCATGCATCCAAGTGTTCTCAATCTCAATATTCTGAGTGTGGACTTCATCATCAGCAGAATTTACAAAGTTATGCACAACAACTGAATGTTAATAAATCCCATTGTTAATTCTGTTGATATTGGCATAAGCGCGCCACCCATCAGATACAATAAGTGAACCTAAAAGTATACGTCTTTCTATCAGTTGGAGCAAAGTCTGTTCATGCTGATCTGGTATTTCATCCATGAAGTACCAGAACTATATAAATTAATTTGGGATGCTAAAGTGGAAGCTTACCATAATTGCCTTCTGTACATGTTGTGTTCCTGGTACCCCAGATTGATGTGGCAATTAAAATTTAAATACATTAATTATTTAATACTAATGCCGTGATCTTTGTAAACTAGGGATCTTTGTTGGGGGGGGAGAGGGGGCACATAATCAGCAGTGCCAAGACCAATGAACAGATCCAGCAACTAGTTTTCATCCATCATTTTTACTTTCAAAAATCACCACTTCATCACTGCTTTTCATCATTGAGTAGTTCTTGAAAGTCATCGAAGAGCAGTCTTTGTTGAGTCTGATCAAAATCTTTAAGCTTTTAAACTCTCTTTTTCTAAGTGCCCTGCAGATTGACTGCGTCGGTGACCATGGACCTCCAGCTTCTCTATTCCATCTTTCCTCATTACATTATCAAAAATTCCAGTTGTCTTGTTATTATTGTTGGCATTAAGCATTTTTGGGTTCCTGCTTTGACCAACCAGATTTATGTCAAATAATAAAAATATAATATAATTAAACAATCAGAGGCATTATTTGCAACACATACAGATGGCAGTCAGTTCAAAAGCTACATAGCAGCTAAGTTAGAGAAGTACTACACTTGGGACATGTCAGAGTGAAGAGGATTCCAGAAGAAAAACTTACGAAACAGTGTTATGACCTTTGACCTTAACAGTACAGACTCCATCGCGACAGTCTTGTCCAACCAGGTTGTGAGGATGTGGTGCATATGGTTTGTCTTTTGTTACACAAGATACCACAACGATTGCAGCCGGACCGTCAAAATTATGGATCTAAAGAAAACATATGACAATTTAAAATCCAGCAAAGTACCACTTCCACTTCTTTCATTTATATCACTGCCACTGGCATAGCCACGGGGTCAAGGGAGGCCAGGCCCCCCTATTCTGATTGGGACCTGGTGTGGGATTTGCGCAAAACTGTCGAGAATTTGGGGAGGGGTAAGTAGGTGCTCAGAGAATATGCGAATGAATGTGCAAAAACATAGATATCCTCAACAAGCTTTTTAACTCATTGGATACTTTTTCTAAGAAAACGTCAATATGTCCCCTAATCGGGAATCCTTGCTATGCCACTGATCACCGCTGTAGAATTTCCACTATAGTGACCTGCTGTCCATATTAAGATACAACTCAGGATTTAAACTGGGACAAATAGTGACTGCAAATGCTACCTGAATAGTCGGAAATGTTTTCTTCTCATTAGTACTCAGTTCCCCAGGTATGCTGCCAGCAGATCGACCTTCACACTTGTAACGAAACCGCAGGCCTCGTGCCTTCGGCTGCTCTGCTACAGTGACATGAGGCTCACCGTGGCGACTTGGCGTGACAGTGGGTTGAGTCAACTGTGGCTGCTGCTGGATTAGAATAGGAGCTGAAGGCAGGGACAACCCAATAGAAACAAACTGCTGCTGCTGCTGCTGGTGCTGAGCCTGGCGTTTCATTATCTCTGCCTGAAGAACCGTCAGGTCAACAGTATTCAGATTGACAAACATCTCCGGTCCACTGCCACCTAGTATCACATACAGATATCTGATAAAAATATTTGCAATGGACAAGTGTCCAATATCAAAATTTACATCTCAATAAATGCTCCAATCCAGATATTCAAAACACCAATCTTTCTAAAGAAAGTCCTTCAAACTAGTTGTGATATTCATGACATTAAGAGCCGTCTTCAATTCAGACAAAATCTGACATACAAAACCATCCAATCACAAAACCAATCAACAGTTATCCACAGATGTTAAGTACGCTGAATAGACTCAATCCGTCTCTTTTCAACTAAATCGTCGGGATATTTAAAAAACTAGTGTGTGCGGTTAGTGGGTCAACTGTGACTGTTAAGACCCGACATTTTAAGTCAGCGTCGGTGGAAGGCGTCGTTGGTCTCACCGCCGCTTCCTTGACTCATAGCGACGATCGACGTCCGACGACGAACTCAGTTTCCAGCGACGACCACTTCGAAGACGACGACGAAGACGAACACAAGAAACTGAACGAACCTCCCAAATATTCCAAGTTTTACTTCGTCGAAATTCCCCTTTTCCAACTGCTGTTCACTCTCAAGGAGTCAGCGACACTAGAAGTCCACGCGATGTCTTGACTAAAAATCCAGAAGATTCCGCTAACCAAATACACTGGGTATAGATTATCGTATATTTTTAATTTTATAAATTCTACAATATTGTAAGAAAATGTCAAATGTCCTCTGGTTTTGAAATTCTTTAGCATAACGCATAATTTTCTGAAAATCATGACTTATCTACTGTTAGCATAATGTAGTAGTTTCAACAATAATAACTTTGTATTTGATAAATATTTTAAAGAAAAACAATTCTTTAATGACCAATACAAGCTCATCTTTTGGAAATATTTTTAAAAAATTATAAAATAAACGAAGCGATCAAGAGTGCATTTTAGTAGGGTGGAACATACAAACCGAGTCCAGGAGAATGTGTGGAAAACAAGGAGCTGTAGGTAAATAAAGCTGTTTCTATTCTAAGGGATTTCATCATGGAAATTACGCGACGCAATGAATGGTTAGAGACTAGAGTCCATAGAGTGGAAGCCATAGACTTTATGGTTAGAAGGACAGTGAATGGCGATCAGATATAAAAGCTCGTGAGTACAGTGCAACACCACGAGTAGCGTTATACCATGATACACGAAACTCAGGAGACAGAAGTTGATGTTAGTCATTCAGTCAATTTCAAGAATATTTCGAATTCAGAAATATTCCATTACAAAACTACGAGCACTATTTATTTTAAGACTTCAGAAATGTTCATAATACTTTAAAATTTAAAAGCTTGACCTCTTGAAGTTATTGTTAATTATGAGCAGTGTTTTATAGAGGCCTGTTAGGAGGGGAGATCCCCCAACTTCAAAATCCCCCCATGTTGCAGCACTAATTTTTTTGCATTGAACTGTGCCTCTTCCCCTCCAGCCAAGTCAATTATTCCCCCAAGGCCTGGAGTCTGGATAAAACGCTGATTATGAGCATTGGGTTGTGATGATTATTGGGGAAAACAAAAGATATGTGCCAAGAAGAAAAATTTTAGCAGTCAAAGAATATGAGTTAATTGAGTTTGATGGATGAAACCAGATTTTAAAGCATCATCATCTTCACTTTCTGCCTGCATGTGGCCAACCTTCATCCGTGAAGACCTACATGTAGATACAGATAATTATAGGCCCTACAGATACAGTACAACTGGTTATAATGCGCTTTCTTTTTTATCTTGATTTTCTTCTCTTTTAGTTAAGTCTGTATATTTAATTAAAGTGTACAAACAAATCAGTTTCAAAAACTGCATTCTACAGCTAGGAATTTTACAACTTTGTTTACTTCTAGTAGTAATCCTGTACATTGAACTTCCTCACAAAGAATGTGAGCAATTTGCCTAACGTCACTACTCCGCGGCTATGGTTGGAATGCATGACAAGAAACCTACCATTATTTCACTTCACCCCGGGGCCGGATTAAGACCCACAGAGGCCCTAAGCACTTATAGATTTGGTTTCCTAACCCTAAATATATGTAATTCCAAATATAAACGATAATAAATCATGAAATAAATTTTTGTTTTTAAAAATTAAAATAACCTACAGTAAGATGGAAAAATATGTTTAATTATGTATACTTCCACTTAATTTAGATTTGAAAAGGTTTCTCTTACTTTTTTAAAATTGTAAAGTTGAGATCAGATCCTCAAAGGTAATGTTATGTGCACTTCTGCTTCTACACATAGTAAAGCAACTTGCATCAACATCTGCAGTAGATGTATCAAGGTAATTTACAGGCAAAGTTTGTATGCCCTCAGTGAGGCAACAGCAGTCCGCAAAATGGCCAAATACACAGGTCTAAGAACAGATTACATCTTTTTGCCCTTGGCCTTTTGAGTCCTTGGGCCCCATTAGTCTCGATGCACAGCTCTTCATAAAACAACTAGGTCATCGCATTTCCGAGTCTTCCGGAGACATTAGGGAAGGAAGCTTTTTATTCCAGTGTTTGTCCATGGCTATCCAAAGCTTCAACACAGTATCTTTTAGAGGAACGCTTTCAGTTGCAAACCTTGATGAACCAGACAAGAATTGATACACACATTAATTTTGTCTCTGGACAATTTTTTTCCTTCACAAGACCTTCAGAAATTAACTACCGAGAGCATAGCAATATATATATATATATTATTTAAAACAAATTTTATGTCTCTGGACACTTTTTTTCATAAGTCCTCCAGAAACTAAGTACATTACTGAGGGCATACGCACACCCCGGTATATGTATTTTGTATGCCTTCAGTGCTTGCTTAATTCCAGAGGGCCTTATAGAAAAATTGTTTGGAGACAGGTGAAATTATGCGCTCAGCTCTCGTCTGGGTTCAAGTAGAAGGCGGAAAAAATTTCCTGGAATGCAATTGCATTAAAACACTGCAGTCAAATTTGTGTGTGTGTATATACAGTAGAACCTCGCTATATCGAAGTTCAAGGGACAGTGATAAATACTTCGATATATCCGAGGTTCGGTATATCCGATTCCTGTATCATTAACACTGTTTTGGGGGGACCGGCGTTCAAACTTCGATATAAACGTGATTTCGATATAAGCGAGTTCGATATAACGAGGTTCTACTGTATATACACACACACACACACACACACACACACACACACACACACACACACACACACACACACACAGTATTGTATTTGTGTGTGCATACACATACACACATGCATGTATGTAAGTATGTATGTATGCATATCTGGAAGTCAGGAAGGCATCATCGTCTAATGCCATCCAATAAGAAAAGAAAGAAAAGAATATTAATAAGATGCACCAAAAATCAAAATTGCCATTCTAAATCACAGACTATTTTTTACACAATAACTATTTGTAATTATCCACAATCATATTTACGCAAGCTTCAATTTGTTAGGCCTAAGCTAAATAGTTACAATCTGGAACATTTAGTTCTTACAACATACACTCTTTTCTAAATCTACAAGGAATTTAAGAATAAAAATTAATAAGATTGCTTCAATGAAATTGCGAAATTCTTCATACTACTAACTAATATTATATGGCCAAATATGAAAGTAGATTAGACAAAATTTGAAAACTATATTACATTTCTTATCCAAAAGTTCCCCAACATTCCAACAGCTTCCAAAATTCAACTCAAACTCTAAAAGGTTAAAGAGATCATTTACAAAAATTACAAACGTTTACTTTCCCTCTGAATTTTTGTAATGCCTTCTATATTTTGCCTTTCACCCTTTTATGAACTATTAAGTCAAATGAGAGCCAAACTCGTGTAATTACTTCATGTAACAGAATGCAAATAGTTGATCTGAAGAACATAGAAAGTCAAATCAGCTTGAATAGTCAACAAACAAAAACTATTCACAACTTCTCATATCACACCGCAAACACGACCTTAATAGAACATTTAAACAATGAAAAGCATATTTCAAGTTACTTCAGTGCACCACTAAGCATTTGCCAAATATCCAATGAATTTATTAATATCACATAAGTAAAATTTGTTCACAGGTTTTTTGACAAACAAGAGTTGCAAACATTTAGTTTTTTTTGCTAAAAACAAAGGTTTAATTGCTCATAACTGAACCCAAACAAGGCTGATTACATGCATAATCCATGTCTCTGTTTCACAGATTGATTTTAAACACTGACTTAAAACTGCACTCTACTGCTTGGCTTACACTGTTTAGGGCACATGACTCACCCTGCACTCATGATTCTCCACTTAATGAATGATTTAATGTGTGTTAACAACCATGTAATAATAATAATAATAATAATAATAATGTCTCAAAACTCAGCAATTTACATCTATAGGTAAAAAAATTTTCCCAAAGACACAAACATATCAGAATCTGTAATTATAGTAATAAACTGCATAGTGAAATCATGTACACTCTTAATAACAACTCCAATTCACTATCAAGATTTACACCATTAATTTCTGTTAGTATCAACTTGTGTTGGCACTAAATCATACCTGACAAAATTTATATATATATATATATATATATATATATATATATATATCATATCACATATATCATTACTATCATATTTGCTCAATCCCAAAAAGTGATGTATATATAACAATGATGCAAACTAAGCAAACTTTTAATTTGATTAATTTGGCTTTATTGCAATTATCTGCTAAGTGCAAAAGTAAAATTGGTGGCATCTATTACAATTAAATTATCTCATCTTCTCGCGTAGCCAGCGGAGAGCCGTTGCGTTGCCTTGGAACCACGTAACAAATTATGAATTAACAATATTCCATTAAATCCTTGATCTTTATATAATTATCAATAATAGCTATTATTAAAACACTGTAAATGGATTAAAAATATTTGTGAGCTGACTATTCGATCATATCAAACATTTATGATAAACCACTAGAATAATAGAGAAAAGTATGAAAGTATGCATTACAAAATTTAAATGTAGAATCAAGAAACCTCCATTATATATTTGAACTCATACAACCAGACAGCCTTGCAATCTGTTATGGATAGGGTTACCAGACGTCCTTAAATGATAAGGACAGTCCTTAAATTCCGTGGCCCTGTCCAGGCGTTTGTCCTTAATAAGGATACAAAATGTCCTTAAAATAAATTTTATTAAAAATAGTGATTACCGATTTTTAGACATTACGCTAGATTAAAAGGACTTCTAATTGGTGGATATTGATTGCTAAAAAAACGTCATCACTACTTCTTTGTGTTTTTTTCATCTTTAACATCCTAAAATCATAGTACTGCAAATGTCTGACAAGCAAAAAGGCCATCACTACTTTTGTGCTATTTTGCATCTGTAACGTTCCAAAAAGTCCGACAAGCAAAAATGCATCACTAGTTTTTTGTGCTTCTTTAACGTCCTGAAAAGTCTGACAAACTGATGTGTTTTGTGTGTCCTGAAATTCTTTCCAACTGATCTGGTATCCCTAGTTATGGATTATATATTAAAAGCAAACCTATGCAAACATCTAGGATGCTTTTTGAGTTCATTCAGTATCTTTTCACATATGAATTTCACTTGAAACAAAAGCAAAAATATTGCAGTGTATGCTTTACATAGCAAGTAAATCAGAAAACAGCATGAACGTAAGAGGTATATAATTAAATAAGTATGTTTGAGAAGTAAATTCTATATGACATTCTGATAAATAAAAATGTCTGCTATCAAAAAAATTGCAATAAATCTACAATCAAAATTCATTTGATTATAAGTAACTGATATGAAATGTTGCTTAACATGAGTTAAGAATAAAACATCACATACTGGAAAATTGTCACACAGGACACAATTATAATGAAGGATGAAATGTCTAAACAGATTCTATCTAAACTTTAATACTTGAATAATTGACTACCTCGTGTAAATGACACGTGTCTGACTAGCACGATAATACGAGCAAAGCAACATTAACAGTGTTATAAAAAAAAGACAGCTATATTCTGACTGCACTACTCTAACTCAGTTAAAAGAAAGAATTCATAGTCCTAAGTTAAGCTTCCTAGGCACTGATGACAGAATGCATTTAAGAACAAGTGATAATAATATGGCCTGAACTAGCCTTAATTAAGATTGCCAGTACTGGTAACTCAAATTTGCTTATGAGATTTCAAATGCAAAACCAAATTAATTAATTACATGGCAACCATATTCAATCTAAAGACACATGCATTCTTGAAAACATTAAAACAGACAACAATATTTTAATGCAAAATTTCTTCTATGACTACAAAGCAACTCGGAATCAACCAAGTCTTGAGTGTATGTGGCAGTTTTATCACAAAGACGTCCACTGCAGGAGAAAGTTATCCTGCAAGCCATAAATGGTATTAGATCATAACAAAGTAACATGGCCAGGTTGATTAATGCACAAATAAAGATGTCTACATTACAATGTAGATTTCTTTTTATTTATTGTAAAGACTTTGGTAATGACTAGGGCTCTACCAAACATCCGATTTGTATTTGATTTGGTGGTGAATAATGCGCAAAATCAATTATTCGTATTCATCTGAATAATACCACCCAAAATACGAATAGTGTTCACGTGATGACGAGAAGAAAGTAACGTGTCATTTCCGGATTGTGTTCAGCACGTGTTTGTGAAGCATATACGTTAATTAACATATACGTTAATTAAATAGTCATTTGAATTTTAAAATTCAAACAGCCGAATTATAATTTAAACTGAAATTAACATAAATATTAAATGATATATATAATAATTAGATATATCATTTAATATTTACGTTAATTTCAGTTTAAGTAAAATTGTTCAGCTTAGAGTTTAGATATGGATAAGTGAAATCAAATTTGGAAATATTTTGTCATTTGTGACAATGAAACCAAAGCCAGGTACATTTTGTACGCTATTTGTATTCAATTTGTATTCGGTCAAATATTGCCCCACTTATTTGTATTCAACCAAATAGTGAAAATACTCTATTCGGTACAGTCCTAGTAATGACACAATGATTTGTGCCAAAGACACAAAAGGCGCTAAAGAAGAATATCATGCATAAGAAACTCATGGCTGACTTGATCTTCCCTCATATATTAAATCCACAGCTAACTGCTAGATGTAACATAAAATTATTGGAAAGATGACAAATGTCTACTGGGGCAATCATGCTATATCTTCAAATACAGAATTCAAAATCTATCAACCCCAAGGCTTACTCTGCTCTCTATCCTAACAGATAGCATTTAGTAAAACACGACTAAAGCTGAATTTTAGAAACATAATCAAGCAGCAGCAATACAATTGTAAAAAAAACTCAGCAAGATCATAAATATCATCATGATTACTTACAAAAATTACATCTAATAAATAAAAATTATACAAATCAAAGTATAAAGAGATATACCGGTAAACAGAAGATTACGTGAAAAACCATAAATATCATAAGAGGCAATTGATTCATATTAAGAAACACAGTACTTGTTTCTCATAAACACTAGACTCCAAACTGACGAGTAGAATTTTTTAACCCGATCATACATCCTTGCAATCTATAATTATATACAATCGCACCGCTTATTTTATACAACCAGTGTCATCGAACTTCAAAAACTCTATCAGATCATAACTTCATTTGAAAAAACTTCATAAACTGATTGGGATGTGTCACAGCATACAAACATCAACATCAAGAGGAGACCAAAAGTTGATGGCAAAAAATTAATAGACAATCAAACAATCAGTGGTTGTCATTAAAATTCCACAAAATTAGAACTTATCAAAATTTCCAAACAAAGATGTCCAAAATTAAAGATGTAATAAAACTATGTGAAAAGAGCTGTGTTTGAAGTTTGCACAAACAATACCTAAGCTACAACACTTCACAAATGATTTCAAATATATCTAACACGACTTGGAGATCGACATTGACGAGACCTAATACAGAACTCTTAGAAGCATCGACGGCAACATCTACTAGTGAGTATTGACGAGGGGCTTCTTGGCAGAGAGCCAAATTCCCCCTCTAAAGCCTTTTCAGGATTCCAAGAGCCCATTCAACAGGGCTAGTGATAGTCTCCAGACCAACAGAAGAAGGATTAAAGGGAAAGGTAATGGCAAAAAGGAACTTTGCGTCCATAAGAAGAGTCTGAGAAGAATCGTGGCGTGAAGTCAACTTGTCCTGAATCTTTCTGATGAAGGAGATTGGAACACGCTCTTCAAACTCGTTTACTGGTGTGTAGAGGTTTAGAATTTTTATTATCTACATAAAAATAATCAGAATGTTATATTCAATACTTGCTCATTAGATCTAGCAATTTCCATTTCTGCTTTAAAATTTGGTGCACTAATTAATTAACCCCCTTACCGGCTGTCCTGAATATATATATGCACTCAACTTTCCAAAGTGCAAACACAGTGGCTGTCCTGAATATCCTTGCCTAAAAGCTATCTTGGTATCGTTGTCTTTGGTAAAAGTAATTGAGATATCAAGTAGTTTGTTGATTATTCATGAAAATTCTAATATGTCTTGCCCACCCCGAGGACAAGAAGTCTGCCATGACTGGCAGTTCGCCTTTGCACAGATGGTTCCACCTACAGTCAATTATAGTGGGATTTCTCCAGCGGCGATCGGCACTGAATTGTCTGATTCAAAAGCAAAACTGATTGAAAGTTGGATTCAAGTGAATTAGAGTTTTTGAGTGCAAAATAATGAACTTCTTTTAGTTTATACCAGAGTTTTCATGTTCTGATGATCGGACGTTTGGACAGCCTCAGTGAGTTGATTTATTTGGGTCTCTGGGTCGAAATTCAGCAATTTAGGACGAAAAATCGTAACGAAATATACTAGAAGTGACTGATATATCATGTTTTAAATGTTTCCCTAGCTTTCTATGTTTCAAAATCTGATGTATTTAATGCAATGCATTGCTGCACTAAAGTAAATAGACATCATGGTGCCAAATTTTAAAATATCACTCGCCGGTAAAGAGGTTAAAATAACAAACAGAAAAAGAATTCCTGCTGACATTTATTTTAATAATAATTATGGTTATCCTTGGTGCAGCATATGAAACAAAATTTTATCCTATTTGGCTGCATTCTCTACTTTTCCCATTACAGCACAACATTTGGGTTTTTCTACAAATGCTAAGAATTTTTTAGTAAGAAACAAAAAAGATGTACCATATCCTCTCATTCATTGTTATGTTAATGTAAAGAAATTAATTACTTAATTATCAAATGTCAAATATCTAGAGCATAGATGTGATTAAGTACACGAAAAAGGGACTTTCTATCTTTTACTGCCTAGTCTCACCCATTTCCAGGAAATTCTATTAAAACACATGTGGCAAACAATCCACAGACCAACAAACCTGCAGCTAGAAATTACTAACTAGAAGACAGTTTGATTAGCTGATAAGACTGAATTATGAGTTATTGTGCACCTGTGATGTGGTTAGTCGAGAGCACATTTCACAGATGCTGTCGACATCACTGTCAGTCTTTCGTGCCTGTAGCAGTTGAGATGCCTGAACTATTGGTTCAAGCGCTTGTTGAACTCCAGTTTCTTGCATTTTGTGATCACGAAGCCACTGTTCAAGATGACTCAAATTGTATCTGCAAGAAATCACTGATCAAGTGAAAATGCAGAAGAAACAAGAACAAATAACAAGAATAATGTTATTATTAATCCTGAAGGATACATAACTCACCATCAGGTAAGTATGTTAAGCATGGTTTCTCCTGAGCTTCTATTTATCTTTGAGTCATGCAACAGGTATATTAGCATAAGAGTAATACAATGGATTTACAATGGGCATTATGGGGCCATTCATATATTACGTATGCACTGAGGGGTAGTTGGATTTAGGAAATTTTGCAAACGGATGCATATGGAGAGGAGTCTCGAATGAATGTGCATGTATGCACAAATTTATATATAGCCTATATACAGGTATAAATTAAGTTTTAGTAATGCTGAAAGTATGTAAAAACGAAGTTTCTATGGCACTGCATTATTGTGCTGTGTCACTCAACAAAGTGAAACTTGACAACTATGCATATTAATGCGGCAGGATATACACTGCCAGCCATTGAGAGATCATCTGCTAGCCAATTTGACTGAATTGATCATATAAACAAAGTTCAGATTCAAGGATGGAGGCCTATATTCAAGGATGGAGTGAGTGACACCCGCTATCTTTGTTTAAAGATTCAGCGGTGAGTAGGCCTACCAGTCCAAAGGAAAGTACTACAGATTATTGTATTTGACGACTTGCAGATCCAGTGGTCAGTAACAAGCTCAAGAGAAAAGAGTAAGAATTCAGAGTAAGACTGCTTGTTGCAAACTTAATGGGCAGGGAGGGGAAAAGATGTCAATATGTAAGATGCTGAATGATCTATGGCAGTGAAAAGTTGGCATTAAATGTTAAGATATAAAAATTTTAGACAGAACAGATATGAAAAAGATAAGACTCATTTCTGATGGGAGATTGAAAACAAGAATAAGTCAGCAGCAACTGAGAAAACACAAAATGTAAATGGATCTACATTATATGGAAATATTCTTGGTTTTTGAAAAGTACTTGTGAAAATGTGGAAAGATTCAGCAGTTGGCAAACAGAAAACAAATACCTCATTTGCATTCCCTTTGTCCAATGACACATGTCTTTTCTCAGCAGAAGGTTGTTCAGTGAATTTGCACATATAAAGTAAAACAGCTGAAATACAAATACCCAAATTCATCAACTATTGTCAACTGACAGCTTAGCCTTTTCTTTTGCCAAACTACAACAATTTTTTATTGCCACAGAATTATATGGGAAATGATGACAATCTAAACATTTTGTTGGAACTTTATTTGCCAAACTACAACAATTCAATGGGAAAATTTGGTACATATTTACCTACTAAAATGTTATCCTTTCTTATTTCAAACCTTCAAGTTTATGAACTCCAGTTATAAAACACAGAAGAATTTTATAGTCCTTCAAGCAGTTTGCACATAATTAAACAAGCACTCCTGAAATATTGCATTGGCATTGCAGGGGCATGGTGGAGTAGCAGTAAGATTCTTGTCATGCAAGAGGAAGATAACAAGTTTGAACAACAACAATAATGATAATAATAATAATTATTATAATAATGGCTGGATGTACTGGAATGACAGCACAAGAAATTGCACATCAACAGAAATAAGATGAACATGCTTGTATGGTACCTGTCGAAAGATCTGAATGATTAGCTCTGCATCAACAGCGTGAACCGTGAGAACACGATACAAGTTCTCCAGCTACAAATTACACCATATATGACAATAAAACAAGCAGAAACACAGCTAGAACAAGTACTGCCAAATCCAAAAACCTAAAACTCCTCAACCAACTAGCATCAAGAAATCTGTACACACGAACTGTTTTGCCACAAAAGGATGGTACTTGCAGCATGAGCTCTTAACAATAAACATTCACTAGAAGAGCAACTCATATACTCTATGCTAAAGAATTAGTTCTATATATCTATCCCAGTGCTTCCCAACCTATGTGCTGCGGCACACAACTGTGCCGTGGTTGCGGTAGAAGTGTGCTGAGATAAAATGTCAGATAATAGTATTTAAATAAAAATTACATCGCATTAAAGTTAATTATAAATTAAAGTAGGATAACCCTGTAGTGAAATAAAACAAGAGATCACACGGAAATGTTAATTTCTATACAAAATCACCTCACTTCATCTGCTTGGCGATGGCACTCTACTAGGATTTCAATAAATGGGAGGCTCTAGTTTTGTTACAAAGCAACAGCGTTTGGCATGACGTCACCCAAATTGTGGATATAGTCTGCATGTACTGTCAAACATGGCTAGAAGTTTTGTAATTTTCATAGAATTTAAAGTTAATCAGAATTGTATTTGGTTAAATTTGAACGACTGACAATTCTTGCACATTAGTAGTGAAGTCAAAATAAAGAATGTATTTTCTTCTTAACATACATACTGGTACTGTAGTCATTTACAAGTGTAGTAGTTCACTTATATTCAGAGAGCAATGTAGATGGATGAATGATT
This sequence comes from Metaphire vulgaris, assembly GCA_018105865.1. Classification (NCBI taxonomy): domain Eukaryota; kingdom Metazoa; phylum Annelida; class Clitellata; order Crassiclitellata; family Megascolecidae; genus Metaphire; species Metaphire vulgaris. Next base: position 7,455,813 of record CM030834.1, read on the forward strand.
GGGTTCATTATTAATGTTACACAATGCCAAGAAAACTTGTACCTTTGTAGAACTGTAGTTAGTAGGCTAGTAGGGTATAAGTAGGCTATTAGCTAATAGTATATTAATCAATGTAAATTTACAGTGCATTTTATATCCGGTGTGCTGTTTACTGTCTGATTTCTGGATAGTGTGCCTTGGCTAGGAAAAGGTCAAGAAGCACTGATCTACCCTGTTTAAACATGACAATGGTTTTAGTTATGGTCAGTGTTACATATACAGTCATGGTCACATTATCTGTATCTATCTATTTATCATGATCTATATATTTATATATCAACACATCAAATGAGAGAAGACAGACCGACAGAACACAGACACCATTCAATGAGCATTCTTAACCCCTTAACTGGGCAACTATTTGTAACTCAATGTAAAATGGACGAGCATTACTCGGGGCACCCAGTTAAGGGGTTAATTGGTATCATTGGTTCTATTTTGAGATACATTTAGTTGCCATGGATACAGAAGGCTGTATGAGCAAACTACATCTCATGCTTTAGAGTAAGTACTTTTTAAAATCTGCAAATAACCTAAAACTTGAACTGAATTTGCTGAAATGATTCTGTTGGAAAATGTTTTAAAGGAAATTGTCATCTTGGCTTTTCCTCATCTCATCTGTTTCCTGGGACTTTACTTGTTGCTAACCAAGATTTGACTATTTCAATTTGAAGACCAAGCAATATTGCCTCTCATACAATACTAAATGAGACAAATCAAATATCTCTGAACAAGACAAGTCAAACATGTCTATGATGATCATACTACAACTTATAAGACTTTTTTCCAATTGTCCTCTTATATACAGGAAGGACCTTAATGCAATATGCAGAAAACAAATTAAAACAGATTGCAAGCCAACTTCAAACATAAAGTTCAAGACTTTGTAATATTATTGGAAAAGTGATGATTGATATCTGTAAAAAAAACCAAGGCTATGGTTTCAGTGGTATACCCATACATACAGTATAAATATTTCTCTACAGTATTTATCTCATATCTTGCCTTCTAAGCGAGCATAAAACAATGAAATGGTTTAATAGAAACAGAAGCATTTAGGTTTCTTTAGTTTGGTAAAAAAAAATTACCGCTTTGATGAGTGAATCAAGTGAGACATCTTTATTTCTTTCATCAACACTTTCTCTTCTTGCATTGCTTAGAATGCGACCTCGAAGGCCAGTTGGCTTGCCAGCTGATAATCCAGCAATAGCTTCATGCTCCAGAATAGCTCCAACTGTCAAGATTAATCAAATCAGCTTCAAAAGCAAAATACATAAATTCAAATGCCATTCCACACAAAACAAACTGAAAATCCAAAAAAACCATTGAACTTCTAATAGACAGAACAAACAAATTAGAACTCATGCATTGTATGCACTCTATTAAAAACCAACCAAACTACTAAGTGATTAATTATATAGTCTGCCTTTGCTATCTTTAGGCATAGGCATAGTTCACTGTCTTGAGTTTAACTGTAGTGTGTCTTTTGAAGCATGTAAAGAAATTGACATGTTTTCTAACAGATTTTGCTGTGGCACTTTAGTTACCGCTAAGTTGTCACCTGCTCTGGTAGTGAACATGCATGATAAAGAAATGATGCAAATTTTCCTATAGCAGCAAAACTCTGTAGCGAATTTGCAGTAGTAAATTTGATGCAGTGACGATTCCTAAAACTCAATACGAGAAGCTGCATTGACAATTTGCTAACAGAAGATTGAATCATTCATTCTTACCAATCAGTGGGTGAATCTGTGCTTCTGTAAGTTTAATAAGACCTTGAAAAATCCAGACAGCAAGGTCACTGAGAATCTGGCGATACTCTGAAAGATCGAAATTACGCAAACAATGTTCGTTCTGCTTTGGAGTGTTGTTTGTCTGGAAAACCTGAATAAATACAAAGCATACATATTACTCTACAAATGAACCGATTCAACTGAGAGCATCACATGCAAGCTTTTGTAAGATCACGGTAGCTGCGAAACAGGCATACAAATGAGAATGGCGCCTGCAACTGTCAATTGAATGGAAACCCAAAAACATATCCACGAAAAGAAAACTCCATGAAGCATTTGCAAATTGCAAGCAAGTGCATACTGCTTTTGGTGTTGCCCAAGAGAAAAAGGTATGATGCCAGACAACTGCGAATGATAACATTAATACAACTTATTCCAAGAGAAAATCATTGTCTGTACAGTGGATCTGGTGAATTAATGAAAATTATATAAAATTTCAATGGAGATTGGAAGCTTTTCAACACATTTTGGGTTACCAGTGAAATGTCACTTTTGTCAATTTCTGAAACCATTAATGCAAGACACTATTGTCATGTTATATGGCATTCAACAAATCTGAGGGGTTCAATTACAGAACATAAGAAAGAAATTTTCATTGAAAAACATAGCTCTGTATCAATGGGCACCTTTTCTCCACTGTACTGCTTGAGATTGTGTAGCAGACGACATGTGTTTGACAACCACAAAGTAATCATTTCAAGATCTTCTTGATGCTTCTGTCAAAGCATAAAAAATAACAATGCAAAATGCTCAAATTGATGGTCGAAATAGAAATAAAGGGAGCAGTCAACGTAAATACTGTCAGACTGCATACAGTACATCCATCCATATCGAAGCTCAAGAGACCGTGATAAATACTTCAATATATCCGAATTTCAATATATCCAATTCTGGGCCATATTGAATAAAGTTAAAATTTTGTTTTGGGCAATTGTGCATGTCCGACTATTATACAGTCTAAAATTTCAATTTTATGTCAAAATATTAAGATTTACATCAACAAATATTAAAAGTAATAAGGTCACTACATAACCATCACTACTTAAACAAATCAATGAAAATGTATAAACCAATACTCTAAATTATGAAAATCTCCTCTAAAATCCAATGTTTTTGTTTATCAAAGCTGACAATTAACAAGGTCAGGTTGGTTAACCAAGCAGACGAATTGACCTTGTGGACAAGTACAGTAATCAAAGCTTCCAAGTCTCCAAGAGCGGAAGTCTAGAGCCAGGAAAAGAGCAAAATCCCTCCAACAGCTTTGATTATATGATGGCCTGCTTACTGGGTATTCAGGTAAAGGTAAAGGGAAACTCCATATGCCAGCACAAGCCTGTTGGAGAACCGAAGGGTTAGCGCCTTCGGTCATACACTGCAACGGCTGAGGGCGGATTGCCAACCTTTCCCTCGTCGCCTTTCCTTCCACCGAGTTAACATCCGATGTACTCATCCACAGCTGAGTCGACTGGGGTGCTTGGGACAGAAACAACTGAAAAGTTTCTGCCATGGATGGGAGTTGAACCACAGACCTCAAGATTGGCAGACCAGTGCGCTAACCACTGCTCCACAACGCATCATGCTTATTCAGCCATAGGTGTAAACTTGGACGAAAAAGTGTGGGATCCAACCCCAATGCCTCTCCCCTTCCCTAGCCTACCCTCTCAAAGTGAGGAGGGAACTCGAGCCTAGCGGCCTGATAGATGTTTACGCCTATGTGTCCAGCGGTCAGGAGAATACCCATTGAGGGCCTAGTGAAGCAGTTCTTGGTGGTCCCGGCTGCTGGCTGCAAAGTTTAGGGCAGGAGAGATTAATAGCCAACTGCCAGCTAAACAAAGATTTCCCAGGGCCGTTGACCAAAGTCAAATATTTACAGAAGAATCCTGTTATATTGAAGCTCAGGGGACCACGATAATACATGTACTTCAACATAACGAATGTAACGTCGACATCAATTACCAGAGCAAATGGGATGAAGGACATCATTGGAAATCTTGCTCTGTTCAAGAAGAAATAATTATGGAAAAAATCATCTCAAAAGAGGAAATATAATGGTACAGCATCAGGTGAATAAGAATGCAGATGCACAGAATGTGTCTTCAGCCAAGGACAACAAATGAATGGTTCTACTAAATGACTCACGTATACATGAGTATATTATTATTATTATTATTATTATTATTATTATTATTATTATTAAAGATAAGATTACTGTGGTGACTAATCCAGAAGGACTACGTGAACCTCCAGGGAACCTGGGTTACAGGTTGTTCTGTGCAGGGCAGCCAGGTTCTAAGGGTTAAGAAGACACAGTGAGACCAGACTGAATGAGCGATTTACCTTGACAACCTTTTTGACACCATTGATAGTGTTTGTTAAGAGACTTCGGACCTTGTCATCATCGTTCATGTAGTCAGTGTGACGGATGCACATAAAAATGACGTATGCTGGGAGCCCAGGCAGTTGTTGGGCAGCCATTCGTGGTCTCAGATCTATGAATTCACAAGCACAGTCACACAAATTACAATCAGAGACCAAAATATGTGCAAAAATGTAATGAAAGTTCTTGTGAATTTTTTAGCACTCGTGAAAATTGAATATCTTGTGATATTCATAAGCTTTTTCTCCAAATCTCCAGCGCTTTTTCTCATTCTCAATCCCTTTCTGTCCTGTGTTGCTGTGACCAACTGGTTGTTGTACGTGTTCTGATAATTGTGTGCAACTACTTTCTCAGGTATTTATTATGGCGACCTTTCCTGGTAGACAGTTACTACAGCCTCACTGCCTCGTGCCACTAACATATCAAAGAATAGCACAATTTAATACATTACACAGACCATTTCAATTTCCACTCCATGATATCAGATAAGTGACTGCCTGAGAAATAAAATTTTTGCCCGCCTGGGCATTGAACTCAGACTGATGGAAGAGCTCCTGGTTTCAGAGTTGATGCTCCATCAAGAGAACCATCAAGACAAATAAAAACTATATATATATAATATCTACATTATATATAATATATATATATATATAATATCTACATTATATATAACACTGGTCTAAATCAATTTTGCTGACTTGAAGACAACATGTGATCTTTATGTATTTTGTGTGCTGAATCCAAAAATCACACCCATTTTCTCCTATCACGCCCAGTTTTTCCGCAAAACGCTGTTTACTGATTTACTGTTTACTGTAATAATGTAGCATTATGTATTATAATTCTTTAGCTATATTGAATATGCAAAAAGGATGTGCAAAAAGATATGCTTAATAAATAACTATTTAATAATACAACAGTTTAATAGGCAGTTTTAAACTGCAGACGTCAGCATTTTATGGATATAGGCCTATATAAGCAGCGTGAAACCGCGGCAGCATTCAGTCGGTCATGAGGCTTACAAGTCGCAGTAAATTTAACTATTCTAACTAGCTTTCTGTGGAATATGTCACCCAGCACCTGAAACTTCGTGAGCAGTGCAGGAATGATCCTGACAAATTTTGCTACATCTGAGGTTGCTTTACAACACCTAAACAAAGGAGATAGGTGTCTGAATTTGTGCATAAAGCTTAGCATGCAGTTAAATTGAGTGACCAGGAAAACCTTGGGCACCACATAAAGTGTGTTGAAAGCCTCAGACAGTTCATAATGTGACTAAAGGTCAGAGAAAAGTCTTAACTTTGGAGTTCCAATGGTGTGGCGAGAGCCTCGAAACCATGCATGTTGATGACTGCTACTTCTGTCTGGTAAATATTTCAGGCATGTCCACAAAGGCAAAATCTTCCATCCAGTACCCAAATCTCCCTCTGCTCTGAGACCAGTTGCTCACTGTGACAAACATTTGCACTACTTTGGGAGTTTCTTACGAAGATGAATTTTGTCAGTCAACAGACACCGATTGTGAAGATTTCGTGGCCTTAGAAGTTGACGCTGGAATGCACCAAACATTCAAGCAAGCTGAGTTTAATGACCTAATATTTGTCAGCAGAGTTACTGGGTTCAAGACTGAAGGAAAAGAATCTGTTCAGTGTTGGCCCCAGGAACCACGCTTATGTATCATGGCAGAGAGAATGAATCTTTTCAAACATTTCCATATGGAGGAGGAGTTTGTATACTGCATCAACATCAAAGGACTTTTTGAATCAATGGGATGTTATAGTTGTAGACAAGATGCCTTTTTGACCTGATTACTGACTTACTTGGCAACTTAAGAGTCGAGAATTATGACCTTTCAGTTAAAAATTCAAGATTCAAGACTGGGAGCAAACATGAGTGTCAAGTTGCAATAGCTATCTGAACTTCAAATCTTGAGCTATGAGTGAAGAACAAGGAGAATGCTTCCATCAAGACATCAAGACCATGGAACGTAGATATCAAGGCAGATGGAACTCGAACATTATGGCAGACTAAGTACTGCTGGTGTTTACAGCGTGACAACTGTGACCATAACTATACCGGAGCATCCAAAAAAGAAGATTCCTTTCTCAAAACTTAAATTTAAGCAACTAATTGCTCTTATTGCTCTCTTGGTTAGAAGACAGACTCATTTTTGGGCTGAATAAAAATATTACGTGTTATCGGTTCTTCAGAATTTCCTATTTTCCTTATGTTTGACTTTAACACCTTTAATTAAGCATTCTAATTTTGCGAAAAATTTGACGTGTTGCATAATTTTTGACTTCATATCTGGAATCAGCACCTCTCAATTGGGTAAAATCAGCAAAAATACCTAGGTCAGCAGAAATTTTTTTTTAAAAATGTAGACCAGTGTAATATATATAAATAAATATAAATAAATAACTAAATAAATTTAAATATATATATATATATATATATATTAATGTATGGTATGTATGGTACAGAACACAGAACTGCTACAGCTTGCATATATGCAATGCAAAAATTGCTATAACATGACAGGAGTATGTCTCCCAAAACAAATAAAAACAGCACAGTCATTGGTAAAACACATCAATGAATATTGCAGTATATAAATTATGAGTGTGAAACTTACAACTTATCACATGACCATTCAAAACAAACATTTATACACACTCAGATTTCTGCATATATGTTTACTATTTGAGTTCAAAACAGATGTTACTGCAATCGATCCAACAGTGTTAGCAATGTAAATTAACCACTGATCTTTTACTAAAGAAATGTGGCAAAACTGATATGGATTAACATGTCTACTGAAAGAGTGCAATAAGCCAATTGCTGTTTCAGCTCAAAAATAGTCGAGTATGATGAAAATTATGGTAAATAGTTTTACAGGGATGACTTTACACTAGCACTGTAATTGTGCCATAACATTGGCTTCATGGCATCAACCCTCTAATGCAGCCATTTGGTCATCTTATTCTTGAGTATAGTTATTATTTAATCAAATTTAGAGTAACATGCATAAATAATAACAATCTTTAGGTATTCACCGGTTATTTAAGCAAATATTTTAAAGCACATCATCACTTAAACCTGGTCTTTCAACCTTTGTCTCTCAACAAGCTCAGTGTGTTGATGCGATAAATTGCATTTGACATTTTTAAAATATACGGTATTCAAATCTAATTAACAGACTATCATTAAAATCAAATCTTACAATTATTTTGTTTTTAATATCGTAATAAGACAATATTGACAAGTAACTGTTATGAAACAGGACTTCAGATGTATAATTTATTGATTCAGAAAAATTAACTATTTTTAAGTATTTGTAAATGTCAAACAAAGATGGTGCTGGTGCTTACCCAAGACTAGATTCTTGATGAGTAAAACTTCATCTTCTTTGCGATATTCAAACATCCCATTATATTCTCTCTGGTGATAATGTTTCACAGCTGGCATGTTCTCATCAACTGCCATTTCTCTTTCCAAATCCTCCTGCACTTCTGAAGCTGAATAATTGACAATTTGAACTTATTAACATCGTTGCTGAGAAATTCCACACTGATACAGTCCAAAATGCAGGACTAAACAACAAGGCAAAATCCTAAACATTATTCTCAGCAATACAAGTCAAGGTGACTAAATAATTTAATTAGATTGAAATTTTCTTTCACAGCGTCATATTACAGTACCGGTGTAGCATATTATAATGACCCCATATAATAATAACTCCCCCTCTCATTATTATATGTATAATAAAGACCCCTCATTATTTTATATATATATATATATAATATCTCACAGATAATATAGTTTTAGGCCAAAATTTAAGAAATATATATAATATGGAAAATTTAGAGATTTATGTTTTTAAATGCATAATTGTGCCAGGTCAACATTGAAATCGGGCCAACACCGAGTCCAAGTGCTTGAATGCGGAAGTGCTATACACACAGATAATCAGTCAACAATGTGTAACCAACTTTTTGAGTAACAGTAACCTCAAGCCAATGGGGCCGTAGAAAGAGTCAACAGACATCTCTGCCAGACACTCACATTTTGCATCGAAGGAAGCAACAACGCCAAATGACAATAGAAACTTGAAGTTACGTTTCTTTCCAAAATTCTTTTTGCATTGACTTCGACTCTGCATTTTTAGTGAATTTTTATGCATAAATTTCGACTTATACGCGAGTATATACGGTATATATATATATATATAATGTAACAATGTGACCTTTGATCTTTGCGAGAAGAACTTGAAGATACATTTATTTTGACTTCTTATGAATGCTAAATATGTACAGCGCTTTGACTTTAGTAGACGCCATGCGCATGGCGCTATATAAATTGTCTGAATAATAATAATAATAATAATAATAATAATATATATATATATATATATATAATAACTCTATATTATGATAACTCACCAGAAGAAGTATGTCTAAAAATTGAAAAATATAACCCCAATTTATAAAAATGTCTCTAAAATGGTTACATGAAATTATAGACCCATTTCCAATCTCCCAGTTTTCCTAAAATTCCTGAAAGGGCAATGCTTACCAGAATGTTAAACTACTTAGATGCATTTAATATGCTATCCACTGATCAATATGGTTTCAGCCCTATTTCTCAACTTAAATGCCAATAATGAATTTAATTGATACCAAAACAAGTAATTTTGAATCCCACAAGCACACTATTTGGAACAATCCTTGATATAAAAAAGCTTTTGGTGTTCTAGACCATGGTATCTCAGCTGGCTTCTGAAAAACTAAGGGAGTTATTATAATATAGAGAGAGTTATTATTATATATATAATAATGACTAGAAAGATGCTCGCTTCGCTTGCGCTCGCTTCGCTCGCAGTGCAGGATAATACTAATCCAATACCTATACCTAATACCCAATCATTGAATTCATGCTGAACAACATTTCAATGATCGCCACCTAGCCAAGCTCTCGCCACGTAATAATTAGGCCTATGTACGTTAAAATCACGCAACTGTGGCCATTTGTGACGCTGTACACGTATTTTTTGTGTATGTTAAAATGTACGTTGCAACTACCTCAGGCTGCGAACAATTGTTACCAATAGCAACGTCGTCGCACGCCCAGCCCTCTGACGCTGCAATGACTCGACTAAACCGGTTCTACGAACAATTGTTACCAATAGCAACGTCGTCTTCGAACATCGTCCACCAACGCATCGCGACGTAAGGACTAAACGGTCTAAACCATCTACCAATAGTCAACGCTCGCCCACCAACGCATCGCGACGTAAGGACTAAACGGTCTAAACCGTCTACCAACAGTCAACCAATCAGAACGCTTGAAGGTAACAGAGAGACATACAGATAAGGATTTTAATATTATAGATGGGGGAGTCATTATTATATATATAATAATGAGGGGGGAGTTATTATTATATGGGAGTCATTATAATATGCTATACCCGGTACTAGACACAGCCAGTCGGCCTTATGTTTGTGCATACTTTGGCCAAGCACTTGCCACACACAGGACGTTTGCAAGTTATGATGATTTTGTTTAGGATACAACTATGCCCAACTTGCCAAATCCTGGAGCCACCACTGGTCCTAACTGTAAAATGGTATGATCACTAGCAGTAAAAAATGTGTGCTAGACAGGCTTTCTAGATACTCTTTAAATTCTGCATAGCACGTGCCAAACTGCTAGAGCGAAAGCAGAGTAGCAGGGACATCAAGGACTGTGGGTCGAAAGTCCATATGAAGCTGCTTGGAACAAGCTAGCTGACACTGTAACACACTCTGCTACCTAGTTCACATGGTTAGCCAGATGCCCATACCCATGCCTTGCTGCAGGAGGGCAGTTAATACATGATGTGTCAATTGGTGAATTCTGCTGTTTTAGGTAGACTAAAATCGCTGCCATTCTAGTGTTTAAAAAAATACGTTTTTGCAAGGACAATAAACCAAACAGCTTTCGGTAGCACAATTCATCTACACCACTAACCTAAACAATCTCAGTGCTGCTTAGAAATCAACATCATTCCAAATAATTGAAATTACCATCCAGAATAAATTAAAATCATTTTATATTAAAGTTTAACTATTCAAAGCCAAAGAATCTGTGGACTTCAAGTTGAATTTCAAGACATCAGTTGTGAGAATTCACACAACAATTTGGTAGGTAGTCCAATAAAAAAGGGTTTCCACAGGCTTAGATCACCATCTGCCATATACTTTTGTTGTGGCTTATGAGGTAAGAACATTAAGCACTGTTAATCATTCAGTCTATGGCAACATTCAAGAAAGCAGTCAGCCAATCAGTATGCACATTCTCATAATAAAATGTTCTACAAAAGAAACTCATGTAACCAATTAAAGATTAAAACCACATTACAAATTGTTTGTGATCTGCATTAATGTACCAGTATCTCAGAATAAAACAGCACTGGAAGAAAGTTAATGTGATTAAATTAAATATTTTTTTAGAAAATCACCTTCATCACTTAGACAAACAACTGAAAATTGATAGATAATAATGACAAGTACTCGCTAATCAGAAAACTAGCAACAATTTTTCTTGCTGAGCAGATTAATTTTTTCAGCATGTTGATTTTTAGTTTTCAACTTTCATAACTTTCTCAAAACCTTTTAATGGTGGCAAAATCAAATAGGCAAAGTGCACAAGAGGGATCACTTGACAGAAGTCCATATCCTGCCTGAGAAGCAGTCTCTAATATAAAATCTATCACCATGTACACACAGAAATAGTCCAACACATATAAAATAAATACAGGCTGCACATAGATGTTGTTTTTCATCTGCCAATAGTTCTCACTTGCAACAAAAGTATATAAAAAAACTAAAACTGTCAAATTTAAACATAAATTTTTAAAGCATTTTCAAATCTTGAAAACATGAATAAAACCAAGAGCTGACTAATTGTCTTGGTGACTAGAGCAGAACACCAACATTTGATACAAGTACATCCTTACCAAAGGAAATTGAACGACTCATAAGGCGGGATAATCTCCACTCTCCTTTAGTGCAGCATAAAGTAAAGCATACATTTGCAATGCCCACCTTCTCTTGAAATGCAATATTTAGTAAATTAAGATTTTCACTGATTCAGCACAACATCAATAAATCGGAAAGAATAATGGACTTCTAGTATCCGTCATTTACAAACATTTGTGTATCACTAGCAGGGATTCCACTGCCACCAAAGCATATCTGACAATAGTAACTTAATATAATATACCGGTCCGCGACAACTGGGTACCGCCGATTGGGCCCCGGACAACTGGGCCCGGCAACTGGGTAACGGGACATCTGGGTAATGGGACATCTGGGCCCTGGACATCTCGGCCCCTCACCATCGAACTGGACTTAGGCCAAATAATAACTGAGGGTTTGTTGTAAAACTTCGAGCGGTCTTCTTTAAGAATATCATCGGCTACAAATTGAGTACAAATTCTTAATGGAAAGTGCTATTTCTTTGATCGTAAATGCAATGTATAGTTACTAAGGGCTTATACGCGCAGGCATTTATGATGTTACGCTCATTATCATGTTTTTGCAAAATATGATGCATATATAATATATATATATATATCAGGAATATATATATATATATATATATATATATATATATATGCATCAATATATATATTCATCAACACCATTCTCTCTTTCCCTATTATAAGCCTACAGGGCCGAGATGTCCCATTACCCAGAGGTCCCGTTACGCAGATGTCCCGTTACCCAGTTGCCGGGCCCAGTTGTCCGGGGCCCAATCGGCGGTACCCAGTTGTCCTGACCTGATAATATACAAAGAATTTTTAAAATTAACACCATTTCCACCCATTAATAAGATTAATTTACTGAATGAATCTTTTTGGGCAACACAGTAGAAGACCAACTACTACTATGAAGGTCACTTAATTAAACACCTAACTATTATTATATCAATCTGTTTCTGTCTTACAATATGCAAATATTTAAGTTTGGCAATCTGAATATACTTTCCTCACACATTGTAATGTGCACTCATAGATGACTATAACTAAATCAACTAAGAACCCCTTAACCCCTTTACTGGGGACCCCGAATATGTCCGTCCATTTTACATTGAGTTACAGTTAAATGCACGGTAAAGGGGTTAATAAATTAACAAATATCATATTGCCAATGATATCGGGCAAATAGAGAATGCTAAAGCAAGCCCAGACTAGACAAGTCACAATTCTTAAAATGTCATTAACAGGCAAATTCTTACCCTCGGTGCTCTTCATGCGCTTAGCATAGATCTTCAGAAATTTCTTTAATTTCTTGATTTGCTCCTGTAGTTTGTCAATTTGTTCACGAAGATCCTGACAATCAAATAATCACATAGAATACTTTTCATATGTCTTAGCAATTATGATTCAATTATAATTATTGTTCAATGTACAGTGTGCATGGTGGCGCAGTGGTTAGCACACTGGTCTGCCAATCTTGAGGTCCGTGGTTCAACTCCCAGCCGTGGCAGAAACTTTTTGGTTGTTTCTGTCCCAAACGCCCCCAGTCGACTCAGCTGTAAATGAGTACATCAAGTGTTAACTCGGTGGAAGGAAAGGTGGCAAGGGAAAAGGAAAGGTGGAAGGAAAGGTGGCAAGAGAAAGGCTGGCAACTGCCCTCATTCAGCCATTGCTATGTAAAACTGAAGGCGCTAACCCTTCAGTTATCTGTACAGGCACTGAGCCTATGGAGTGTACCTTTATTATTGTACAAATATCTAGCCACTACTCAATAAGTCAAAGTATAAGAATGGAAATGATTCAGCCATCAGCATATTGAAATTTTGGTTCTACTTCTTCTTCATCTTCAGGTGCTCTGTCTAAAGACAGGTTCCATACTCCAGCATTGCCACTCCCCTCTATTTTGTGCCTTTATCTTCAGGATTGAATACCTGTTTTTACTGTAGTGTCGAACATCCACTCCAGCATCAATGTCCTTGTTCGCTCTTTCTAAGCTTTCCCATTCATCTTTCCTTCTAGTACTTCTCTTAATAAAAAAATGCATGAATCTTCTCTCAGAACATCCCTATCCACTTCTTTTGTCTTGTACGAATAGTGCTTATTAGGCTTTTCTTTTCTTCTATCCTCTTCCAGGCTTCTTTGTTGGTTATTTTTTCCTGTTCAGCTGATTTTTCCAGTCTTCACAAGATTCACACTTCAAATGCCTCTAGTCTCTTTACGTCTTTCTTCTGAGCGTCCAAGTTTCTGACCCCATAGTGTCACTAGCCAGATCAGTGTTTTGACCAATCGTTTTTGCAGATCTTGGTTAAAATTCCTTCTCAGTAGTTCTCTTCTGTTTGTAAAGGCTTCTTTTCCCATGGCAACTCTTCTCTTTATTTCTTTATGACACTTGGCATTTGTATCAAGCAGGCTTCCAAGATAGCAGAATTCTTCTATTTGTTCTATTTCTATTCCATCAATGATTATTTTCATTTCTCCACCATGTCTGCTGGTTTTCATTGCCTTAGTCTTCTTTATATTGATTTTCATTGCGCAACTCTTTGAGGCCGTGTTAAGAGAGTCCATCAACCTCTGCAATCCATGGTTGGTGTTTGCCATAACTGCCTGGTTATCAGCAAATCTTATGTCCCTTATCCTTTTTCCAATCACCACTACTCCATCTTCTATCTTCTCAAAGGCTTCACCTATGAGTTCTTCTGTATAGATATTGAATAGCAAAGGTGAGAGAGGGCATCTTTGTCTTACCCCTTCCCAGCATTCCTGGCTCAGAGTCTTTTCAATTCATACAGAATGATATTGGTTGATTCATCTACAGGTTTCTGATGAGTTATCTGTCTCTGTAGTCTATTCCCATTCTTCTGAGTGCTCTCATCAGTTTTGTCCAGTCCACTCGATCAAATGCCTTTTCATAGTCCACAAAGCAGATGAAGATTTCAAGGTCCCTTTCTATGCTTCTTTCTCCCAGCACCCTAAGAATTCCTATTGCATCCCTGTTACCTTTGCCTTTCCTGAATCCGTACTGTTCTTCACTGATCCCCTTCACTGCTTCTGACTTTGCTTCTACTCATTTAGTGCGGATCTTCAAAACTATCTTCGAAGCATGACAAATCAGAACAATAAGCCTTGATTCTACATCAACAAATAAGTCACTTGAATCTCACCAGATTTTCTGAGGTCAGTCGAGTTATTTCGTGCTGCATTGTTGCCTCCATCTTTGCCTGTGGTGTCATTGTTAGATTCTAAACACCAGAAAATAGATTTTTAAAGCCACACTAGAAAGAATAGAGTGCAGGATAATTCTAATCCAATACCTATACGTAATACCCAATCATTGAATTCATGCTGAACAACATTTCAATGATCGCCACCTAGCCCTCCATCTTTGCCTACACGTATTTTTGGTGTCATTGCAACTTATTAAACAACCAGAATTGTTAGCAACGTCGTCTTTTTTTATGTGCTGGACTAAACGGTGTCTACCAATAGTCAACCAATCAGAACGCTGAAGAAGGTAACAGACAGAGAGACATACAGATAAGGATTTTGTTAGAACAAACAGGCTGCTGTTACATAGCGCCTTTCGCACGCCCAGTCCTCTCCGCTGCAATGACTGAATAAATTCTAAAGCCACATATGTGCTGGAATTGAATTTTACAATAGTCAATACACCTGCTCAACCAAAGCAGAGAGACATACAGATAAGGATTTTAATAGATTTAAGCCTTTAAAACAGTATCGCCTTCGAGGCAACGACCAATCCAACAATCCAGAAACAATCAAACGCTCAATCAGTGAAATAAAAAGAACGTTGTCAAATCAAAGCAGGCATTTAACGATTTTAATGTTATAGATAGATAGGCACACCTGCTAAGCACAGATTTAAGCCTTTCAAACAGTATACATAAAACAAAACGCTCAATAGTGAAATAAAAATAAGTTGTCAAATCAAAGCACATTTAACTTTCAGGCAATTCACTGTAATGAAAACAAAGCATGGTCCAAATCTAAAGCATCTGAGTTACATGTCAACTGCTACCTAAACCACATGGAGAGAAAACTGGGCAAATAGGAAAATCAGTGAAATTAATAGAGAGCTTTTAGAGTCAATTTCATGAGTTAAATTCACACACTGTCTGACTCAATTATATTTACAGTATAATGAAAGTCTCTGACCATTTGGAAATGAAGTTAAACAAGAGTGGTAGTTGAAGTGAAAAGTACCTTGAGGAGATACTGAAATGCTCTCTCTCTCTCTCTCTCCCCCCTCTCTCTCTCCCTCCCTCTCCTCCATCTTCAACACACTCACATATGCATGCAAAACACAGTTAAAATAGCTAATCTTTCACTTTTCACACCACCAGAACAGCAACCAATCTACGGTAATGGTCTTCTATCCTGACTAGAAGATTGACTGCTATTCCCAAGGCCTTCTCCTACATCATCCTATTTTCCTCCATACTTTTCCCAACTCCCTACCTTTCACCTTTCCCTCACTTCCCAGCCCAACTTTCTTCTCCATTTTTTTCCAAAACTTTATCTCAAATAGCCATTATTGAAGTCAAACTTTTAAAAGTCCTGTTTCATAATCTTCTAAATTTCTTCTTTCCTAATTTCATAATTCCAGGTGAAATTATTAGTCAAATTGTAAAATTAGAAACACCTAGTAAAGAATTTTTGCTGTATCTGTGATCAAAACTAATTATAAAATGAATCTTCACCTTCTTAACATACAAGACTGTTCATGTCTCCAATGACTGTACAACAGATAGATACATGTGACAAGTGAGCGGTTTTTCTATTTTACGTCCAAAACGATGGTTATATAGTGAATGCAGACAAACTGAATTGAGCAAAGCTGAGGAAATGTGAAGTGCAATAAATCAGAAAACATTTAAATTAATTTGAAAGTGCAGGAATAACTGCTTTTTCTAAAAGCATCTTGAATGCAATACCACAAGAAAATTACAGCAAAACCTCAGCAAGCAACTAACAGAACATATATTATCAAGGCTGACAACAAAATAGGAACAAAGCAAAATGTCATTGACATCCTACAATATTAGCACTGAATAATCATACAGCATTAGTGACATTTTAGTGCACACAGATTTTTGATTCTATAGAATCAAAGAGATTCATTTTTGTGACACTTTATTTATTCAGGGTAAGCAGCTATTCAGATGACATCCTCCTCCAGATGAGAGCAACCTATCCATGAAGAACAAAACATTTACCTTTCTGGCTCCTCAAAATCGTGGATTGCTTTAAACCAGAGGTATTCAACTAAATTTCATAAAGTGCCAAATTTTTTAAAGACTGGTGCTCATGGGCCAAGTGCAAATTTTTTAAGCTAAGAAAATATAGTTCATAAATAATAGAAAACAGGTAAGTTGAAAGCAAGACATTTAAACATTTTAACTAAAATTCAACTAAAATTCTGCTTTCCAGTCACTCATGTAACATAAAATTTGGACTGTAGTCAAAATGTTTTACAAGAGACAAAATCGCGGAAAACAACAAAGAAAAGTATGAAACTTCAGAACAATAACTGCACAAGAAGTTAAAATAAGTAAATAAATATACAAATACAAAGATTCTATTCTAGTTATTCTAGTTATCAATTAAAATTCAAACATCTCTTCCGAACAGTGATTAG
The DNA here is from genome assembly GCA_018105865.1 of Metaphire vulgaris. Classification (NCBI taxonomy): domain Eukaryota; kingdom Metazoa; phylum Annelida; class Clitellata; order Crassiclitellata; family Megascolecidae; genus Metaphire; species Metaphire vulgaris. The sequence continues at coordinate 7,472,699 of CM030834.1, forward strand.
CTAACATACTCACTGCTACAAGCAGTAGACCTGCCGTTTAGCACAAGCTCTGTGCCACTGACTTTGTACCAACACAAGTTTCCTTCTTACTTATTACATTTGCACAGAAGGAGTTTCCTCTAGATATTTTTTGACTGCCTCCAACATCTAGGTTGGTTTTGCTATGCAACAATGGATAAAGATAGCAAGTGCAAAGTCTTGAACACAAGTATTGAATACACCAAACACTGTTGAAAAATTAAAAAGTAAAAAAATAAAAGAGCAATCTAAATACAAAATAAACAGACAAGCCAAGAAAACTGAAAAATAGTTAAGGTATCCGTAATACATACGCTCGTTATGTCATTCAGCTGAATCAATAGAATCAACAAATCAGTTCATAACAAAACTACTGGCAAATATAAACAGACTAATCAGCACGGCCAGCACCAGCAAAATACACTGTTATGCATTCACACATATGCAAATGAGCAGACCGCTAAGACAAACACACAAGGATACGGAGAACATATCATGGATGAGTTCAAACTGGATGATGTCAAAGCATCCTTTAACCCTTTAACGTCAGGGAATCCTTATACAGAAAACTCCATGCAGCCAGGAGAATCCGTCTTGGAAAAGTGCCAGACACCGGGACTTTTTGGACATTTTCCAGGCAAAACTAAGTTGTTTTTCAACTCGCAATTGCTAGTGGGCTGTATGAAAGCTACAAAACTGTGGCATACCTCATCTTTTAGGACTTTCATTTCTCTTTCTAACCATCCATGAAGAAAACGGTACAAAAATGTTGGGGGTCCCCTGCATACCCAAAAAAGGCCAACCCTTCCCCAAAGCAAAATTTTTATTCAAAGCTCGGTGGCCAAAATTTTTGAGCGACAAGCTCTCTAAGTTGAGCAGCGAAGTTATCAGGAAATCAAAACGGAACAAAATGTTACAAGAATTGTGCAAATCAGATCAAATATGACGGAGATATAGATTTTTGAACCTGCTGACTCATACTGAAAAATGTTGCTTTGTGCAATTTCACGAGAAGACAGGTCAGACTTTTGCGAAAATCATTTGTATCATACTCATCCGAATTGCTTGAAAAATCTCTTTCAACATTATCGAGAGCTGCGAGAATGTTTCCTGAACACAATCTTTTTGCCATTTTGGAGAAAATAGATAAATATTCGCATTACACTGCGGTTGTTTACATCGCCGTGACCTACTTTCATAAATTAAACCTACTTTCATAAATTAAAAGTCTTTTAAATGCCAGCTGTAATTCGCTGGTATTTTTCATCTTATCTGACTCAGCATTGGTTGGTAATCGTCTGACCCACTAATATCTGGTCCACAGACTTGAGAAAAATAAAGTTCTGCGTGTATAAGACCTTTAAAAATCAAGTGACGCCAAATTTAAACACTGTTTAAATACCTACTGTAATCTGCTAATATATTTATTTTTTGCATCTTATTTGACTAGGAATTGATTGTTATTCATCTGACCCACTAATATCTGACCCATGAACTTGAGAAAATAGAGTTCTGTGTATTTAATACCTTTGAAAATCATGTTAGCGCCAAGGCGGGGTTTGGGCGGCCTCGTAGTAGAGCGCCAGGCTGGGTTTGGGCGGCCTCGGCACTAAAGGGTTAAATATTTCAAGTTATTAAGTTTTAAAAGGTAAAAGACTGAATGCTGAAATGCATCACAAATTACCAGCAATGGCAGTATTATTAGAAGAATCTCAAAATCAGAATGGGATGAGTGAATTTTCTCTGGATGCTTTCGAAGCCCTGGATGTCAACATATCACATGAATACCAATGCTTATTTTCCAACTCATACTGGAGAAAATGTGCAACGTGATGACATGACCCAAGGCAAATAAGCCGATTTTTTGGAACCCAAATAAAAGAACAATAAACTTACAAAATAATCAGTGTTATTACCATTTGTTAGCATCGAAGTAAAGCCGAAGGAAAAGAAAAATGCATTTATAAGAGAAGGAGGAAGAATGGTGCTTTATCAGTATAAACCTTTGTGAAATATGTGCTTTTCTATTTAAAATATAGTACTTTGCCAAAGAGAATAATCAACTAATTTTAAAAATAGTATTATGACTAGCATTCAACATCATGCTTTCCCCATTTTTGTGCAACCATTTTGACAGTCTCTTTCCTTTCTGCTTGCAAATGAATGATATGAGAAGTTAAAGGTGATGTTCTAGTATACAATGTTAGAGTAATCAATAAGCAGCGGGCCCATGCAGTTAGAAGACAGCGCAATAACAGCTATTGAATTTGTGCATCAATATCACCTGTGATTTGGTTTTGTTCTGAAAATCAATAATGCGAATCAAGTGAGTTTTAACTTGTGCTCAAATCAAAATTATCTCCATCAACAGCACATACGCTGATTTAGATATGTGCAAACATACAGTCATGCACATCCACAACCATTTTCTGAACTCTAAACAATTCCCTACATTTTGTGCCTCAATGTACTGCTTATTGATGACTGCAATCCACCCAGAGTCATCAATTACAACAATGCTATATAGCAAAATATTGTAAATGTAAAAATAACTGCTATCATTAAACTTTTCTCAACAAATAATCAACTAATTTGCTTGAATATGCCTTCTTTTTGCCACAATGACTTTACAAAGTAAATTGCCATTACACACACAAAAAGCTCATTTCGATAAATTTTCTGATGATCCTAACCTGTCCAATCAGCTTCTGCTGTCGATCATTATCACGCTTGAGGTCATCTATCTGCGATCGCATTTCATGTTCTTGATCATGCAATGCCTTCTGAAGACGCTGAACTTCATTCTCCAAAAGTCTATATAATCAAATATAGCACTCTGCCATTTGGCAAACAATTGAAAGTCAAAACAAAAGAGAAATAATTTCAGCTGATAACGCTAAAAATTTACACGTTAATCAGATTTTAAATGAATTTATGAGAAAAATCAAACAATTAATAGAAACCGTAAGACTAATAAACATCTAACCATTCAGTTGTGACACTTCACATATTGGCTTTGTCTAAAAAACTGTTTATATTAATTCAAAATTTCAATGGAAAACCAACTTATTTAGGTCCTTTTGTGTCTTGTATGCCATCTCCAGTTCACCATCTTCGTTAAGCAAACTAGTTTCTCGATCTCCATCTTTTGAACTGTGAGCGTTTGATGCGAGTACAGTACGCAGATGGACACACTCTTCACGTCTTCTCACTAGTTCTTCATTCAATGCTTCAACTTGCTCTAGAAAGTAAAAGTGATTCAATAATTCAAAGAAACAGAAAGACACTCAAATAATTAAATGCAATAAGATATGAAGCACTGTAAAGAAACAAATAAAAAAAGTCATAATCATAGTCATCATTGTTGTCGTCGTCTTAGCCTTCGCCGTCATCAACATCAACATCAACATCATCATCATCATCATCATCATCATCATCATCATCATCATCATCATCATCATCATCATCATCATCATCATCATCATCAAACCCTTAGTTTTGTATAGGCACATGAGGGCAATCAAAGAAGACAGATTTTTAAATTTTCATCCTTGCTTGAATTCGGCCTTCACACCTCGTGGGCTAAAACAAAACAAAGACCCAGAACCTCGGCTTTGGTCACTTCAAGACACCTATCTCCAAAGGCTCAGAAACCATGAAACAGGTTGATTTATTCTGCTGTCTTGGCTCAAACATGTACAGCATAGCATAGCTAACTCGTGAGAGTCTCTTCGCCGCGCATAGGTATTGCCTCCTCTGCCCTGAATCTACTTGACAGAATCTGGAGACAACAGAGTTTAAGCCTTAAAACCAAATTCCGAATGTACACCTCTCTGGTTGTCCCAGTTCTTCTCTAAGGCAGCGAGTCCTGGTCTATGACCAGTTGAGACTGGCAGAAAATTGAGGCATTCCAAACAAAGGCCCAGTGTTGGATCGTGAATGTTAGGTATTTTGATTTTGTATGCAATGATTCACGATCTGGCCAGAAGACTGCATTCACAAATCCATTGTCGGCGTCTTGGTCTCTTCAGACATGTAGCACGACTCCCGATCGAAGTACCTGCCTCTGCTGCACTCCGCCTAGCTGAATCCGTTCGAGATGGTGTCACAGATGCCCTTGATTGGCATCGACCTCGAGTAAGACCACCGACCACCTGGCTTCATCAAACCTCTAATGACTGTGGACTAACAGCCATTGAAGCACTGCCATGTGCTCAGGACAGAACATTATGGAGAGCAATCGCAACTGCCACCCTGGCTATGCGTGAACGATGATGATGATCCTTGCTCATTGTCCATTTCTTGTTTGATGTCCAAGTTTTACTCTGACAAAATAGTGTAGTTTACTTGACAGTGGAAACTGGTACTATTAATCTGTATTATCTGTCCATCTGTCTGTAGAAATAACAAAACTTGTATACTAACAATCGGCCAACAAGCCAACAACAGGTCAGGTCAGGTCTTCGTCCTCCAGCTGTATCCAGCTATTGACTTCTCCATGACATCTCTCCAAAGTTCTCTGTCCTTTGCTATTTCTTCCAAAGTCATTCGATGTCTTCCATCAGTTTTTCCATTGAGGTTCATCCCTGCCATGTGCAGATCCTCTTCCAAACCGTCCACCCATCGTCTTTTAGGTCTTCCTTTATATCTTCTCCCCTCTGGTTTGTAGTTGAAAATTCGTTTTGGGTTTCTTATTTCTTCCATTCTGAGTATGTGTCCAGTCCATTTCATTCTTCTTCTGATAACTTCCACGATGCTCGGTTGCAGTGTTCTCTCTCTAACTTCTTCATTTGTTATATGTTCTTTGTATCCAATCCTTAGTATTCTTCTTAGCCATTTATTTTCTGTTGCTACTAGTTTTTTCTCAAATTCTTTTTTTATGGTCCAAGATTCACATCCATAAATTAGTATTGGTATTACACAAGTGTTGAGAATTCTTAGTTTTGTTTTCATCCCAATGTCATGTCTTTTGAAAATATTGGTATGTAGCCTGTTGAAGGTTGATCCTGCCAATGCTATTCTTCGTTTAATCTCCAAGTCCGAGCCTCCTTTTGCTTCCAATTCACTTCCGAAGTAAACAAAATTCTTCACTATTTCAATTTCTTTTCCGTTGTGTGATACTATTGGCCATTCCCCAACTGTTTTTGTAATTGGCATAATTTTTGTTTTATTAGTGTTTATTTTTAGTCCAAATTTTCCACTCTCTGTTATTAAGGACAGTGTTAACTCTACAATCCTTGAGAGGCATTCCGCTATTAGACATGTATCATCAGCATATTCTGCATCATCTATGTTTCCTGGCTTTAGAGATGTTCCCAACCCATTCGTGTTTTCAATCCGTCTCATGATGTAATCTAATATAATGTTGAAGAGTATTGGTGATAGAATACATCCTTGTCTAAATCCTGTTTTAATTTTGAACCACTCAGTTTCTTCTCCATCAATTCTGATACATGATACAACAACAGGGCTTAAGGAAATTACAAAACCTACCAAAAAGAAGCCTTGCTGATTTTCCAGAAGCTGGAAGCCCTTGCTTCATCAGATCTCGGTCCTCCATGACAGCTTTCTGAAGGTCTATCAGATCTTTACGAAGTGTGGCATTCTCAGTCTCAAGATCACTCAGCTATTCAGAACAATCTTAAGGGTCATGCATAATAAAGATTCAGTATAAAACAAAAAGAATACATTCATATTTTAATGAGAACTTGATAAATGATTCTGAAGCATAACAAGAATTTAGCTATCACATAAATCAACTTAACCCGTTTGCCCATGCGATTCCTATAAACCAATGCATCATGAAGTTTAAATATTGGCCTTACGAGGCGAAAGGATTAAAACTCAAGGTTAAGATGAGAACATTCAATGCAAGTGTGATACCAGCGCTAACACATGGGTGTGAATTATGGAGTACAAAAAACAACAGAGGCAAAATCAAACGGCTCAGAAAAATGATAAAAATCAATTACAGGGAACAAATTACGAATGAAGAAGTCAGAAGAATGACACAACAACCACAAACAAGTACCATGTAAAGAGCTCTTGACCCTAGCCTACTAGGACAATAGTGCTAGGCCTATATATAAATCAGCCCTTTTAACTAGCTAACTAACTAACAAATCAATGACCTCATCAAGAGAAGAAGAAGAATGAAATGGGCAGAGGCCATGTACTGAGGATGGATGACAATAGAAATCCCAAAAGAATCATCAGATACAAACCAGAAGGGAAAAGAGAAAAGACCAGAGGGAAGACCAAAAAGAAGAAGGATTGATTGCCCTGATGAGGATCTCAAGCCCAGTGGAATCTATATTCATGAAAATACAGAAGAAAGACAGAGAACAAATAACCAGAGACAGAGAACAATGGAAGGATATCATAGGATACCGGTTCCCAACCTGTTTTTAAATTCTCAGCACATACTAAGCAAGCAAGTAAACTTCGTGCTAATCCCAAGGCGGCATTTGTAATAACTGAGAAGATATGAGAATTTTTTACTATGTTTTTAATATTGGGATTACAATTTTGGTATTTTTTTCTGTAAAAGTAAAATATTGGATGATCTTATGAACTTTTTTGCTTCTCAGTAATTCAAATCAAGACACCTTTCTGATTCTTTTTGCTACTGTCATACATGATCTCTCTGCCATGTATAACCTTATCCCATTTATCATTTATCTCTACATCATTACGTTTTCTTTTCTTTCCAATACTTTGCATACCCCTTAGCAGCAGCTCGTGTACCTCTACGGGTACATGTATCACCAATTGGGAACCGCTGGCATAGAGAAATCAGGAGAGGAATCAGCCGAAGGACAATAACATGATATGTTCACTGATGAAATGTTCATTTGGCTAAATTATCAACCATTTAATTCATTTCAAATAAATGAAATCACAAAAAAGATACTCAAATAATAAAATGCTATATTCAAGGCAATGATGTCGAACATCATCATTGTCAAAGTTAGAATATCACATTTGCCAAAAAATTTCACATTGTTTTCTGTTATGAATCAGATACTGCTTTTTATTTACTGAAATTATTTCATTTCTACTATTTTATATGTCTTATTTACAGTCTTTAAATTTTACAATTTCTTTTTCCACAAACAGTATTTCAAGGTAGACTAAAAATCGCATAGCTATTCTAGTGTTTTCAAAAAAAAAACGATTTTTGCAAGAACAATAAGACACAGAAACAGTCCATTTTTACAGAAATAAAACCACCATACAAGTCAAGAAGGTTTTGAGTAAAGCTCAAGAAGGTTTTGAGTGACACAAGTTTATACATTTTGAATTCTCAGATAAATTTTCTTCTCTAACATTATTTTGAAACATTTCTGTTAAAACGATGTTAAAAATTTATCTTGCTTTAATGTAGACTGAGATTTCATAGTGCACCCCGTAAATGAATGAAATTCAGTTATAATCACACCTTGATTGATTCGTATATTTCCTTTTCCAGCTCATCTTCAGTCTTTCCACCTCCTTCAAGTGTCACATCTTTACGGTTTATCTTGCTTCTCAGCAGCGATCGTTCATAGTCCAACTGCTTAATTCGCATTTGCAGGCGTGACACGAGATTCATGTTACTCACCTCCTAAGATATAGTCAAATTTATAATTCAATTTATTCATGAATAACAATAGCAACATTTTAAAATAATATTTAAAACACATAAAAATACTTACAAAGATATAATATAAAAATAATGGTTTACTCAGAAGCAAACTGTCATTTGGCAAAACAGAATGAACAAATATGCAAATAGTATATTATATTGCTCCAATTGACAACATTCAGCTTCAACAAGTCGTCAAATTCTGCAAGCCTTGATTGCAGTCAATGACTCTGCTAAATCAATCAACACTGTCATTTATAATTTTCCAAAATGGTGCCATCATTACAGAAAAATCTCCCAGTAATATCTCCCTGAGGACAACTTGAAATAGAAGAATAAAAAATAAATCGATGATGCGAAGAAAAATAGCAATTTTATGGCCATTAACCTTTTCTTCAGACTGTGACTCGGCAATAGAATCCAATTCTTGGCCATCCCAGTCAACCTCCTCTTCTTTGCTTACAAATCTCTCCTTCCTTCGGTTGGATCCATACCCTAGATCCTAAAAAACACACAAACAAGTCACGAATGTCGTTCATCAAAACCATCGTCAGTCATGAGGAAATCAGACAACTGACAACGAATCCATTGCTTGACAAGCTTAATGCTTGGATTTGATTAGCCAGCTTGGAAAAAAAGAAACTGTTTAAAAACAGCATTCCTGCAATACCTGATCACTTTCAGGTTTCACTTCGGATCCAGATGAGTCCGCGAGTGCTGGTGGTCCACCCAATGGACTTCCGAGCACCTGCATGTCACCTTTGAGGTTTTCAAAGCGTTGCTGAAGTCGTGTATAGTCTTTTACCATTTTCTGGTGGTGAGTTCTCTCCAACGCAAACTCGCTTAGCAGTAACTGACGAGCTTCCTCAACCTCCTTTCGCATCAAGGCTGTGAAAGCAAAAAACATCACAGTACAATTAACAAGGGAAAAAAGACTAAAGACAAAAAAATTATACTTCGGTTTCAATGACAAACAAATTTCCTTTATTTTAAACTCTACAGGTCAACTGTCTTACCACAGGCCCATAGAAAGTGGAGGTGCAGATGCACCCCTGGAAAAAATTAGGGGGATTTTGAAAAGAATATAAAGAAGGGTGATGACCTTTTTTGCTTATCAGTTTTTTATTATAAATGATTTTTAGCTATGCCCCAGAAAAAATGCACCCCTGCTAAAAAAATTCATTTTGACATGCCTGCCTTACCATAATAATAATGACATTAAATTTTCAAAAACCAATAGAAAGTACTGGGCACTAGCCCAGAGCATCACCAGGGCTATGGAGGTTAATGTGTAAATATATCGAAGGCTATAAAAAAGCAAATGCGGCACTATAACAGAAAATAAAAATAAAATAAAAGAACAAAGCAAAAAAAAGCAGCAATTTCTATCCTGTATCACAGTTAATAACATATGCCATAATAACACATAACATACCATAATAACACAAAGAAAAAAAAAGTTAATTAATTTATTCTGTGTTTGTCCACATGACAAGCAAAGCAAGAGACTTGAAACATTTATAAACTTTCATATCCGCATAACACACCTTCTTGCTCAAGTTCTTTTATTTTAATTAACTCGTTTGACTTTTCCAGTTCATCTTTCAAAGACAGCTTTTCACTGGTCAAGTCACCAACAAGCTGAAAATATATGAGACTTCATTGAAATCACTAAAACTTACAAAGCATAAGAAATTATTTAAAAATCATTGTTTCTCAGAACTAAAACAATGAATAATCACACTATCCAGAGATCATGCTCAAAAATTTAAGATTAAAATATACAAACAATAATGAAGACATCATTGCTCAGATGATAAATGGATTTAACTGCAGAGTAGTTATCTAGCTGCTTAGTACTTTAATAGGTAGTCATGATAAAGATGCTATTTCTATTGGTAGATTTCATGGAATGCATACTATTCTAAAAGAGGACATACTGTATTTATAAATCTAAATTCTTCAATAAACTGAATATACTACAAAATTCACATATTGTAATGCAAGGTTAATTAAAAAGTAAAACATTCAACTGGCAATCCTTTAACATTATCTACAGTACTTCCAGTGAAATGTGAGATACTTCAAAGCCTTCAATTTCGAAACAGTGGTTAATTACTTTAGAAGTTAGAAGACCATCATTGGTATCAGAACTGATAAATCATCTGGTAACCAGCATTTTTTCTGCCTCACATATATGAAATACAAAATGACAAGGACATAATATGAAATGGGATACATAATATGAAATGGGATTATAAATTCTCACTTTATTCTTTTCCTTTTGAATAGTTTCAATCTCTGTTAAACAAGTCTGCTTCTCATTCTTCTCCTTTTCCAGATCCACGGTCAGTTGCGCTATGATCAGCTCAAGCTCAGCTACTCGGTCTGCCGCCGTTTTTGCCGACTGAAGAGCACCACGCAGCCGAGTGACCTCGTTCTTCATTTCAATCAGCTGAAGCTGGTCTTCTCGCAATACGGCAACTTCCTTGTTCTTCGGTAACAAATAAAGAACAACCATAGTGACAAAGTAACTACCCAAACAATTAGTAGTAGAATCATAAAAGATATAACAATCACTAAAATATGCAAGAATGAGTCAAAACAGTAGTGATTCAAAGAATGATGATGATGATGGTGGTGATGATGATGGTGGAGGTGGGAATGATAATGGTGGTGGTGATGATGATGGTGGTGATAATGATGCCAATGATGGAAATGATGATAGTGACAATGCCACTGCCATTTGCTGCTGCAGCTGAAGATGATGATAATGACGAAGATGAGAAAGGTGTAACAACACATCATGTTCACTATAAATTTCAAACATCAAAATTTTAGAAACGTCCAAGCACAAGACTCTTACAAAGGAATACATTATAATTTATGAATCTAGACTGTTATTTAGAATGCTGGATAAAAACATATGCAAATGTGCAGCCATTGACCATTCCAAACAGAAAGTTTCCAAAAATCATCAAAAATAAATGAATGCATCAAGTTCAATTTGGCAGGAGCACTTTTAAAGTTTGAGTAGCTTTGTTGCAATACAGTAGCAACATTCAATTGCAATGGATGAACCTGACTACTAGTTGAATAGCTTAAAGATAAAAGGACCCACAGCTCACTGCACTTTTACCGCTGTTTCCAAGCATATGCAAAGAAATGATATTTATCCAATGACTGCATTTCTGATGACTACACCAAGAGATAATGCAATAAAAGCATTAAAAGACTTTCCCATCAAATGTGAGAAGGAATCTGCTTGATCTTAGTGATACACAAAAGCACCAACCTTCTCTGTCAGCTTCTGCTGCAGCTCAATAATCTTGTTTTCAAGGCCTTTAGCGACGTTTTTCATGTGTTCCACTGAACGTGCTTCAATCTGTTTTAAATTTATAAAATGCATCAAAACATTCACCAAAATACATTCATCTTCAAGATAGACTTAAAATAAATCTCCAAATTATAAGCAAAACAAATTTCACCCTTCTAGCTACATTGGCCCACATGTAAGATTATGCACAATAAACCAATTGAGCTATATAAAACCAAAGATTATGAAACAGATTCATAATAAGAACCTAATTTATGTCATAGCACACATTACAATGGGTCAACTTTCATGAAACAGTAGCAAAAAATAAGCATGAGCTGAACACAGGCACTGTTTCTGAAAAGATACTACATTGAAACTGTGATGAACAAAGAACCATTTAACATCTATAATCAGGAGGCTAATGGAAGATCTAAACCTACATAACAAATGTTCTGAATTAATCTTACTGAATTTAATCCTACTGTACCTTTGTACGTTACCTCAAAATAGAAAAGAATATAGTATGACCTTGAGTTTTTTAAGCTCTTTCTTTGCAGCATGTCTTCGAACATGCGCCTGAAGCATAATAAAACCACGGCGAACTTTTCGGTAGCGAACCCTTGCCAGCCATCCTCTGACATGCCGCTGAATGATGACAGCCTTTGAATTCGCACGAAGCGAAAGAAACTGCTCTCTGCCAAATTTTCCCCTCGCAAATGACTGCAACGCAAAAATAGTTGCATGACAACAAGATCCTCACCATCATTTTAACTACTAAATCGACAGATTCCGTAGGTAATTTAGCCAAGGCTAAACTTTAGGCACAGTACTGAACACGGATGTAAGTAGAATGGTAACAACTAAGACATTAGAAAGACAATAGGATTATTCAACAGGATTTTGTGAATTTAGTCAGGAGTTCAATTAAATCATGATGTCAGATATGGAATTTGAAAGACCTGGATTGAGATGACGGATTTGACGATACGCTTGTACTTCTGTTGCTGATGATAACGTCTCCAAGTTGTCTGGATAATTGTTGCACATTTTGTTCTCTTTAAGAAAGTTGCTTGTCTAGAATTAATATCACAAACTTCTGCACCAAATGACTTTCACAAAGCTCGTTCTTACCTCACTCAATTTTTTACACTGCCCTTTTCCTCTACTTCACTCCACTTGCTCAATCAGTGTTGAGCATTTAAAGTCAATAGACCCTCACTTTGGTTATAATCTGATTTCATTCATCTGCTCTTCACAGTTTATGACCTCTGAAAGGTCACTGAAAAAAATTACCCTTGCGTCCTTATTTAGCGACTCCAAAACTTGAAGAGCCTCTGAACAGAGACAGAAGAGGTGCCATACAAATGTTACACTTTGTTTACATTACAAATTCAAGAGCAGATTCACCAAAGAATTAATTATACGCAAGTGCATTTTTATTAAGAAGCCTATGTAAAAGGCTTCTTAGAACTCCTTCCAATTGCTGTGTGCAACTTTAAAGGATGAGTAAAAAAACAGTTATTGGCAAAACTGACTCATCAGGTCAGGTCAGGTCTTTGTCTTCAAACTGTGTCCAGCTATCGACTTCTCCATGACATCTCTCCAAAGTTCTCTGTCCTTTGCTATTTCTTCCAAAGTCATTCGGTGTCTTCCGTCAGTTTTTCCATTGAGATTCAGCACTGCCATGTGCAGATCCTCTTCCAACCCGTCCACCCATCGTCTTTACGGTCTTCCTTTAGATATTCTCCTTTTTTCATTTGCAGTAAAAAATCGTTTTGGGGTCTTATTTCTTCCATTCTGAGTATGTGTCTGGTCCATTTCATTTTTCTCTTTCTGATTACTTCCAAAATGTTCAGTTGCAGTGTTCTCTCTCTAACTTCTTCTAACTTCTTGTTATAAGTTTTTTATATACAATCATTAGTATCCTTCTAAGCCATTTATTTTCTAAATCATACTCAATCATAGCTTGACCTAAACTGTAGTTTAGCGTTTCAACTTGAAATAAATGAGAAACAATCAAAACACATAGTCTTACACTTAAAATTTCAGTGATTTAACTTTAAAAACATATGACTCATGGTTGTCTGTATTGTAAATTTTCATGAACAATGAAGTTTGCAATTTGACAAAGCATGAAAAGGACATCAGTCACCATCAATCAATTACCGTTGATATACATATGATTTAGGATGGTCGCCTAACAGGCTGCCCGCAAAACTGTGTGTCATCAGGTCAGGTCGTTGTTTTGGCATTTGCTGATGCTCTGTCCGTGAATTTTGCGACATGAGGACTGCATGACATCGGTTTGCTGAGGAGTTTTGTCCTCTTCTGTTTCTTCCAAAGTATCCAGTCGGTCTTAGCGTCAGTTTTTCCACGCCGCCATGTTAGCTATTTTCAGCTGTCATGCGCTGATCGAGATCCTCTTCGCTGGACTCTCCAACAATGAGGACTGCGTTCCGCTCTTCAGTTTAGATGTTCTGCCGTTTCTCATTTCCACGCCAGAAAGTTCAAGTCGGTCGTTTCGGGTGCGCCAAAGTCAGTCATTAGTGGCTGCAGCGTGAAAATTCGGTCCATTGGCATTTTGACTTGTTCTGGTTAATTTTCCATCTTGTCGGATTGCAGATTTCTCGACGGAACTATCTTGCTTCGGAAGACCGCTTGTTCAGGAAGTTTTTATGGTTACATCTCGTGGATAACTCCTACTACCAACCATTTATTTTTAAATCATCTTCCGTTCCTCGTTGGCTTGTCAATGGGGTTTACAGTTTCCTTTGAATAAATGCTCCAAAGGGACTCAAAACTGGACTTTTCACGGCAGCAAAAAATTTCCATCATCACAGCGGATTTTTTAAAACCTTATGACATTCATTGTCTGTCAGCGTTGTAAATTTTTGATTTTGGATTTTTAAACCATGAAAGTGACATCATAAATTGTCCTGGAATAATAATAATAATAATAATACAATTTGAAGCTCGATATTTCATTTGCACTAACAGATTCAATTTGAGAAATTGCAGTTCCAGGCTATAAGATATTAAAAGCATCAGGCAGTGCAAATAGTGACCTATCTGATGCTCAATTAACATAAACTATTAAATATAGCAAGTTAATGTTTCATGTAATTTTGAAAAGTAAATTTCAAAAATGTTTTTTTAAAACTACATTCATATGAAACTATACATTACCTTCTGGCCAGCATTCCCCTTCCATATGTTTGTATAAGCAAAGCTGTTCTGCGTATCTTTGTGTATCTCACTTTGGCCAGCCAACCGCGAATGTACTTCTGAATAAGTATTCCACATTCTTTCAGACGATCAGACCGCAGCTTTTCAAGATACGCCACCTGACCAGCACGGAAGAATATCTTTGTCTTGCCAAACTGGTATTTGTCTCGGTCCTGGAATTAACAATTGTGCAAATATATTATGATAGAGGCTCACTAAACACAACACAACTAAACCACTGCAAGGTGGTCAACAAAGCATTTCCAAACAGTTCAGCTAATTTCAGTCATTTTAAAAATATTATAAATTCACACAAAACTTCACTTCTTTTTATTTCAGCCAAATCAAATTAATGCCTCAAAATAGCAATTCACATCAAATAAAATAAGTGAAACTTGGTAAGACTTTTCGTTACTCTTGCAAGGTAAAAACAAATAAAATATGCTATGATGCAAATGCAATCATTGTAGTGCAGTACAGTCTCATAAAAAAGAGTTATAACATTAGAACTAAAGAAACAAAATAAAATATTTTGTAAGCAAAACAAAAACAAATAAAAAGATAAACAAACAAATGACATGGAACATTAAAAACAATAATAAGCTTTGCAAAATATGGCTTCCTTCTTAACCCTTAAACTATCAGAACTGAATATACTCGGTTACATTGCATATAGTTACAAAGTATATGGCGGTTTAAGGGTTAATAGCTATTGATATTACTGCCACAAAAGAATCAATATGGCTTGAATTTATTGAAGCAAAAAAATCTTTCAAAATATCTGCTTCATACTCATGTTCCAATGTTAACCACAGATCTGTAAAAGTGATCACAGCGCCTTGGCATAAGGAGCTACTGCTATGCTACTTTTTAAAGTGCAATAGAAATCCATAAGATTTTACTTACTTACTTTCACTGCTTTTCAGCCTTTAAGTACTCTGATTTTTAAAGTGACATGGGCTGCAAAATGCACTCTTTGACTCTTCATTATCTTTCTCATGTGGCTAAGTCCTTCTGTGATGGAGCAATTTGATCCTCTCTACTTCTTCGCCAAGTCCAGTCATCTGACAGTTTTGACCCCAGACAAAGTGGCAGTTTTCAATGAATTGTCCTTCTCATGCAAGGGTCCAGCTGCCTGGGTCTCTACCAGATTGCATCAACAACTCAGACTCATTGATGACATCCCAAAAAATCTCTAAAGATTATTCAAATTGAAGTCATCTCCCGAGTCAATCAATCCAGTCTGTGGAACTCTCTGTTAAGAACGTTTTGACAATTGTGACCTCCACCTGATCTGTTTATTAAGTGCCTTAATCCCAAAATATGTTTAATATCTCTTATATGCGTTCATTGTTAAGTGCATCTTTTGACTTTAGTCTTCACTATGCTTACTGACGCTCTATAAATTGTCTTAATAATAATAATAATAATAATAATAATAATAATAATAATAATAATAATAATAATAATAATAATCATCATCATCATCATCATCATCATCTGTGCAAAGCACCTTCACCTCAGTGATCAAGTATGCCATTGTGCCACATAAGTTGCACTGATATCATCATTATCATTATTAACTTATTATTCAACAAGACATGTCTAATTAACTTATGATAAATTTAAAATCTATAACTATTAACTGCATCAATAAACAATGATGTCTCTGGTATAATCAATGAATTTTCAGAAATACAATAAAAATAGTACAACATGGCTTCACATATAAAAGTACAGTCAAATAGAAAAATAAAGCTGCAATCTCAATCACAACATTTATGTCACAGGCTGTAGACAGTAAAGAAGGTTGAGGCACAAGTAGTATATACATAACTAAGAATATCAAGTGACCTTTTACATTTCTGCAGAAAAATCAAATGTCTAAATAAAGAAATGCTATTTCTTACCGATACAGCTTTAGCCTGGTTTAAGGCAGAAAATTAAACAAAAATTATGATATTTACCAACAAACTCATATTATACCTAACAATCCTCTAAACCTAATAACAAGAAATGTCTAATTATAATGGGGAAGCACAGATCATTATGTAGAGTCCTGTATGAACAGCAGCTGTTCGCTACTGCAGTACTTAGTTTTATAATTATAAACTTAATATCGATTAAATAGGTTTATTGAAAAAATAACTACATGAAGATTAATTATAGATGAATGAATTTTAGGGTCAACTGTAACTAACATGATATGACAATGTTTTACAATCTAATAGTTAACCCCTTTACTGTGTATTTAACTGTAACTCAATGTAAAATGGACGGATATATTCGGGGTTCTCGGTAAAGGGGTTAAACAGAAGAACTATATTCCAGCATACAGATGAAGAGCATGATCTTCATTATTGTTTGCTAATTAATTAATAGCATATCCAGTCTAGATCAATTGGCATTGAGGGTTCCAGTCATCAAGAAAATAACAGTTAAAGTTGTATGGATGTTATACATGTCACAACAGCCCAGCTGTAAGATTGTGATCTTCAAGACAGAAAGTTGACAACTCCTGCCCGTTCTGACTCAGCAGAAGATGCATTTGAGACAGTTGACTAGCAATTATTCATCATTACTTCAACACTGTTTTGAGATATCCCGCATAATGCCTATGCTTGAGATTTTCCCAAACTATTTACATCGCTGAATCTTAAAAGCTTATGGTCAAAAAGGCTGTGAAGTTCATGCTAAAATCTAATTTTAAGCTGAAATTTTACGCTATTTACCAAAAGGTCCTGGAGCACATACATAATTTTTAAAATTTCCCACAACACCCAGCCTGCCCCAAATTCCCAAAACTTTTTCCACGTGTCACTGTGAATAAAATGCCAAGGGTTTGCAACTTCTGGGCTAGATCAATCACCATGACACAGTACATCTCAAAATCAGTCACCTGAATGAGTTTGTGGAGAATATTTTCACAGGTCTTTCTAGTGTTATTGCGCTGGATTTCCTTGCTGTGAGCCAAGACTCGGTAACGCTGAAAGAACTCAGGATAAGTCCATCTGGCAAAGATAAAAGCATAAGAAAACTGCAAAATAGCAGGATAAAAACTGTGCTAAGTGCAGCTTGTGAATAAATGGCTAAGATCCTAAGCTTATCGGCATTACAGAGATAACAGCATAGTAAAGCTGTGATTACAGCTGTATTGCACTTAGTTTGACCAATTTGAAATAAAATTTTTAAAAAGTCAAATGTTTTTGCATTACTGGTAAACAATTCAGTTAACAGTAAGTCAATTTTTTAGGTCATGCCAGCCAAAGTTCAGCTTCAAATGGCTAGAACCTTAGCAAACATGCATTAGCGTTATTTATTTACTGCCACAAGCTTATTGATATGATCATCACAGGCAAGAAACATGCCTGGATGGATATCCTGCAGCACTGATGCGAATTGTCTCAAGGACACCACATGCCCGTAACTGCTGAACAGCACGCTTAGGATCAAACCTAAAAACAGAAACACACGATCTGAATGACCAGTGCTTAAATTCTGCTTCAAACAAGAAAAGCACAACTTTAACCTTCAGTGTTCTAGGTGCTCAAAATATAATACTATTTCACTTAATATCTCCCAAATGAGGAGGCAAGATAAACATTTTAAACTACTATTCATGATTGAGATGGGATGCAAGATTTCAGAAAGTAAATGGATTGGCACATAAATAGCAATCGCCAACCCACAACAACTTAGCAAGGAAACTTTATGGAAACAAACTGCTGCACTTCTATGTTTCTCATGAAATGCCTGTCTTTCCTATTTCTACTAAAAATTTTCAAAAACCCTATGGATTTCCTGGTGTACACTAAGTAAAATTTTTAAAATGTATCAATAAAACCTTTGTAATACGCTTTCATGATCTCTATTGCTACATACACCTATTAGTACTTCCTCAACAATTTTTGAGAACAAATTGCTGAAAGGACTTACGAAAATGACATCTTAGAATCATTTGGCTTGATACATCGGACATAGTGAGGAGTAGTTTTGAAAAGTGTTTCCATAAGCAATTTCAAAGACTCTCGAAACTGCAAAAAATCTTTGCATTAAAGACTGATCAAAGTCAAAGTTCACAAACAATAAGCATAATGCACAAAAGACATATATTGTGCTGTGATCACAAAAACAAAAAGATTTTGCTAAAGCTACACTATTTATCAGAACCACTGGAAATTTGTCAATGCCATCTTCTTCATCATCGCCACCATCACCATCATCATCATAGTCAATGTCAGTGTCAATATCATCATGATGCCCACTGCAAACATCATAGTCAAATTCACAACCAACTCCATCATCATTCAACATGCTTAAAATATAACTTACAACATAATATAAAATGGACGTGATAATGTCAACCGTTGATATGAATATTTAACAGAACCTGTGATCCAACTGTTTTACGCATCTGTTTTTGTTGGGACGATGACTTTGGAAGCTCCTTTGCAGGTCGAGTTGCAAAGCCATGTTGGTTACGTCCCGGGGTAACATCCCCCGTCTGCTTTTCATGAAACAGCTCTGCTACCAATTCATACTGACAAGACAATAAACACACAAATCTTTATAAAGATTTCTTCAAAAATTACATCAATGATCATTCCATATGATGCCCATAGTATAATATTGATCAACCCTATAATGCTGAAGAGGACATACAAGCAAGAATTGGCAAGGCTCAAACTGCCTTTTCTTTACTAAATAGTCTGTGGAAAACTAAACAAGGAAACCTCAGAACTAAAGTAAGAATTTTCAACTCAAATGTAAAATTAGTTTTGCTCTATGGCTCCAAAAGTTGGAGATGGACTAGAAGAATCACTATGAAGATACAAAAATTTTCTAAACAGATGCCTATGCAAGATCATGGGCATCTGGTGGTCAAACAAAATTAGCAATGAGGATCTTTGGAAGAAAATGCCACAAGAACCAGTGGAACTTCAAATTAAACAAAGAAAATGGAGGTGGATTGGACACACACACTAGGGCAATCCCTGACAACTTGACAAGACACCACAAGACAAATGCTTTCATGGACCCAAAAAGGAATACAAGAAAGAGGAAGACTGAAGATTTTATGGAAAAGAACAATAGACAAAGAGCTAAAAACTAACAAACTCAACTGGAATGATATAGTCCCATTAGCTGAAGACCGAAATGCATAGAAGAATCTTGTCAGTGGCCTATGCTCCTCAAGGAATGTAAAGGCTGATGAAGATGATGATGATGCATGTATGAAGAGTATTTAGTAACCCTGTAGGTTATTCAATATGTAGGTAAGGGTGCACTGAACATACGGCACTAGAGTAGCCAACTGACTTAGCAGTGTACCGGTTGTACTGTCTATTATGTCCTTATCTTGTGTCCTTTTTAACTTGCCTTGTTTAGAGAATGTGGATTGTTCTTTCTCATTGCTCACAGTTAAGAATGGAAAAATGTGACATTGATAAATTTATTAATTTTAAGTAAATGTTAATGAATATTGTTCACAGAGTAAACTGAAGTTAGTGATGTGTGGCCATACTACGAGAAGGTTCTATCCACAGTTGATGGCAATTTCAGCTTCCACGCGTAGTGTGAGCCCCGTAGCAGGCTATTGAAGTAAATATCTTGGGACGGCACCAGCGGACTTAAACTTTAATTATATTACCATTTAACATTTGAAACCTGAATGTTATAACATAGTTCTAAACATAACATAGTTACTCTTAGCATAAGCAAAACATAGTAGCAAATTACTACAAGTGCTTATGCTAATGTATGAATTTGGAAAGCAGGGACAATGAGGGGGCAGAAATGGTTGGTGCAGGGATGGGGTGGAGACAGGGAGAAATGCTTGGATACAGGGTGGGTATAGGGATAAAAAGTTTTCCCATGTCACTATCTAGTCAAAAGAGTAACAAAAGGGCTTCCCTCTAAAACATCTTTAAGTTAAAGTGCACCAAAAGAAATTGATCAAACATCAGCAACACATGTAGCCATCAAAAGATAAAACATATAACCATAAAAGATATAACAAATAACCATCAAGAAAGAGAAGAGAAATTCATCTACAACTGTACTGATGATGATGATGATGATGCCTCAACTCACATGGCTGGCCTTGAGAATGTTAATGTGCTCTTCCAAAACAGTGTCCCTGTTCTTCTCGACAAAACCGTCCATCTGGTATTCAACGCGGTCGGCAAAGTGAAGTATAATGAACGATGTCTGAGACATGCGAGGCTTCACAAAATGCTTTGAACCACTGTGTTTGTCGTACAGTTTCTGACACCAATTCCTATCAGACGCACTTGGCATCTGTAAAATTTAAGTTTAAGTAATTCAGATGGTGACAAAGTTTACTGACTATTAATTCAACAACGGGAATCGGGTAACAAATAATTTATTGTTATAAGGTGGATGGGAACTGCGGTAAATAGATGGCTTTTTCCACTTTTTATGAGGAACTAATCTAGACAAACTTTTAAGAACAGTCCAATTAACATTGTCATCTCATATCAAGCAATCCACATTTAGCTACTAACACTACTTCCTCTTGAATGTAAATCAGAACATAATGGAGCCAACTGATTTTTAAAATACTGAAAATACAAACTAGCCTGTCAAAACATTTGTTCAAATAAAAAGGATTCAGAGTTCCTCTGACCATACCCGGCATTCTTCATCAAGTAGATCTAGAATTCCGAGTTTTCCTTCTATGAGATCAATGCAAGGCTGGTTGTCATGGAAATCAATGAAAGACCATTCAATTTCCTCTCGCACATACTCCTCCTGCTCCAGCTTAAAAACGTGCTGAAATAGAAATTATTCAACAGACTCAGTTTTTATTCAGAACACAACAAAAACTAAAATCATATCAAGAGGTCGGACATTCAAGGATAATGCAAAACCAAGTAAAAATTATTTCCAAGATCAAGAGACACCAACAAAGTCTCAAAGAGCAGCAAATATGTTTAGCAAAACAGCACACAGGCATGTACACATGTACATTCATCCATGTACACACCATAAAATAAATTACAACTTCACTTTAAAGCTGAATTACTGAAGCACACACTCAGGTAATGATTCTAAACGAACAATAAGATCAGTATCTGCTTTGTCATCATGACTTGGAGAAAGAAAACATATTCTAATGCCGAGTACCTACTAGCACTTCAGAACACTCACGAAACTCACCAAAAAACATCTCAAAGCATTAGTTCACCACATTTCATTTAAACTGATTGTCTGTATCTTACATGTTGAATAACGTGAAGTTTAGACTTGACATAGTAAAAAATAAAGTAGTAATAACCAGACAAAACTGTTGCTGAAGTTTCTCATTAGCATAGTTGATGCAGAACTGTTCAAAACTGTTCACTTCAAAGGTTTCAAAACTAGTCAGAAAAACAACAAATTTGATTTGGCTTGCGTAACTATTGGCACGCATTATACCAGGGGTGGCCAAACTACAGCTTGCAGAAAGCTTTAAATTTTTTGGAGCAGATTAACGGATCAACAGAAGCAAACAATTGCTGCATAACTGTAATAGTTTTGCATTTTTGCCAATTTTATCATAGGTCCCATAAAATAGCAGCAGAGATTAATGAAATTTTGCAAATAACTGATCTCACCACCTCGTTTTCGTGTCTAATTGTGGCAATGCGGCTCCCAAGCTTTTTGAAAATTGTCATTTGTGGTGCGGCATGCACTTTCTATGGGTTTTGTCACCTCTGCACTATACAATATACAAATTATAAATGATTTGGATCTAAGTCAATTAGATGAACATTGCTATAATTATACATCTACAACATGACTCACATTAGATGGCAGCTCTAACAAGCCACAGCTTTTATGATTCACAGTTTATCATCATCATCATCATCATCATCATCATCATCATCATCATCATCATCATCATCATCATCATCATCATCATCATCATCATCATCATCATCATCATCATCATCATCATCTTTGTTATCATCACCACCATCTATTGCAGCAAATCAATTCTGAAGACAGCATATAACTAACCCATAAATATCCAAAACACCAATGAATTTTGTTGTCTTGTATGTTGTAGAAAGTATCTTGTTCAATTCTGCTACAATCCAATTGAAGAGTTGGGAATAGATGTGTTTTGCAAGCGCATCACGGGAGAAACACGACTAAATCGTTCCAATAAAACCACATTAAATGCAATGTTTTACTGTAAAATAGAGTTATTATTATCCATCATTCACCACCATCATCATAATAATCATCACCACCACCACCACCACCATCAGATCGTGAATCAAATAACAGGATAATTAAGAGCTGCAACGTTTTAAGGAATAAAGAATTAATTCATCGTGCACATATGTAAGTACTGCATTCATTCAAAACAGAATCCTGGAATTGTATTAGCTGTTCCTGTACTTTATTGTAATGCTGACGTCCATGAATTTCTTCCCCCTTTAGAGATACACAAGATGAAATTATTGAATGGTGTTTTAATATAAAATATTGAGTTAGGGCCTTTACAGAAGCACAAGCATTAGTACAGAAGCATAAGCATTAATAGTCCTCGTGTTCACCACAGCCAAACAATAACAACCAGCCCTCCAGCTAAGTACAGCAAGACATTCCAGACTCTATAGAAGCAGTAGTTTTAAAATGTACAGCTGAGCTCTACCCAAATTTAACTTAATTCATTCAATTCTCTTCCTTAAGCCAAAATGCCTTAGACAAACAATTTAGGTAAAACCACAAGCATGATGGTGTAGGGTAGCAACAGAAGTTCTACAAATTATAATTTTTTATTTAAAAGCCATTTTTGATACAAAATGTTGGTTTCTATTTTGGTATTAGAATAAATATATTAAAGTTGCACTGAATAACTTCATGGACTATTTACAATCACAGTATTCCAAAGGCATAGCAACTTTTAAATTTACATAAAAGATGTAATGTACTGTAATATACCATTTGTATAGTGCCTCTTATATTTCTACTCAGAGGCACTCCTGGCATTGGAGTCTCATGATAAAGTAGTGAGACTCTTAGCTTTTGCATTGAACAGGGCGAGGTAGTAAGAAGTGATGCCCGGATAGATGGGTTCAACACATCCAGAGGGAGATGACATTCATATACATTTATATGCATAAACAAAACAGCACAACAGTAACCGGCATAGAGATCAAGTGATATGGATGTGATATATATAAATAAATAAATAAATAAATATATATACATATATATTTTTATGCCCAAAACCAAGTTCTTAATTCCTAAAGGGATCCCATTTTGTTATGTGATGAAAAAGTTCTCTGTAATTTTTTCAGATTTTTAAAATAAAATTTAAAGGTTGCTCAATGGCTCTAAAGTTATCAGATTTCTATATAGATGAAAGTTTTTGGAAATTCCATATAAGTTTTGACAGTTAATTGTTTTAATACTCTGAGGCACCAAGTTGGCGTTGTAAATATTCTCAAGAACTAGAAGGTTCAATTGCCTCCAAGAAAATTATCCATTGCAATTATATTAAGACCAATCTCAAGTCTCTAGTGCGGACTGTGGAACATCAAAATTGGCACCGACAAACAATCGACTTTCTTGCTTCTGGATACTTTGTTCTGTGTCTTGATACAGGATACTTCTCTGTTCTTTATTTGTCTTGATACTATATATATGAAAGTCCTATATCAATTTGATAGCTCACTCTGTTCTGTCATTTACAACCAAAATGTTTAGTTATTTTTTGATTAATGGAAATTCATAAACCAGCTGTCTGGGTCTGTAATGGAGTAAACCAATTCAGCCAAGAGTATTAAAGAGACATAGTATTGTTTATGACAAAGCTAACTTTTCAGATATGGTACAGTTGAATTCCTTTAGGTGTTTCTGTTTACTAAGTGCATTGTTCATCTTTCGTTTGATGCGGCTGTCTACAATGTCATCAAAATTGCAAAACCAACCATGTATGCGCATCTGATTCCAGCATCAAATGCTAGCTGTTCAAAGCCCATAGTATTTTGCTAGCTTAGAAAGCTCCGGTCACTGGCAGGAACAGCTGTTGGTCTTGGACATAATGTCCAGGCTTTTGTGTACAACAGGCATTCAAAAGCTCATCTTCTTCAGTGCACTTTCTTCATGCATGCTGTCAGTTTGAACTGCTTTAAACAGCCACACTTTTACACAAGTGGCTTGACATCCACTGCCATTAATCATGAAAAGCCAATAAATTATCTGGACCAGAGATGAAAAGTCTTAGAAGCATCCCCAATTTCATCAGAATGCACGCCACATGCAAAAGGATCTTAAAACAATCATGACACAAGATTACTATGCCAGTATTAGGGTTACATATGGGGGTCTGACTTTGAATGCCCATTCTGTAATCATTGTTGTACAACTGCAATGCTCTGCTACATATAGGTTTTATTTATTACCTGTTCCACTTGAAAGCTTGATACCAAGAAACCTATCAACTTGATGGTCAAATCTGGAACATCTTGCCATCCCAGTGTACTACTGAACAAGGATGGACCAAAATTAGATTTGCCAGTCTTTGCCATCTGTTCACGAAACTGTAGTCAAGCTATTCTAATTACTTTAAGCAGATTACACGCTGATCTAAAATGAAATAATGCATTCCATAATTTCATTTCATATTAACAATATTTTGCCCTGAAAAAATATGCCTACTACAAACAATAGTTGCATCATCAATTGAGGTAGCCTGAAATTTGTACTATTACTCATATTATTAACCATAATATAAAACAATATCACTATAAAGACATGATAATTTATAAATAATTAGTGAATTGCATATAAAATCACTTTTTCAGTTTAATGCTTAAGTATAAACTGGCAGTGCTAATTTTTTAATAATTTATTCTAAAACAAAAATGGTAATTAAAATATTTTGATTATTTATATATTTTTATTCAAATAAATAAGTAGCAGATGTTAATGTTTAATTGAGCAAGAAAAGTTGCACAACAAGCAAGTTTTGAGAAAGTTGGTAAATGACTCTTATCAATAAACTTTCAACATGTTGAGCGACCAGTAAATGTTGTCATAAAGAGCTGAAATTTTGCACTGTTGCTGCACTTATATAGGGTAACAAGTTGAGAGGGTACCATTAACATTTCTCAACTTCAAATTTTTACATTTCTGTGGCACCTAATATTAATCATATATATAAAATACAATATTTATAAATGATAATTTTATATATAGTATCATAAGGTTTTGGCATAAGATTAATGGACATAAAATGCAATTCAGAGTCCTTGTATTGGAGTAAACCAACCTGAGCGGCAGTTAGAGGCTTAGTAAGCACTTCAGTTGCAGTTACAATCTTGCGATGACACAACCAATAGCGCATCTGTTCCAAATCAATTCCTAGCTGTTCAGCCATCATTTCTATGTGCTCATCGGACTTCTGAAATGTCAAACCTTGCACTGCAATGCAGATCAGCACAGCATAAAGACAATGAAACTACTTGACATAAAAATTTTTCATTTTATCAGAATGACATAAAACAATAGTCACAAGATTACTATGGGTTACTATGGGTCTTGCCAGAAAATATGGTAATTATGCCTGATTTTATTTATTTATATACTACTCCTTAAAAAGTATGCAATGATGGTCAATGATCATTTTCATCAGCGGCTCTTGAACAATATAGTAATGCTATGGAAGAAGGTGAAATAGAATTAGGCAATAAATGACTACATCTAGAATTACAGTTACAAGAAACAATGAGACGCCCTGAAAAACAAGGTCAAGCTGACGACATCATTGAGGTTTCTCTTTGTGACCTTTATGGCAAATATCTGTTATCACTATCAGCAATATAATGAGGCATATGAAATCATTTTCAGAAGATAAACTAATTTTTAAAATTCAACAATTTAAATTTGAAGGCATAGTAAGTTTAATTTACCAAAAATTAGGTACTTAGAATTCAATGTATAAGAGACATGCAGGCAACTGAAACAGCTGCAGACCTCACAATTATTCTAAATTCTCTTAATCAGCTATTAAAGTACAACTTTGTAAATGATAATTTTCATATACAGTGTCGTTTGGTCTAGGCACATTAATTATGAAATGCAATCACATGTGCCAGACGACATCAACTAGAAGAATATTTTGAACTCAGACCCAACAAGCAATGCACAAGAACTAAGAGGCCAACCAAAGCAAAATAGCAAAATAAGAAAATCATATTTGACTACATTCACATTAATATTTTTCAATTTATAGCAATAAATCTCAAACATCATCTTTCACATTTCTAATACTAGTCAGCTGAAACTGTTAACGAACAACAAATTACCGGAATGTGGCAGCTGTCAGACGATCTCTCGTCAGCCTTAATCACAATGTTTCCCATGTGCAAAATGCCAGAAAGAATTCGAAAGATCTCCATCTGTCTCAAATCATTTATTCCTGCAAGAGCAAAACCCAATAAGCAATCCATAATATCAGCATGCTCTTGAGATAAATTAGTCATTAACTGAACTTTATTTAAACTCTTTAGATTTTTCATGTACAGAATGATCAAAAGAAATACGCCATTAGTGTAAACATATTTCATAAACAGATAGAAAACCTATTTACTGTCTTAATTAATGGTTCCATGACAATTTGTCCACAGACTTTTCGTCTACAACAATTCGTCTACAGACTTTTGGTCTACCGACAGTAGGTCTACTACAATACCCTAACCTAACTCTAACCATAACCTTAACCCCTAATCCTAACCCTAGCAATAACCCTAACAATTACCTTAACCTAAACTCACCCTAACTCTAACCCTAGCCCAGATATTGTAGTAGACCTACTGTCAGTAGACCAACAGTCTGTAGACGAATTGTCGTAGACAAAAGTCTGTGGACAAATTGTCGTGATACGTTAATTAATATGTAGCAATGACAATAGATCTGTCATTTTCTTATTTTGGACTGATGTAAACATTGTTTCAACTCTTGAAGTTCATGTACAAGATGATCAAAAGGAACATATTGGTGGTTAAATACTTCATTTTTAAAAACAGAAAAATTCTTTACTGCCTAAATAAACGAATAATAATGACATGACATCTATCATTTTTTTTCTAATTTTGAACTAAACAGAGCATCATTTCAAATCTATAAATTCATTTCAAGGATGATTAAAAGGAGTACTTTAGTGATTTCAAACGTCATGAAAATAGACAATTTGATCACTGTCTTAAACCAAATGACTTATTTTAAACTTTTAATAAGTTGGACATATTTTAATTGAGATGGGTAGACCATTCCAAATAAGTTGACTGATGCACTTTATAGCAAAAAGGTTAGTATTAGTAGGTACAAATAGAATACTTATTTGATCAGTGTTTCTTGCATTATAGTGTGCTGCTGGATTTAGAGAAGTAATTATCTAGATGTAAAACGACTAGTGATAAGCCAAAAAAGTCAAAGTCCTTCCCGAGCCTCATGGGCTCATAGGGTGGTGCTGATCTCCATTGCTATAACCCTCAGCCAGGCGTGCAATACCATGGATACAGGGCTAGTGCATCGTGCCGTGTGCCTCTTTGACTTATCGCAGATTTTTACCATTGCTCCTCAGTTTACCACCGCATCTCTAGCGAGTAAGGCTGAGTCAACCTTAGGGCTCCTGTGGGGCTTGAACCCGCATCCTTCTGCTCTATCGTCCAATGCCAATGGTGTTACCACCCTGCCACACAGAGTATCTCAGGGTCATCAGCCTTCAGAGATTATAATATTACTCATCATTTGATTTTCTAGTTTTAAAAATTACATTCAGAGAATCAAGAAAACAACAAAAGCAACTTAGTAATTCATCCAGTTACTATTTCAGTGGCATGGTGAACCAGTTTTAATGTTTAGCCATTTAAGTGCTGTGTTGAGGAGTGCCGCTCATCATATATACCATAGACACCATACATTCGACAGCAGCGAAAGGGTTAAGCCAGCCGCTCTGAAGACCAAGATTCAATTCAATAATAACTTCAATCAGAATGCCTGAAGCCAACTCATCCCTTCTTCTCTTATACATTTAATTGCTTCATTCCAGAATTAGTGGATAAATTTCATATAATCTCAAAAGACCTTGGAACTCACTTCCTGCAGATATCCAGGAGTCTCCATCACTCAACACCTTTAAGAAATGTCTCAAATCTTGGCTCTTCAGGACTATTTATTTAGTTATGTAATGTGTTCACGCAGTCTATTGACTAGTCACCACATTAATCTTGACTTTACTTACTTATTTACTTACCCAAACAAGAAGATTAAAGCTCTCTCCAAAGACTATTACATTTAACTTTATCTAGTTACTATTCAGCAATGCTCTATCAATAGCAATATCTCTCACGAGGTCATTTTGACAACCTGTTTTCATAAAAGAATATTTGCATGTTTGCCTTATCTTACCCATGAGACTGAAGGCCTCACGAGTGCTAATAAGATCACTTGTATCGTCAATGGAGTCTACAACTGGTGCTGCACCCTGATTGGCATAGTAAAATCGATCAGGATGGCCTGCAGAAAAATCAAACGGCAATAAAATCACGTCACCCATTCAAATTGTTCATGCTTAACTTTAATAACTCATTCATGACCAGAATGAGACATCATAAGACAATATTCACTATGAGGATAATCAATGATTCTAACAAATGTAGCAAAAGTATGTACCTGCATTTGGAATATGCATGGTTTCTAATACACATCACATCACAAAATTACTATTTGCTTATAGACCAAAATCCAATTACAGATCTTTATAAAATAAATTAACGGCTATCCTAAAACACTGTGTATAAAATAACTGAAGCAACAGCCAAATGCAATTTCAGATTTCCATTTTCTCCTTATATATATAAAAAGTGAAGGCATGGGGAACCTGATTCACCAAAAATAAAATTAAAATCTGTGAACAAACCACGTGAAATAAATGTGCCAATAGCCAGTTTAACAAATTTTAAAGCCAAATGTCCTATGCTCTGATAAAAATGCATAGTGCATACTAACAAAACTAATATAAAATCAGCTGACACTGATGAAGCAAAACATCAATTACCCAATTTCAACTTAGAATACTCGTCAACATCATAATTTGAACACAGCTGATAGAAAATGTGATAATTCCTTTCCTCTGAAGCCTGGAATACCACTCTGTAAATTCACAACAAATATAAGTTTACTGTCAGTGCAATTCAGTTTTATTCCTTCAAAATATATTTGGTAATTCTAAGAGGTACAGTAATATGGATGTCACTGAATTATCTCATTTACCTTGAATTCCTGATAAATGTAATAAATTGCCAAAAATATGTCAATATAGTAAATACAGCATCCGAGAAAGCAAATAAAGAACTTACACAGAATAAAATACAAATACAGCAGAACAGAAATTAAATGCAAGACTAGGTAAAAAGTGGTGCAGACTGACTGATCATTGTCTACTCATCTAATCATCAACAGTGTCTGAAATTTAATTAACAGTATTTCTTCTGGACTGTTGAAAATAGGATGCAGCAATAAAAAATATTATAAATTACATAAGGTCAACAAAAAAGCCAATCTTCCACACAAGTTCCTGTTTAACACTTTGGCAAACCAGGACAAGTTAATTCATCCCTAATGTTTGTTACCATGATGCCAGGGACAAGTTAACACATCCTATACACTATAGAAGGCAGTACAGGAATGATTTTTCCAGTGTCTAAGGATAGAAAAAGGTCTTGTCATCTAGTGAATGCAAAAAAATGTATTGGTGAGGTCATGAAACAGTCTAATTAAGGTAAAAAAATAATGACTTTGAGTAGAAAGTGTATATATAATCAGGTCAGGTAGACACACTGTTCTTCATCTCCTGGTACTGAACCTCAATCCCCAAATCTGTAATGAACTCACAGCCGACATCTGTCTACACTGCCAAGCTGCACAACATTCAGATCCAGACTGGTGCACTGTGCAAATCTTGTGGGCAGCACTATAGAAATTTTATCTTACTTACTTTGGCCATTGGCCTTTGACATTAGGAATTGACAATAACATTCATTACAATCATCATCATCATCATCATCATCATCATCATCATCATCATCATCATCATCATCATCATCATCATCAGATCTGACAGTTTGATCAAAATACATAAAATATAAATTAAAGTGGGATGAGCATTAAGTGTAACATATGCATGAGTGCCACTCCTTGCACAGGTTACACTGTAAATTTCTTTATGTTATCATGTTTTACCAAGAAAATACAGTACACATATGTCACTTTCAACACTCATATTTACCTTGACTTCTCCAGCAGGTAAGTTCTCATGTCAGCACCAATGATGGTATTGCCTTTGCTGAAGCCAATCTGAATGTACTTTCCAAATCGACTGCTATTGTCATTTCTTGTTGTCTTGGCATTTCCAAATGCCTATAAAGATCAGCAAAACATTTTGAAAGTACAAATTAACAGATTAACACAATCAAAATCTCATAGACTTTCTGCAATCTCAAATCAATGTCATGATGATCATTTAAAAGCAAATCAAGATATTACCAAAAGCAGTAATTATCTAAAAATAAAATACTAAACACCTCCATTATTGGGTTTGAAGCCAAGACACGTTTTTCAATCTGAGTCTCAGCTTCAGCTCCACAGACCGTTGCAAAGTACCGCATTGCATACTTTGCTGACACAGTCTTTCCAGCACCGGACTCACCAGAAACAATAATAGACTGGTTCTCTTCAAATCTAGTATATACATCAACAAGCAATAACTATCAACACAAACATTCAACACTGAAAGATTCAAGACATGAAGACTTGAAAATCAAGTAACGCAATCAAATGGCACTTTAGTTCAGACTCTGTAAATTGATTCACTTACAATGGGGTCAAATCATAAAGTTCTGAAGCTACAAACCATCTGCACTAATACATTAACACACAGTCGATTAGATGGAGTAGAAGGTCTCTTACCTTGAGAGACGTTTAAATGCTTCCTCTGCCACGGCAAATATGTGTGGATCCATGTTGGCCATATCCTGACCAGAGTAAGCATGTATAGTGTCATTGTCATAGATTGGAAGCTGATAGTAAGGATTTATGGCCACCAGGACAATACCTATAACAAATTTAGTGCATTAAATTAACAATCCAACTAGCAACTATACAAACTTTATCATTTGTCTTGATATAATTATAAATACTGAACAGCAGCTGCCTAAAAATTTTAATTTTAAAGCAAATTTTGTAACATTTAAAAATGTTATGTATTAATGAGACTCATAGCTTGAAAAATTGAGTCAAAACAAAAATCCATGGTCCTGAAACCTTTGCCTTTCTGCTTTAGTCCAATTGTATAAGCACAAATGGACAGATTTTTTGAGGATATTAAGTGGATTCAAGCTACAATTATTTAGAGTTATTTTAACCCACACACACACACACACACACACACACACACACACACACACACACACACACACACTCACACTCAGAAACTCGACATAGGTGTATTACAATATAATAGACACTGGAAATTCTATTAGATGTCTTAACAGCAATCACAAAGACAGCAAGCAGATACACTACTCTTAAATGTACACACACATGTCACCATAAGCCCAAAAAATTAACTGCTAATAAAAAATAAAGCAATGGTTTTCAAATACCTACTACCATGATAAAAACATCATGAAGTCTGAATATTGTCAAAGTGACTGATTACTTAAAGCACAATACTATTATTTTAATTCATGACGGCATAGTAGATTTATAAGACTAAAATCCTAAGACCTTACAGAAACTCACCACAATAGGTGTAAATGTAATTTCTCTCACAGAACCTAACTTGGAGATTGTACAGAACTGAAATTTCAAAAAGCCAGTATCTTGGTCAAACCTAATAATAATTTTAATTGAGAATCTTACATCTTTCAAAAGCAATTTCACAGCAAAAAAGTTCAAAATGATAAATATCAGTTTCACTATGGCCACTTTCCATACAAATTAAATGTTATGAGAATTATGAGCCGAATTAATGAAAATAATTATTAACTAATTTAAAAGTCTTGTTCTTTCCTGCTTACTTCAAAGGGCTGAGATCTAATTTAATACATCAATAATGTCTTAAATAAATTAATATTTGAAATTATTACATAAATAATTACTTGCATAATAAAGTCATATATGGCAAAATTTGTATTTCAACTGTCAAGACATCTCAAACATTTAAAAAAATCAGATGCTACAAAATTCTGAGATTAAAATGATAAACACTTATCAGAAACAGCTTTGCTAATATTTTGAGTACATGATAATTGAAGAACTTCACTGACCTGCTGGTTCATGAAGATAACTCAGAGACGTGAGGTCATTTTCACCAACAAGAATATCTGGATTACGCAACGGTGGAAGATTTTCAGGAGATTTCACATCAACTGCTGTCGTCTGAACAATTCAGCAGAAAGATTACCGGTACATAAAAACTGTGCTCCTTCATCACTTTCACAGTTTCACTTGCCACTGTGTCTCTGCCACAAAATTTCACTCACTTTTTGCTAATTCTGCAGCTGCCTTTGATCACAATTACTGTTGATATAAAATATGTTGTGCAATTCCATCTTATGAGCAGCTCTGTAATCAGACACCAATTACTTCTTTTCTCAAGTGTAAACTTTCATCCAACTTTTCATTGGATCAACAATGAGGAAAGAAAACTATGTGGCCACATAAATTACTAGGAATATTACTAAATAGTCTTAGAATAGAAAAATTCCAACAACTACATAAGATGGCATAAATCAATATTGGGTTTATATCAGGGATGGGTAAAAGGTAAAAGTTCCAAAGTCAAATCAAAGACCATAATATGAACACAGAAGGACAAAACAAAATTGTTAATGAGGACCAGTAAAATAGTAAAATCAGTAATATTACCTCCCCAGTGTCATAACGTATTTTGAGCTGCTTCTGCCCCACATAGTCCTCCTCAAGAATGGCACCCTTCCATACCAACTCAGGATCTGGTAACCAAACTCGAGCCTCCTACAGAATAATATTATTATTCATACAACATAACCATACAAAATGTTTTTAAAACATGCAACTTAAACTAAATGATAACTGTTGATTCATTAATGTTTAGGATTAAGAAATAATTTACTCACCTAAAATTCATGATAACCTATAACAATATCATCCACGATGGCTGGCTGGCTGAGTATCCATTCTAGTCATCAATGATGAATGATCAATGATCAGGCGTCAATGAGACAAGTGTGGTGCCAAGTGACCCTTGTGTACTATAAACTCTGAAGGGCTTAGAAAGTGAAAAAGACTACGATCTTTGCTTAAATAACCAAACTGCCCGGGAGTAAGCTTATGAAAAAATAGTCAAACTAGAAAATTATAATCTCAAAAAGTTACATAGTATTTATAACAGACATTGCCACATTCAGTCATTTTAAGAATAGATGAAATACTCTAACCCCGGTTATTGTTATTATTATTTTTTATTATTATTATTACTCATTCCTCTCTACGTCTTGCTTCTGTGATTTCTGCTGAGATTTGCGCAGAGGAGTGGAAACAACGGAGCCTTGAACCTGTCCCAGGAGAGAGAACATGATTATTATTATTATTATTATTATTATTATTATTATTATTATTATTATTATTAAATGCATACGCAAGGTTAAGCGCCATTTCAAAACATTATGCTACGCGACGACCACAGTCATAAGCGGAAAACGCAAACTATTTGCCTTGGTATAGAGTTCGGCCAACGACATTCTGCGCCGAAAGCAGATTTCTTCCAACTGGAATGAAGATTTCCAGGGAGGAATCTCACATCTCCGTTGATTTTACCATTTATTTATTATTAACGGAAAACGAAGATCTGTATCGATCACGAATTCTGCATAAAATAAATATCGTAAGTAAGTATCTGAGGATGCTTTAAATGAAAACTTGAAAAGTAAAACTGTTTACATGGACTTCAAAATATTAAATAGATACGATTAGTAGCCTTTTAAAGCAACCCCCAATTTAAATTAGTTAAGAAAATTGAAATTGATTGATACATTTGTTGTATGGGGAATGGGGATTGTCTTCTCATCCCAACCAAAGTAAGTATACAACGAAATTTCTATAGCGCTGCCCGTAAGCTTGGCGCAGTACACCGACTTATTTACGAGCACTCAATCTGGGTGAAATGTGGTTAAACGCCGCAACGCTCACAAGCATAACATTTAGCGTAGTTATTATTTCTCAAAATAAATTTTCTACACCTGTAGAACTTCGGCGCTATGACGTAATTAAATCTATTTTTGGGTTCATTAATATTGCAAGAGACCAATCGCACTGAGTATCATCATGTCATATCGAACATCGTTTCGGCTCAAACCTGAGGCTAGTGGCAAAGCCTATGCTAGGGCACTGGTCAGTGGTGAGTGGTCAACAATAATTATTTATGCTGGGCGAAAATTTACACGCGGAACATGCACTCGGTGCGATTGTCCTGTGCAATTATGGCTCGAGACAACGAACGAAAACGGATGGAGCGCTGTCATTTAGAGGAGCATTGATCGGAATTTTGGTTTTTATTTGAGAAATATTTGTAATATATAAACAGAGAGTAAACGTCCACCTGATTGCCGAAGTAATCGCCTTTGCTTTTTGAATATTGTTGTTGCACGAATGCTTAGGTAGATCCAAGCTTCGGCGCGGTGTATGGCCTTTCCACCCGGGTTCGCTTCTGGTGGTCTCTGGCATTCTCGTACACACAGGCTGGGACTGGGACCCGAAATTAAAATCGTCCGCGGAGCGTGACACGTTTCGCAGTTCTCCGAGCCTCTAGTCCAACATGTTAATGAAGGTGATATAGATATAGCTGTCTACTAAAAGGGTTTAAATGGGTCTCTATCAAATTATACATGCAAAATCTTCCCTGACCCAAATATTTCAGTCAGAATAAACTTTGTGGATATACACCGGGTCTGCATAGCGGTTTCTCTCTGCATTATTACCAAAGTGCTTTGTAAATTAAAATTGTCTGCTAGTTGTTTGGCCTATTTTGTTGTCTTAGGGGCTGTCCATTAATTACGTCAACAATTTGGGGGGAGGGTTTGGAAAAGTTTGACAGTTGTTGACAGGGGCGAGGGGGGTCAAGAGAAGTTGACGTCAACAATTTCACTTTTTTAAAATAATCAAAAAATAGGAAATTTTATAGAATACTACTTATTACAATGGAAAAAAGCATTAGAAAAAAGGTATTCACCACCACATTTTGACACTCGATGAAGAAAAAAGGGAAAAAATGATCATCACCACAAAAATAATAACCTTGTTATTGGGACCTGTCATTGATCTTGGGGGGGGGGGTCAAGAGTTGTTGACGTAATTATGGGGGGAGGGGTTAAGTGAAAGTTGACAGTTGTTGACAAGGGGGGAGGGGTCAAAAATTGCTCAAAAATTGTTGACATAATTAATGGACAGCCCCTTAGATGAGTGGATATGAGCCATAGCAGTGAATCCAAATCAGTTGCAAGTGTTAGTTCAGTTGCTAGTTTCAGTGACCTACCTCGCCTCGTCCTTGTCTCCTCTTCCCCTTCTCCTTTCCCTCCTTTCCCATTCTCTCATTACCACTGTTTACTCATTTTGTACACCGTAGGCCACCACTTACATCTCCTTTGCCTTCTTCACTTCCTTCGCCATTGCAGCTCATTTGTTTTACTTATTTTTGTTTATTTAGATAGAATAAATAACTAGTATGGCATAGGTGGTGATGTAAGCATTTGCTAAACACTAGTAAAGAGCATTACTGATCATAATGGGAATGAAGGGAGAGAGGGGTAGAGGGTCAGCCACAAGACCTACAGGTAAAGAAATATAGAATTTTTTGGAATACTGAAACTTTGGAATATTTATTAGTCACAATCCAGATCGTTTCTTAATATAAAGGACTTCTTATGATTTTTTAGCGGACATTTTATTCTTGCATGGTCTAATTTCTCAGCGAAGAACTTGCAATGACTGTCTGTTGTGGTGGATCTAAGAAAGATGTAAGTCTTCACACATTAAATTTCCATACGACTTTAGATGTCTATAACTGTTTCATGAAAATCTGCATTAACAAATGCGTTGTCATAGGCGCCTCAATTTCCTTCAGTTTAGTTTATATTTGATAGTGCTGCAAATGAGCCAAGAAACAGCCTTGGATAAAAACTTTATGGCATAATATATAAAGCATAATATATACTAGAATATTCCTCAGGATAGCAGCCTTCTCAGCACAATTGCTGCCTTTCTGGTCTGTCAAAGGGATCCCACCTCAAACCCATTGCTTCTGACTTGTATATCAGACATCAGATATGTTTATGACCCATCTAGTGGGTTTCTCTCAGTACAATTCAGTGCACAGACAATGGGTTTCTCTATTGGGTTTCTCTTGGTACCATTTGTGATGTATCAAGATGACTCTCTGAATATGTTTCTGGGACTCCTCTAACATACAGTAGTGATACGTTTGGTGAAATATTTCTTCACAAGAGAATGATTTCATGATATAGCACCTGGTACCT
This sequence comes from Metaphire vulgaris, assembly GCA_018105865.1. Lineage (NCBI taxonomy): Eukaryota > Metazoa > Annelida > Clitellata > Crassiclitellata > Megascolecidae > Metaphire > Metaphire vulgaris. The sequence goes on from CM030834.1 coordinate 7,509,486, forward strand.
TTGTGTATAATGAACCAAAGCCTGTCAACACCTCTTGAATTGATGAACCAGTGAGGTAGGAATAGTTGTGATTGTAAAAAGAACCCCCCGTCAGTGGGAAGATTTTATTAGCCTGCCACTTGGCCTTTCTGGACAATGGCTATACCATCTGGCCAATGTTTGGGTATCCTATTTTTTATCACTGAGTGATTATTTGAATATTATCCTTCCTTTTGATATACAATTATATTCAGCCACTCATCATCATCATAGTTGCTTTCTGCCAGCAGCTCATTAGCAGCAACAGCTAGATACAAAACTTCTCTATTTATCTTTTTCCATTGTTAATCTCTTTCCATCGATTACTGATAACCAACATTCCCTCTAAGCTGCGCAATTGTGCGGCCGCACAGAAACGATAATCTTATATAATTAATAATTAGAATCCCAATAAGATTTTTACCACTGCAAATTATTTTTAAAAAGTGCAACTAACTTTTAAGCACCTGTCTGCATTTAGAGAAACAGAGTTCACAAAAACAGAAGGCTATTGTGACCTCGTGCACTTCCTATACTGTATAAAGGTTTTGCACTGCTGACAGACCTTGCACACGGGCTTGTTGATGTGCAGAACCCGTGAGCTTTCACCACATGAATGATTGCCACAGCTGAGTCGACTAGGTGAGCTTGGTACAGAAGCAACTGAAAAGTTTCTGCCATTTCCAGAACTTGAACCACAGGCCTAAAGATTGAAAGATCAGTGCACTAACCACTGCTCCACCATGCACCTAAATCAGATGGAGTTTCAGTAAGGAACCATCCATATATTATGTATGCTAAAGAGTCATATTTTCAGACCCCTTCCCATGTTGTACCTGTACATTTTTGGGCCCACTATGCATATATACAAATTAGCTTACCCCAACTCTGTTTGAAAAAGTAAATTTTAGCCCTAGTCACAAGACATATGGTGTCACAGCTAAGAAAAGCAAGAAATGTGTTTGAACAAGTGCAAGCATGTGAATTATTCTTGTTAGTTGGTCCCTATCCTTAATACATTGAAGTACTATTTATGGAATGTGTGTGCATTTGTATATGCATAATATTTGTACTTAGGGAAACATGTTGGTCAGCTGGGCCTTTGTGTTCAAGAGTTTGAAATTCATGATTAAGCAGTGATAGATTTTTGATTTCACTTTTCTTGTTTAAGATTTTGAATTCATGGAGATCATGCTGGATGTTAAAATCTTTTCCTTGAGCTGAAACTCTCGAGATAAATAACAGATGTCTTCTTTTACAACAATCAGCAATATTCTTTTGATTATTTGCAAATTTATGTCCTCTTGATTCAAACCATCTAGGTCATTTATAACAGCCCAGCATTTAGGTGACTCTGGTCTTTCTTACTTTTTGCCTGGGTTGTTACAATGAAGCTTTTTAGGCATTCTGCTCTCTGGTATATAGAGCTGTGAGAATGATTTCTGATGTACTTTGCCACTCACTTTCCTGGATCTTGGTGGAGCATGCAGAGGATTACTTGGTTAACTTGAAAAGAACTTGGACTTTCCTTGTCATCAGCTTTTTCTCATTATGCCTCTTTCAAAATGTTTCTCAATTTCTTCTTTTTTTGAATATCTGGTGCTTCTCCTTTCTTTATCAGCATTAGACTGTCTATTTTATAAGCCTTAAGTGTCATACTTATGTTCTGGTTGACTATTGTAAAATAAATTGAGAGCTGTTTCTGATTGAACGGTATTGTTCTTTGCTAGGAGACAGATGCAGAAAAGCGCAGAAATCCTATTTACTCCCGTGGCAATGTTTGCTGTACTGATATTTTGGTGCTGCTACTGTTTGTTACATTCTGGGGGTTTATGGTAAGTACATATTGTATAATATAACTTGTTTTAAGATGTTGAGTAGTCATTTGGAAACTTTTACAGAACAGGTTTTGATAAATCATGAGTCCATTTCCTGGCTTTATTATATAAAAGTAAGGGAAGAGGTTAAGTATTGACCAATCACTGGACTGCTTAAGTGCATCTGGTTTCATGAATTGTCCTGTTGAAAATAAAACTCATTATTGCCTTAGTGTAAATATTTGAGCACAAGAATGGAAAAGTATGCTTTTACCTCTTATTAATATTTAATCAGTATAATGAGTGTTGCCCGCTTAATGTAATTTTCTACTTTTTGTCATAACAAACTGGCAAAATCAGTTTATGTTAAGTTTCTGAATAAATAAATGTCAAAAATAAATTGTGATTGTGGTTATGGGGTATTTATTGGTTCTTCTGTTCCAAGAATACTCAGAGGCATAGGCATATATAAGTTGTTTGTGTGTGTTGTGCATGAGTGTGTGTGTGTGTGTGTGTGCTTGAGTGTGTGTGTGTTGCTCATGTTCATTTATTTCACGAGTCATTACATTTCAATTTAAACAACTTTTTGGAAGCTCCTGGTCGATAGTTTCAGAATATTATGAAATTTACAAGAAATGTTCCCATACATCCATATGAAAGTTTTTGAAATTTTAGCCTACTCTCTTAAGTAGCATTTTAGGTATTCAACTTTTATAGTACCTAGGAAGGACCTGTTTTGGCATTTTGTGACAGACACTTACATTTCTCACAACTTCAGACCTCTATAACTTCAGTAATACCATAGCTAGGGTTTTTGTAAATCTTGGTTTAATTATTACTATGGTTTCAGAGGTGGTTTTGAAGTATTAAACTCTCTCAGACTGTCATATGATCTTAAGAAGTATGTTATTTGCAATTTTTCTGGTCATAAGTTTCATATGCCTTAAGTAAGGATGGATGGATATGAAAGATTGCCTCTTATTAGGATGGACTGGCAATTGGTTTTGCTATATGTGAGCTGTTGTATTGTCTTCCTTATTTTTCCTTATAAGGTATTTAAATGAATTCTGAGTCATCTGTCATCCTTACTCATATCAACTGATCAGCTTTGAAAGAGTCACTTTGAAGTTGCTTCTCCATGCCTTTGTTTTTATCACAATTATCAGTGAGCACTGTATCAGAACTTGTGGAAAAAGACATCCCAAGAACCGATAACTGAAGAAATTAGAAAAAGGAAATGGAGTTGGCTGGGGAAAACCCTTAGAAAACTAAACGAAACATCACAAGACAAATGCTGACATGGAACTGCCAAGGAAAAAGGAAAAGAGGAAGACCACGAAATACATGGAAAAGATCACTAGAAAAAGAACATAAAGAACTTGGATACACCTGGAATGAAATAGAACAACTGGCAGAAGATTGAGGGAAATGGAAAGATCTTGTATGGGGCCTATGCTTCATGGGGAGCGAAAATGGCAGAAGAAGAGAGACTGTATCATTTTGATGTTAGAAATTTAGTGCTTTGTTCATCATAAATATTGCTGAGAATATATTCTGTTATGCTGTTTTCCCTGAGAGATCATGCCTGAGAACTGAGATATTTTAATCTTGCAATGAAACCAAATTATGCTTTTGATGAAAATTTGCCGTAATATTTTTCAATTGCACCTGCATATAATATGCACCCTTAGTTTATAGGGTTATCATAATGGAAAAATTTTAATATCTATGAAGAAATCTCTACTGTATAACTTAGACAATCACAATTTTCTTTCAAGTTCTGTTTGGAAATTGAAGTACGGTATATACGAAGTTTCTCTCCATTGTCAATAGTGTAGGTAAAATCCCATATAATGAGTGTGTTATATGGGTGAAAAATTGAAAATACAGTAAATTTGAAATGAAGTATTATTATTATTATTATTATTATTATCTACGACAATTTATATAGTGCAGTAGCATAACTGGAGCTAAAGTCAAGAGCACTTTACAAAGGAGTCACTTATAAGAGATGTTAAATAAGTGTCTTTAGGAGCTTCTCAAAACAGCCGACGGACTTGTTAGAAGTATATTTATATACATAAAATTTATTCCTGTGTATAATACACACCCACACTTTGCACCGATTTTTTGGGGAAAAGTGCATCTTATACGCAAGATAATACGGTATGTAAGCTGTTGGTGTTTGTGTGTTGCAGGTGTATATTGCAGTCTATTCAATTTTGAGAGGTGATGCACGTCGTCTCATTTACGGTTACGACAGTTTCGGCAACACATGTAACCAGCAAATTAACACCCCCATTGAAAACCTATCACTCAGTGGAATGAACACTTATGGAAAACCGTAAGTGCCACTGATTATACGCTGTGTCGCACATTTGAGCGAACAACATTTTACCTGGTTTTGTTAGGAGGCATTTGGCAACAGATAAGAAATCTGTATGACGACAAAGCATTTCTTCTTTTCACATCTAGTGAGAAGTTTATTTGTCGTGTGCTGATGATAGTCAAGTTCAGGCAGCTATTCCATTACACTGTTTGACAGGATTTGTAGTATAAAATGCAGAGTGCGGTGACAAATTACATTCTGACAGTGAAGCCAGTCCAGTAATTCCCTCAGATACTTTTGCGCTCGATTGTATTAGTATGCTTTTTTCAGGGGGCATTTAACTGATAGTCAAATGATGCATCGAGCACCTCTGAGTAGAAATAAAAGTGTGTATTGATGAAAAGTGATGCTATACAAATGCTACATTACATTACTTCACATTACATGTGTATTTATAATATGGGTTAATAACTGCTGAAATAACTTTGCAGACTTAGATGATTTTGGTACTGTTTTATCACTTCCTGTTGGAAAAAGGCATCACTGTGGAAACATGGATTTGGATTATATGGACCCTCAGTTGAGACAGATCATTTTGTTTGGGCCAGATGAGATTCTATGGGTTTTTTTGACTTGGTTAACACACACTTTAATAGAGACAATTTGTTCCAGTACCCTGAAGTTCATGTTAATGAGGTTTTTATTGTAGTTTGCTATGTACTGTTTCTATCTTATATGAAAATTTATTATTATTTATGAATTTCAACTTGGGTCTCTCCAATGGTTTATGGGTGCTGGTGTGACAGATGCTATGTATTTTGTATTTGCATATGACGCTTATTATTTGATTTTTACCAATGCCAATCTTATATTTGGATGCATCATGATATTTTGGTTTAGACACAAATCTTCATGATTTGTCATTGCTTGTGCTGTGAAGTCAAGTAATGTCTGTCTGTGACCCAAATAGTGATTGATGGGGGGGGGGGAATTGTCTTGCACTCTTGTCATTGGTGTGAATCCATTAGTAATTATTATTATTATAGATAACTAGCATTTTAAAGATGTTTTTGTCTTCGGTAACTACTTGTTCTCTTTTTACAGTGAATCTGGCTTTTTCAGCTGCAGTTTTTTGTAATAATTGGAGCAACCTAGATTGTGTAGCTGCTGCCATTTGTCCTGTAGCGATCATTTTACGATCAAAGTATTTGGATGTCACTCATGGCAAGCCTAGGTTTTTGTTGTCAAGCTCATTGTCCTGTTGACTGCCTTAATATGGATGTGTTTTGTCTCATGCTGTGTTGCAAATGTTATTATGCATAATCTAATGACTTTTGACAACTCAGAAGCAAATATAAAAAGTTGCTTCTCTTCTTTTGTGAACCCTTTTGTATTTTATTTTGCATCCTGAGTGGCTGCTCCTACAATTTGCCTACCCTCTGAAATTTTCAGTGTTCATTCATTCATTCATTCCTAGACAATTTCTATAGCGCTGTAACAAGGCTGAGGCCCACAACAAAAGCGCTTTAACATCTCAACTATAACCCAACCTAAACAGATGCGTTTTTAATCTCGTGATGAAATGCTCGGGAATATCGGCCATGGTGGTCTCATCAGGAAGAGAGTTCCACAAGATAGGATTACCCCTAGTGAAGGATCTCTCTCCGAACTTGGCGGTCTTGGATGGCGGAGGAACATGAAGTTTAATGCCATGACTCGAGCGTTGTCTATCTGTACGAGGGTTGTTCCATAAATAAGTTACAAAACGATGCAGTTTAGTTGGTTTAATAATGAAACAAACCCGAAATATACGTTTTGTGTAGAATTTAATGATGAACATAAATATTATTGTTTCATAAATATGACTTTTAAATTTTTAAATTAAATTATTTCACTCCACACTAATATCGGCTGCACTATTGACCTCATGCTGAGCTTGTGATCCGCTGCATGAGCTGAAAGACAATTTGACTTTTCTTCACATTTTTACTTTCCTCGTTAATCTCAGCCTGACATCATGACATTATTTCCTCTCTATTTGTTTATTCTAACTGTTCATTTCTTTTCCTCGAAACTTGATGTACGCAAACCGATTAATCACTGGACCTACCGCACTGCCGTTGATCAATACTCACATTTGAACAAAATTCCTATCTCCTTTTCATTAACCCTCCATTGTTCACATCTTCGTATTCACCGTTCACATTTCCGTCTCACGCGACGCTCAGATATCATCTTCATCCTTCTTGCTCTTTCAGGCGATATCCACCCAAATCCTGGACCATTCCAACCACACATAACACTCTGCACTCTCAACATTAGATCCTCACTAATCCTCAACACACACATTCACTACATGAACTCACTGACATAAAATTAAACTCCTTTCCAACGCACACACTTCACTCCTCTACCATAGACATAGTTGCACTAACTGAAACCTGGGTATCTCTGTCTACTACTTCATGTCAACTGATTGAGGCAACCCCACCTGGCTTCTCCCTCCTAAGTTTTCCTCGTTCAAAAAAGTCTACCAACTGCTCTAGTAATTTAGGTGGAGGCACCGCTTTCCTTATTCGTGATCATATACAAATTAGCAACTCCTCATCAATTAATTTCTCCTCATTTGAATGTTCATCTGTCACTCTCAATCTTCCTCTCTCAAAACTAACTATTTTTAACATTTACCGCCCCCCAACATCATCAAAATATTCAACCTCATTCACGACATTCCTCGATGAATTTTCCTCCTTTTTTGGCTCTGCAGCTACAACTCCACATGAGTTCTTAATTACCGGTGATTTTAATGTACATGTTGATAAGTGTGATGATCCCAACTCTATCCAATTCATACAACTGCTCACTCAGACTAACCTCACGCAACACATATCTCTTCCTACTCACACTTTTGGACATACTTTAGACTTGCTCATCACGTCTTCTTCCTCATCACTATCTCCAATTTCAGCAATTAGCCAATTCTCTCCTTCTGATCATTTTCCCATCTTCTCCATTTTAAGTATCTGCTCGCCAACTCCTCCGCCTCGTGGCTCCTACTCATTCCGCCGTCTTAACAAAATTGACGTAGCCTTGTTCTGTGACAACATTAAATCATCTGAACTAATTACTAACCCCCCCACTTCTCTGCCGTCACTGATCAATAAATACAATTCTGTGTTATCCGGTCTTCTTGATAAACATGCTCCTATCATCACATGACCTATTTCATCACACAACAGCAAACCCTGGTATAACTCTTTCATTCATGCTTTCAAGTCATTTCGCAGACGTCTTGAACGAACATACCATAGAACACATTCTCCATCTGACCTTTTAAATCTTCGTTCCGCCACCAACCGCTACCATAATCTCCTTACATCTGCCAAAAAGAAGTACTATTCTAACATCATTTCAACAAATAGCTCAAACCCACGTAAGCTCTGGAAAACCGTAAATGATCTTTTCCATCGCAAAGAATCAAAACCTCTCCTCAATCCATTTCTCTGTCAGAACTTGCTGAATCTTTTGCTAATTTCTTCTCTGCAAAAATCTCTAAGATTCGCAGTGTCCTTAAGTCTTTCACTATTACTCAAACCACCTCTCCTCATTACCCTTCTCCCCCACAACCCCATGCAATTTATCCAGCTTCACTCCTGCAACTGATGAAGAGGTATCCAAACTGCTACTTTCTCTCCCAAACAAACAATGTGACCTAGATCCCATACCTACTTCTTTACTCAAACAGTGTGCCATCGTGCTTACACCTATCATAACTAGAATCATTAACCTCTCTCTTACCTCAGGCACTTTCCCATCTTCATTCAAAAACTCTTTTGTCACTCCTCTCCTAAAAAAGCATGGTCTTGACAGAGAAGATCTTAATAACTATCGCCCCATCTCAAATCTTTCACTTCTATCAAAACTTACTGAGAAAATTGTGCTTTCCAGACTGACCGAACACCTTTCAAATAACTCGCTATATAATGCTCATCAGTCTGCCTACACTAAACATCACTCAACTGAAACCGTTCTCGCCTACATTCATGACAGACTCTTAACGCAATTGGTCTCCGACAAGTTACTGGCCTTTGTCTCCTTGACCTCTCTGCTGCATTTGATACTATAGATCACAAAAATTCTGCTCAACAACTCTCTCTCTGGTTTGGAATATCTGAAATAGCTCACAACTGGTTTTCATCTTATCTTAAATCGGTCTTTTCAAGTGTCCTGTCTTAGCCAAATTTTCTATCTCACACTGTAGATTTTGGAGTGCCTCAAGGATCTGTTCTTGGGCCTGTACTGTTCAGCCTTTACACCACACCACTCTCATCTTTAATCAATTCCCTCAATTTAAATCACCAACTCTATGCCGATGACACTCAGCTATTCCTTTCCTTCTCACCTCTTTCATTCAATGCTTCTATTATTGAGCTTGAATCTGCATTCTCATCAATCTCTGCTTGGATGTCATCTAATCTCCTCGCTCTTAACCCTTCTAAGACAGAGTTTCTTTTAATTGACTACCCCAACAACTCAAAAAAATTGACAATCCTAAACTAGTTTTGGCTTCTGACACCACAATAATCCCTGTTCCAACTGCTAGAAATCTAGGATTCAAATTTGATTCTTTTCTAAACTTGAATCACAAATTTCCCAATTATCAAAAGCCTGCTATGTTCATATTCGTGACCCTCGCCGCCTACGTCCTTACCTAGATACTAAAACTGCCTCCACAATTGCCACCTCAATAGTCCACTCCAAATTAGATTATTGTAACTCCCTCTACTATAGCCTTCCCCAAAGCCTCTATCAACAAATTGCAATCAATACAAAATGCACTTGCTCGTGCTGTTACTAAGTCACCTAAATTCTCCCATATTTCCCATACTAAAAATCATTACATTGGCTTAAAATAACTGAACGTATTCAATATAAGATAATAACACTTACACATAGCTCACTTCAGTCATCAAAACCTGTCTACCTTAGGTCACTATTAACCCCTCAGCCTCCTCGACCCACACGTTCGTCATCTCATCTCACTCTGTCACGCCCGCTAAATCAATCATCCCTGAAAATTTGCAACCGTGCCTTCTCATATGCTGCACCTGAACTCTGGAACTCGATCCCAGCTTCCCTTCGCACACTTGGACACTTTCAAACCTTTTCAAATCTGAGTGCCCGTTTTCTATAATTCCCGCACTATCTCCTCAAGTCTTCAAGTCTAAGCTTAAACCCTTCCTGTTTCTTAAATCATTTCCGCCATAGCTGTAACAACCTAGCCTCACTGCCCTTCGGATATTGACTATTGCCTGGCTGATAACATACCTTTCCTATAGCTATTTTAAGAGAGGCTGAGCGCCTAAGAATAAGCAGCTACTGTTGTGCTGCTTCCAAGGCGCTATAGAAATCCACGAGATTTTACTTTACTTTACTTTACTTTACTTTACATCATTTCTATGACATTATGTGCATGTATAACACAGTGAGTCTGTGAATTATTTTACCCAACAATGTTTTTCATCACAAATGCTACATTGAACATTTTCATCAAATGAACATCTAACAAATCAGCGAAAAGATGTGCGAGTATGAGTAAATGTGTGTACAGAACAATGTCTGAAATTGACTTGTGACGGTCTGACCTTATGAACTCATCGATTGGTGCATCGCTTTACTGGTTGTCACAACAACGTGCTGGCCAGGTTGTTTGTCATCAACAAGACTTCCTCTTGCAAACTTATTACACTAACAGTGTATTGCCAATCTTGTAAAATATTTGTCATCATATATTGGATACATCTCAGAGTCAATGGCATTCGCGTTAAGTCCTTTAGCCCATATAAAAACGAATAACTGCACGTTGTTCCTCGCGCGATGCATTTAACGGCAATGTTGCCAATTTCAACGTTTACAGATGGCGTCACTGTGACGTCTTCACTATAAACTTTGTCAAGGTAGTTCCAAATGAAATTTTCTTCAAAACATATTTGGGATTTCTATCATTATAAAAACTGACTAAACTGCATTGTTTTGTAACTTATTTATGGAACGACCTTTGTGTAATGGTTGCTTTTATGCACATGTGTCAGAATGTCATTGCAATGAAAATTTGGTCTTGGTATTGTTCATGCTTGTATTGCTTTAATTTTTTAAATTTTTGTTTGATATTTGATTGTAGAAATGTTTTTTTCATGAGCATCCTTGATCCACTAGATTCAATGCAGCTGTGTGTTGAGCATTGTCCAAATAAGAAGCTTTCAGACAAATTTGAAATAATGGCTTATGCAAAGCAGTACAATATGAGTCTATGCCAGTATGACATTCGACCAGACGATTACCCAAAACAGATTTTTGGCCAGACTGGGCCGTGCCCACGTGAACCAGTACACAAGAGGTTGGCTGTTTTGTGTTGTTTGTGATATAATTATTGTAGCACAATTTTACGCATGCATATAACATGTCCACAGGCCCGCCGAGAGAAATTCCGGGTCCCTGTGCAGACTAAAATTTCTTCTTGACGACCTTTTTTTGCTTGTCAGCCTTTTTTACATCTTAAAATTACCTGACGACCTTTTTTTTGCTTGTCGACCTTTTCATGCCGGGCCCCCTCTACTTTAGTATTATTATTCATAGTATTGTTAATTATACATATTCATCATCTGCCCGGGGCCCCCACACCGCCGAGACCCTGTGCAGTTGCCCCTCTGTCCCCTCTTGGCGGCCCTGCATGTCCACATATTTGGCACATGCAACTGAAATGGATGGTCCATATATCATATTCTTAGTTCTGTGTTTAGTGCTATATGCTGTTTGAAGAAAATTTATAATGCTGGTTATGCAATAAAACATAACTTGTTTGTTTCAAGTCTCTGTTGACAAATGCTGTAAACAACAGATTTTTAGCTATTGTTATTTTATTAGAATTCTTTTTTAAGTTATTACAAATTGTATTAAATATGCATCTTGTTTGCAGTATATCAATTTTGCAACGCTGTGTGCCTGACTTTCTCAGCATGAGTAACGAAAGTGAAAATAAGACTGCTGCAAGTGTGATTGACATCAAAAGTATCAAGAGAAAGTTTATTGAAGTCTTTGAACTGGATGATCTTTTTCGACGTGTGCTTAGCGATATTTACATCTGTTGGAGAGAACTGCTTGTCTTGTGTGGCGTTGCAGTCGGTACGTACAAGAACTCTGCTGAAATGAGAAGTTAATATTGCTAATTGGGTCTCTGTTTTGTATGATCTTACTTTTTATGGCTCCATTATCAAAGCATCCTAAATTCATTAAATGTCTGTATGAAATCCATTTGAGGCTTAAAGGTGCATTTCAATTTTCAGGTTCAGATTTCTTCTTACCACTTTCATATATAATTAATCTAATTAATCTATTACTGGAAAATAACAGTTAGTGTGTGTGTGTGTGTGTGTGTGTGTGTGTGTGTGTGTGTGTTAGGGCTGCGGATATTAACGATTAATTACTTGATTAATCGTTAAAATTTTTAATCGATTAAATTTTCTTTAATCAATTAAATTTTTTGATTAAATTTTAATATTTTTGTAACTTATTTACTTGAATACCCACTTCGCTTACTATATTTCTATTTAGTTCAGACAACAATGGCGAGTAATGAAGGCAATGTTGCAGTTAAGCATTTAGGAGGAGAGATGAGCAAGCACTTTTGTTTTTAAGCTAACTGCAGATGGCAAAGTAGACAATATGCAGAGTTGCAATGCAGGGAGATCAACTAATATATATATATATATATATATATATATATATATATATATATATATAACAAATGGTTGATGGCAATATAATAACTGACTGAATTTCTTGCAGCCAGTGTGGGATATGTCACTGTGGTTATTCATTGTGTTATTTTACTTTTTGTGTCAAACAATTTGTAATAAATTTTCCAACAGATTGGCTGTACAAACCAGAAATGATTGGCTCCTGTCTAAGTTTTGAGGTTGCACTTTTTTGCAAAGAGGTGTTCAATAGAATACAATCAACCTATCACTTGATGAGATTTCTCTTATTGTCATACTCATTTTAATATCATTATGCTTTTCAGTTCCACTTATCAACACTGCTTAATAATACATGTGTTGCATGTCATGCTTGCTTTACATGGACTTGTGTGGGTATCGGTTATTAGACCTGTCTCATCAGCAGTGGTGTCTGCTGGCTTACTCTAACAGTAGCTGGACTCAGTAATGAGCCTTGTTCCTGACATTTGGTACTATGGCACACAAGGAATTGTCAGTTTGCTACTAGTACTACTACTACTGCTACTACCACTACTACTACTACTACTACTACTACTAATGATGATGATGATGATAATAATAATAATAATAATAATAATAATAATAATAATAATAATAATAATAATAGAGTTTGTGAGGCCTTTAACTTAAGGTACAGGCAAACATAAATAATCTGCATATAGTCAGTTGCCTGGAACAAGTTAATTACTCAGTGATGCAGATAGATTTATATGTGAATTGAATGCACATTCAACATATGTCAGTGTAGTTTTGTTCAGACATTTGTCAGATGCTTTGACATAATATCAAACCTGTTATAAGAAAGGCACAGTTGAACATGACAGAAGGCTCAGTGACTGAAGTGACAGTGCCTAGAAAAGAAATTGACAGCTGATATTACTTGGCACGCACATGCACGCTTGACCACCGCCCTATTTGGATTCACGCAGTCACATTCAGACCATTGTGTGCATCTATGTTGATTGGATGATCATCCCAGAGAATGAAATTGATCTGGTGTGTCAAAATGATTGCTGGCAGGAGCCGTGAGCAATTCTGTATTGACCTCCAATGACGTTAATAAAGAATTGCTTATTGTCTGGACAAACAGTGAACCTTATCTGAAAATACAGTGACAACGTGCCTATACAGTCACTGTTTGAAGTAACAGTTCTAATGTATTCATCCATTGTGAGCAATGTAAAATGAAACAAAGTGCTATTCTTGATCTTAGGTGCAGCTGTGTTGCCATTTTCTGTCTTTTGTCTTACAACATTATTAGACTGCAAATATATGACTCTATTTGTCTGTACAGTTTTGCCTTCTGTCTTTGTAGTGATTGCTTTTTTGATGGTTGTTCTGATGAGATTTCTTGCATCAGTGATTGTTTGGCTGATTGTTATTCTTGCTATCATTGGAAGTCTTGGTAAGTTCTGTTTGCCAACTACTGGTATTTAGTATTGCAGTATAACGTCATAAGAACTCTGCTTATTCTGTGGATTTCCAGTTGTAATGCAATGTCAGACTGGTCATTTGTCGTCAAGCGTCTGGACCGCTATCCTTTACCGGCCATCATTCCATCGATATGGCCAGTAGAACTCTAGACTAGATACATGCTTGAGAATGCTTTGAACTAGTATGAAGCTGTCTTTCAGACTAAATGGAACAACTGCCATCCTAATCTTCACCTGGAATTCCATCTTGGGTCAGAACTGCTAAGTTTGACAATGGATTAATCTCACAGAAGACTGCATCTCAGGAATTTGCCACCTGATCTTGCCATACAGATATCTCCCAGTAACACCTCTGCAGAACTTCAGCATCTTCTTCCATGCTTAGTTGGCTTGTCTGCTGTGAACGTTTCTTTTTTCAAAATACTGCTTTTTATAGGATTAACCACCGTATTCATCAAGGCGGTGAATTCCTTCATTCAAAACTCATCAAAGCAGACTTTCAAGATCGTCATCCTACGTTCATCATCGACATCCCAACAATGTCAAAGTGCCTTTGACTTTGGCCTTGACTTTTTTATGGTGCTATAGAAGTCGTCTCTGATAATAATAATAATAATAATAATAATCATCATCATCATCATCATCATCACCATCATCATAGATTTGTGTGTTAATTAGTGCCTCTTCTATTTCTACTCTGTGGCCCTCCTGGCTTTAGAGCTGCTTAAGAGAAAGAGTGAAATTTGATTTAATATTAATTAAACTTTATTTGCATTCTTTGTAAATTATGCTGTGTTTATCATCCAAGCTCATTGTATTTAGGAACCAGAAAATTAAATGGCAGTTAAGGTTAAGCTAGCAAATCTTGTTTATTGCTGCAATACTTCTCACAGTGTTACAGAGTTGATCAGTCTTCTCCATTATTTTCCCACTTGATACATTCAGTTTTTTTTGCATAATTTCAACAGCTTCAACAATTTCAAAAGCTACACTATAAGCTGACTGCAGCTATTGAAGAGCAGTGAATTTATTGATGATAAGACTGCAGTCGTATATTCTGAAATTATGTGCATCTTTTATGAATTTGGAATATTCGTTATTGAAAGTAGAAGTAATGACTTTAATATTTGCCTTCAACAGCTGTGATTGGGGTCTTTCTTAATATAGGGAGCCATCGTCTAGTAAGCTCCTAAGATGCGTACATCATGACATTTTTTGTGATTTTGATATTGTTCCATTTGGTATTTGTATGCTTGTTTCATGACTGATATAAAAAATTCATTTGTTTTTATGTTATTCAGTTGGAACTGGATTCCTGTGGTGGACTTACATCCAGGAATACCAGCAACATAAGCGTGAGACAATTTATGTTCCAGTACTTGGAATAGATGTTGAAAACGAGCGGGCATTCTTGATCTTTTCAATTATTGCCACTATACTCACCGTACGTAAATCTGCTTTATTTTAGATGCTGATACGTATTGGCCTGTTTAGCAAATGATTAAACAGACATTGCTGAATGTAAATGTAACAAATACAATACAATCCAGCATGCCACTTATATGTTGACTTCTTGTGTGTTATTTGGGGTCTCGGTCACTTGAATTAGAAAATACATAACTATATTAGAAAATAAGACAATTCATTTATCAAAATACTTTACTTCGAGCAACAAATGCATTTAACCTCACTGTTACATATTCTGATATACATCTGTGAAATTCTATGAAATAATAAAGTTCAATATCCCCCTGTAAGGAATGGCAGAATTGTTATCAAAATGCTATTGATCCTCTTGATTTTGATGCTCTTTTTCAGGATTTTAAAAATTGAAACTAGAAGCATAAGCCTAATCCTTGTAGCTAGTCATAGTTGTCCTAGATAATGATTTGCCTTAAGTGCCTCCTATAGGACATTTGAAGTCAGACCTAAATATTTTAGAGAGTAAGTTGTTAAAATTTGATGAGTATTATGGTTCTTGCGCTGGTTTCTCCTATATTGTTAATTTTTGCAAAATGCGCATAGACTCTAAAGTCTAAACCTTCGTATCATTACCATGTGTATTTTCCATGATTTTTAAAAATTGCTATTAGGTATTACTTCTCTTGATCTTGTTCGTAATGCGAAAGAGAATTTCGCTTGTGGTTGCTCTCTTCCATGAAGCTGGAAAATGTCTGGTTGCAATGCCACTCCTTCTTATTCAGCCACTGTGGACATTTCTCATTTTGTTTGCGTTTTTCATCTATTGGATTGCGATCATGGCTTACATAGCTACTATGGGTAAGCAAAGAACGCCTCATCAAATATATTTGTGGAAAATGTACGTTTGGCTTGCACATTGTTATCATAACATTCTAGGCAATTTTGTTGATTTGATGCAATGTTTGTTGCAGATTATCTTATCCAGTATGTTGACAGAAGCAAATAGATGTTTAATGATTGGTCTTATCCTCTGATAACTATGATCAACATAATTTTTCATCCTGCGTTAATTGGTGTATGATTGTTGCTTCAGCTGTACATTTTCATACACATACATGCATGCACATTCTCTATTTACATGTGATGGCCCTGAATTTGCTTGGTCTACAAAATACACTAATTCTCTGAAGATGTTTGCATATTTTTGTGCCATCAATTGATTGATACCTCAGAGTATTAGAAATGGTGCTACTGAAGAGCATAATTATTATTTAACTGATTTTTTTTCCTGATGTAAAGATGACCTGTCGTAGCACATAGATCTTTTGCTAAAGTGTGATTAAAAATGGAGGAATGGCCTGATTTTCAGATCATTTTAGCAACGATATTATAAATATATGACTTGACACCTCGAGATTTTGCTAGCAATGAATGCACCACAAATTACATTTCAGTACAATGATGTAGTGATGCTGTGATGAAATTAAAATAGTTTTGCATGAATATAAAATGTATGCCAGCATTTGTAGATTATTACTAGAAATTTTATGAGATACAATTGAACAGGATTACTAACAGCAGACTGAGCGGCTGAGATTGGAGTTGAGTGGAATAGGTGATGTAGAGTGAAGATTATTATTGATGGGTTTCAGATAGTACTGAGGTGAGGTAGGTGGGTTATTGGATTAGGAATTGAATTCATTCCATTATCAGATATATGCTTAATGTCACAGGAGGTCCAAAATTTGTACAAAAGTAATCGTCATGTACCGGTAATTGTCAATATTATCTGCAGTGAGAGTCTTGTGTAATTAAAACAAGTGGTTGGTTAATAACTTGCTGCATACAGTAAAACCTCTTTAACTCACTCCTCTTTGGCTTGCCAAACTCCCCTCTTTCCATGGATGGATTAAAAGCAGATTTACAGTCATGTAATTTACCTCCTTAAGCCGCCAGACTCGCCTTCGCCACAACTTTCAGAATTCCATGCCCATGTATTTTTACCTCTCTAGCTTTCCATATTTATCTTTCCCCATTACTAACTCCAGTAAACATAATGATAATAATAGGCATAATAATAGGCATTATAAACATAGGCGGCACCATCTGATAAACTGATTAAACACAGCTGTCAATCATCTTCGCAAGACCAGGTAATGCGCCATCTGCTGTTGATGCTGGTCACAGGCCACAAATCAAGATTGGTGATGCCCTCTATAGGACTATCCTGGGATCAGGTGGCGTTGCACAGGAATTCTGCCAGATGAAAATGAATCAGTTGTTACATCATCAGCTATTCAGTCTAAGCCTGATGAAATGACTGAGTGAATGTTTGACCATTTATGCCAAGTTCTCAAACTACACAATTAGCACAATGAGTACACAATTAATTCCTCCCCCACCCCTTTAACACATCGTTGATAATATATAATCAGCTTTCAACCTGTGAGCTAATGACTGATGAAGAGATTGGGGCAATGATATCAGATGTTGTGGCTAGTGAGGAGAAAAGTGACAGTGAAGAAGAAAACCAGACTGATGTGTGATGATAAATCCAGTGAAGCTGCTCAGGTTTTGCTCCAGCATCTGTCAATAATTGAGCTAAGCTCAGTACAGATTATTTCCATCTATCTTCACAGAAACAACCTACCATTAACGACTTTTTCCAAACGAATTGCTGTGATTACTTTGCCAAACATTTTTTAGTATTTATTTAGAGAGCATTATGTGTATTACTATACTGATAAGCGTAAGTGCTTTGCATTCGATTTATTGTTAGGACAAATTATTGAAGGAGTAGGCTAGCCTAGTTTCAGTAGAGAGCATTGTATTTGTTAATCTGCCAATTCACCTCTCGCCAAAGTTTGCTGTCGGATGAATGGTGGCGAACTAAAGAGGTTTTACTGTAGTTTGACATTGCCACCACATGCAGGGGAGTCTCCTTTTTTTAACAGAGCTCTTGATTTATTTCTGTGAATTTTAATTATGGCATTTAGGAACTCCTTCTGCCAATTACACAAAGGGTTTTGTTGCTGTCCAGTACACTCCTGAGGGTCTGGCAAAACACTTCTGGTGGATCCATCTTATTGGTTTAATCTGGACATCAGAGTTTATCCTGGCATGCCAGCAGTTTGTCATAGCTGGAGCGGTTGCACTCTGGTATTTTTCAGTGTAAGTTCTCTCGTGTAATCCAATATCAAGCAATGAGGTTTTTGCTATTATTTCAGCTTGCAAGTGGAGGCCTGAGAGACACTGTTTGGTTAACATGTATCTAGGTTTTTTTATCAGCGTTAATGGAAGGCTGTAAGATTAATTTATAATGATCTAGTAATTGACTGTTTTTGTTCATCTGCATGCACATTGCACATTATTTGCAAGCATTATGTGCATTTGTTTTATGTCTAAATGTTATACCCAAATTCTTTCCCAGAAATTGATTCCCATATTTCCATATTTGATAACAACTTTTATTGTGGTTTAGAATGAGATTGTAGAGCATTAGCAGCTGTTATTTCTGCAAAGACAAATGATATGCAGTGAATATTTTAGCACAATGACTTAATATTTATAATTGTAATTTCATTTAGTGATAAGAAAACTGTTGACTGTCCGATTGGGAAGTCCATTTGCCATCTGATCTTACACCACATCGGATCCGTAGCCTTCGGATCTCTCATTATAACTCTAGTGAAGATACCAAGATACATTCTCATGTACATTCAGAGCAAGTAGGCAGTCATTGTGTATTTTCAATCACTCTGATGCTTATTATAAATTTCACGTTGACTGTCTCTCATAATTTCTGTAGATGAGATAATTTCTTAATTTTATGCTTACAAGTGAGTATTAGCAGATTAGGCACTGTCCATTAACTATGTCAACAATTTTGGGACAATTTGACCCCCTCTCCCCTTGTCAACTGCTGTCAACTTTCAATGACCCCTATAATTATGTCAGCAACTTTTGACCCCCCCTAAGATCAGTAACGGGTCCCCCTAAAAAGTTTATAGGTTATTATTTTTTGTGCGGTGATGACCCTTTTCCCCTTTTTTGCTCACCAAGTGTCAAAATGATTCCTTTATGCTTGTCAGGCTTTTCTTCTTTGTAATATATAGCATTTAATAAAATTTCCTATTTTTTGATTATTTGTAAAAAGTGAAATTGTTGGCATCAACTTCTCTTGACTTCCCTCCCCTGTCAACAACTGTCAAACTTTTTCAACTCTTCCCTCCCCATTTTTGATGTAATTTTTAAAGGACAGTCCCTTAATAGGATTTGCTAATGTTATTTTATGTGGGTTAATAGAAAATCTTCTGATGCCTGACCTACATTTTCTTTTTTCTTATTTAGTCTGATTACATCATATCACACTTCCTTTGGGATTGCTTTATGATGATTGATAAATACAAACAATTAAAACCATAATAATTTATTATGGTTTTAATTGTTTGTATTTATCAACTTTATTTTGTCATTATTGTCTTGGCATTACAAGCAATGATGTACATTTGCCAATCGGATTTCTAACACTTGAACTTATGTTGCAGTCTGAACATATAAGTCAAATTGATATCTCTGTACTATTTCTAATGAGTTCCTTTGCATTGTGCATTTTACTGTCGATTTTGTAGGCTCCGTTTTTCCCTCCATAAATTCATAGTTTCGCGTATTTCATGATGTGCTATTTTTTAACATTTCTGTCAGGTGTGAAGGAAGTCAGAATGCGTGTGCCAAATGTTGTCTGCGTTGTTGCATCTGTTGTTTGTGGTGTCTGGAAAAGATCCTCAAGTTTCTTAACCAGAATGCCTACACAATTATAGGTATTAGCAATTTCAATTATTTTTAAAGTGGTTTTTTCACAATACATTTGTTTGTTAGCATTTAATTAATTTTTGGCATTTGTACTAATGCTAATATTGTTAATTTCTTTTTAGTACCACATGTAGTAAGTTAATCATGAAACAGAGCAACAAATTGTTGTTACCAAAATAAATTAATTCTCAATTTATGTAAGGCTGTAAGCTCTAAGATATGCATACACTTATGATATACTCATTATTTATGTTACTAGGTATGTATGTGTATATATATATATGCATATATATATGCATATATATATGCATATATATATCCTTTTTCTTTTAGTTTTATATAAGCTTTACACATATTGTATATGTAATTTTTTTGCAGCTATTGATGGAATAAATTTCTGCTCTGCTGCCATAAAGGTATGAGTCAACTGTCTCTTACTCTGCTAGCCTGCTCTGGTCACTTATGGTATACATTGGTAATTAAAAGACAGCATCAAATGAGCTGAACAACAGTTTCATTTGTATTGTTTGGTTGAGACTGTGGCGTATATAATTTTCGGCTTCATATTTTCATGAAATATGAATCACAGTCTCTGAATATATGCCTCAATTTAGCCATAGAATCTGATAGGTAATTATCAAATGTATTTTGTCTTTGTTGAAAGATGTGAAAATTGAGCTATATTGAATATCAGTGTTACCGGTACACTGCAAGGTGATTTTGTTAATTGGCAAAAAATTAAGAATGTTGGTTTTAAAACAAACTCATTTTCCTATTCTAACTTTTTCTAACTGTGTCAAGAACCTTGCTATTTGCAAGTAACTTGACCTTCAAAGAGCAGTTTGCCAGATTTTCTTGATCTTGCTTCTACCAACTTAGGCAAATGAGTGTAATTTGTTCTTTGCTTTCTCTGTCTGCAGCCAAGCTTCTTGTTCATGCTTTTATTGCTAGTTAGGGCTGTGCATTTGATGTAATTATGCGATCGCATATGCAATCACTTATTTAACAAAGCTTTTATGTGCTGCATTGTCAGCCGTTTTTTCAGCATATGCAATTTCTGCATAAGTATGCGATAATTTTATCCACATTTTTGCGATTTTCGTCACATACATAGCAATTTTTGTTATTTTCCTAATATAGACATAGATATTTGCAGGGGATCATCGCCTGTTTGGATGATCTGGGATTCTGGGTGACCTTTTTTCTGCTTGTCAGCCTTTTTTCACCGAAAAACACTGCAGTTTCCGGAAATATGCGAGGTGAAATAGGTACATAATTGGGACGTTTAGGCACATAAATTGAACATTTCTGCATTTACCTCCATACATTTAGGACCTCTGAGTATTGCATATTTCCCGAAAAATCGCCGCATTAAGCACACAGTCCCATCTAGTAGGCTAGACTACTGCAATTCATTTTATCTTGGTCTGCCCAAAATCCTGCCTTCTATTCTTCCATCTGCTCTAAATGCTGTGGCTCGTCTTGTGGCTAAAAGCTCCTCACTATTCTAATGTCTCAGATATTATGCTTAACACCCTCCATTGGCTTCCAATTTCTGATCACATTAGATTCAAACAAGTAATTCTTGTTTCCTAGCACTTTGATGTCAGTAGCTGTCTTACATTGCTGATCCCTCTTCAACTGCACATCGTCTGTTCATGTCCATAGATCATGCACAGTTGGTTTTCATTTAGCATCAAGCATTTGCAATGAGTGGACCCTCTCTCTGCATCCATTCAGGGCTCACTTCTTAACCCTTCACTCTGTTCAATGCAAATGCTAAAGTCTCCCTATTTTACTTTGCAACTCCAAAGCCAGGAGGACCTCTGAGTAGAAATATGAGGGATGCTATACAATTGCTACATTACTTTACAACTGACTGCAAATTTAGTGGAAATGACCAGCGTAATAGATGCAAGTCAAGGTCAAAGGTAGGCAGGGAGATATTTCGTCTGCTCAGACCTGCACAATAAAATATTTTGCCTTTGACTGAATTGGTGAATCATTAAGTGTTTGATTTATTTGAGGCTTGCATTTAATGCAGCAGTCCAGTGGCGGTTCCATGTGGGACGGTGGGGATGAGTGGGAATGCATCCCCCACCGGTCTTCCAAACTTTTTTTGCTTGTGAAACCCCTATTTTTGGGTAAAAGTCTAGTGAAACTACAGGGAAAAAACTGCAGATGACCTTTTTTGCTTGTCAACCTATTTTTCTGTAAAAGTGTAGTAAAATTAGGGAAAAAATTCCCTTTTGCCAACCTTTTTCGGCAAAGTTATTGATTTTTTTGTTGTCTTTTCATCCCCCCACCAACTTCCTATGAATTTATTTCATCTCCACCAAGAATTCCTGGAACCACCACTGCAGCAATTACAAATGGATACACGTGGACAGTATAATTGCTATCCAGAGAGTCATAATAATTTGATTAATAAGAATTTTTGCCGGTTTGCAACTGGAAGAATTTCATAGATTGAAGCAGTTAATCCGGGTTATCCAGAGTTATCTTGATCACTGTGGTAAATTAGTATGAGGTTAAACTTCCTAAGAGGAAACCTACCATAACTGTGAGGAATTGTTTCATTGAAACAGAATCTTCTTCTTTTTTAGGCTTTTGGAATTCTGACGAGCAATGTGCTTCGTGTTGCTGCAATCAACAGTATTGGAGCTTTTGTTCTCTTTCTCGGTAAAGTCGGTGTCATGGCAGCCACGTGCTCTGTGGCTGTTGTGTGGATTAGGGTAAGTGATATTGATCACGCTGGTAAATTAGTTATATATCTGTATTTCATTTCTGCTTTGAATTATGCATATCCAAGTAGTTTGATGACACACTGCTTTGAAATAGCCATAGATACACCAACTGTTCATGTTCAAACTTGTTTAGATGCTTCTTCTTCATGTGCCGTGTATTTCTACGTCGGTGACCATGGATTTCCACTCTTCTCTGTTTCTGGCTTTCCTTATCAGTTCGATGTTGTCTTTAGTTCTTGTTGCTTCTCTTAGGCTGTCTGTATACTTTGTTCTTTGTCTTCCTCTTGCTCTTTTCCTCCTCTGTTTTTCCTGATATGACTAGATTTTCCAATCCATCCTTTCTTATTAGTTGTCCGAGAAATTCCAACTGTTGCCTTCTTATGTTTTTATCAACTTTCTGTTTCAACCAAAGGCTTTTAATACTTCCTCATTGGTTATTTTTTCTACCCATGACATTTTTTGCATACGTCTGAGAAACCACCTCTCTGCAGCTTCCAGTTTCCTTTCAGTTGTTTTTGTCAACGTCAATGTTCCTGACCTGTACATCAGAACTGCCCAAACATAACTTTGAAGAATTCTGAGCCATGTTGTTGTTGTAATGTGTTTATTTGTGAAGATCTTTTTAAGTTGTGGGAAGGCTGTCTTTTCCATTCCTATTCTGGTTTCGATATCCATTTTACTCCTTCCATTGCTTGTGAGAATGCCTAGATATTTGAACTGTGTTACCTGTTTTATTTCTATCCCCCTGCATTGTAGTCTACACCTAGGAATTTCTTTCCTTTTTGTTATTACCATGCAGTATGTCTTTTTTGATTAATGAATGTTCATCAGACTCACCATGTGTAATTCAGTTTCATTAAAAAATTATATTTGTCATTATCTTGGATTAATGATTTGAATGATAAATTTGGATGAAAGGGAGTGAAATTCAACCAGGATTTGACAAAGTTTAATATGGTTTTGTTTTTGTTGACTTTGTTATTCAATCATGTTTTAAAGTTAAAAATTCCATTTCTTAACAAACTTTTCAGAATTATTTAATATTTAAAGTTATTTAGTAACCTCATGATGGCCATTTCAGAACATTCATTATGTCTTCTGCTTCCTAAAGTCACTCCACTTAGTCTGCTTCTAAACTGTAGTTAAGAAGCAGACTAAGTGGAATGACTAATCATTTTTGCTCTTTGTTATGAATACTGATTAGTAGCATTAACATTGACAGAAATTTTTGTTCAGATCACAAGTGGACATAGAGAAGTTAAGTAAGTAAGTAAGTAAGTAAAATCTTGTGGATTTCTATAGCGCCTTGGATAGTAGCACAACAGTAGCTGCTTATTCTTAGGCGCTCAGCCTTTCTTAAAATAGCTATGGGAAAGGTATATGATCAGCCAGGCAATAGTCAACATCCAAAGGGCAGTGAGGCTAGGTTGTTACAGCTATGGAGGAAATGATTTTAGAAAAATGAAGGATTTAAGTTTAGACCTGCAGACTTGAGGAGATAATGCGGGAATTATAGGAAATGAGGATTCAGATTTTATTGTTTGAAAGTGTCCAAGACTGAGGAGGGAAGCTGGGATTGAGTTAGAGACCATAGTGTTTGACATCCAATTATTCAATTAGCATCATACTTGTTTGCTTTTCTAGTTTCTAGTTTAGCATTTAGATAATATCTTTCTTGTCATGAAACCTCCAAATGAATGTTGCTATAACTTGATTAAGGTGATGAATTTGCAACCTGACTGTGTTTATAGTCAATTGAATAATTGCATTAGAATTTGGTTGATTTGTTGTTTAATTGGTTAAAGATTGCCGATTAGAATGCTAGGGGATAAGTTTTTACATATGTGAATTTTATGCTGCATTCGAATGTATGCCTGGTCCATTGATTGCCGGAATAAGATTCCGTGTTTCTTTGTGTTTTAGAGCATTCCTGGTGTCCATTATTTTGCCATTCCTGTTTTCCTCATTAGCATATTCAGCTTTCTGATTGCACACTGCTTCTTGTCCATTTACGAGGTCAGTTGACGTTATTTGAGTTTACTGAAGTCACTCTCTCTACGTCAGTTGACAATCGTTTGAATTGTCGGTCATGACTGACAAGTGAATATCATCATTCCATTTAAAGTTTTCATTTTGTGTTGGTTCTTTATTGAGTGAAATATTTATCAGGACAGTCAATTTAAGGAGTTGCTGTTAAGACTTGTTGGTTATGTATAGCAGCTTTTTGACTCATTCAGCTATGAAAGAGCCATTATTTGAACTTAACTGTATTACAGCTGCTTGGCATATTTGTTTTACATGAGTGTAAAACTTTCTATCTGTGTCTTATGTCTTTGTTTTGCATGATTCCCTTTCATGCAAATGGGTTCATACAATTATAGTATATTTTGATAGAGTTTTTGGTGCTGATTGCCACATGTGCTGTTGCTTTCTTAGATGGTTGTGGACGCTTTGTTGCTTTGCTTCTGTGAGGATTGTCAGATGAATGACGGATCGCCAGGGCGAGAATATTTCATGAATCCCTCTCTTATGGTATTCTTTGAGATTCTGTATTTGATTTCATCTTGAGTCATTTGTTGGCCTTTTTTATTTATTTATGTCTTAATTTCACTTTATGTTCCTCTGCAGCTGTATTTGTGGCTTAATTCAATTAGGAAATGTTGATGCAGTTTTGTGGGATCTCATATGACACACAATGTTTTCAAATGAAGTTTACTTTTAAATTCCTTCAAAATCAGATAGGAGTAACCATAGGTGCCCAGTCTTCATTAGTGATCACTCATTCTTGTACTGATTGAGGTCAATGACGAATACTGGGGTAAGTGAACCACTGAAGACCATTGTGGTTGTTGTGCTTATTTGATTTGTTCCATATGACTTTGTTAATTATCAGGTGAATGCTTTGTTATTGTTGTTGCTATCTCTTTATTTTATGGTTTTTTTACTAATTTTTTTGCTTTATAGGAATTTGTTAAGAATTCCAGTGCTCGTATCGAGAGCCTTAATCGAAGTCACACTCGTTCATCACCAGAGGGCACCGAGCTGGTTGAAAAGCAGCAGTCTCCACCATCAGCATAGAGAGAGAGAGAGAGAGAGAGAGAGAGAGAGAGAGAGAGAGAGAGAGAGAGAGAGAGAGAGAGAGAGAGAGAGAGAGAGAGAGAGAGAGAGATGACATTCAGTCGCTGAACGAGAATCGTGTGTTGATGGATAATTAAGATTGTGTTGTTCTGAAACTGACTTATGCTTGTGTCTGGTGTAAAAGTGCTGGTTGTTTGTATTTAATTTTGCAGCTGTTGTTTGTTTATAAATTACCAATGGCCCAAGCGATTCTTAGATTTTTACTTTGAGCTCTCTGTTCCATGTCTCTCTGCTCTGTGTGAGATTAGAAAATTATCTTGTTTTTTTCAAATTTCTTTCATCGACTTGGTGAGGTATAAGGAATGAATGAGGTTTAGCCTGCTTCATTATTAGAGTTATCAATCTTTCCAACACAGGATAAATCGTACCAAATCACTTAAATCTAGTTATTATTAATATTATTATTGCTACTATTAATGATCCTCAGGTGCTTTTTTGAGCAGATGGCAAGATTTTTACTCTAAACGTAACTTGGCTTTGCTGTAAATATATGCAAAATTATATTGGATTTTCTCGACTTTGCCGATTGAGTGAACGATTGAGTTAACCTTGGAGATGAATGAAGCTAAAAGTTGCAAATTTTTGGAAATTCAAAACCATGTCTTTTGACATTTGTGGAGTTTTGATCATTGAATGGTTTGTGTTTTTTGTGTTTTGGCATCAAATCAACAAATAATGTATAATTTTTAGCCAATAACTTTACGAAAATATTAGATCTGATTCAGAAAATGCAGATGGACACTAACTATTCTGACCTAGTGCATAACTCAGACTGATGGTAGCGATTGGCCTTTGCTTCAGGTTGTTTATAAATAAACTTTTTATTTGCATTAAGCTCTTTGTGTTGCAAGATCATTTGATTTATTTTGTGTACTAATAAAAGGTAGTCCTGTATTCGAATGAGCTTGGGGTCTGGCGCTGATCTCCGATTATTAGACAAGCAGCAACACAGGTGTCTTATGCCATTAATCTACAGTAGGTTGCCATTATTTTCTCTAGACCCACATTTTATTTTCACAGCTTAACACTGCTACCAGTTTATCAACGTTTGAGCGATGAATGGCTTGGTTGGCCGCCAGCACTACAACTATAGATTCCGGGAAGGACACCCATCCAAGTACTAACCATTCTCGACATTGTTTAACTTTGGTGTTTTGAAAGGACAATGCCAAGTACGACTACTTTAAATTGTTGTAAATCGACACAGTGATACAACCTTCATTTGGTAATGTTTTGTGGAAGTATTAAACTAAACTGAAAGCACAGTCTGTCGAATTTGACGATGACGGGGTGACATGCTGTGGGTCTGCATGTGACTACCGGTAAACGGACCATATACTGTAATAGCAGTTCATTGTTTGTTGCATATGGAACATATAAAATTATTCGTGAGCAGAACTGATGAGGAATTGTTGCACTCTTTACACTGCCAACGTTTTCTTATTGCATCGGCAACACTTGGGTGTTCTCCATGAAACTGACCCCACTGCATGCAGTGTAGCGCTAGTGAGTGTGAGCGATCTTATACTTGCATTTCCCAGTCATTGATGTTGATATTGCAGGTTTTCAGAATCTTCTTCGGTTGGTCTTTGTACCATTTGTAGTGGCCATCCTGGGAGCGATATCTGCCTTTTATTTCACTATAGAGTGAAATCTTTGGCAATCGCGAATCATGCATGCAAACGACGTGACCAATCCATCGTAACCATGTTCTGGCGAGTGACGCTTCAATGCTGATGCTCCTGTGGAAGTATTATATTGTATTCAAACAGAGCATATTGATAAATGATTGCATGAGTAGGCTGAATCTGGTCACCTCATTTTGTATGTATTTTATTCTGATATAGCATTGTTAGTTTGTCATTGATACTGAACAGTTAAATTGAGTCGTTTCATTGTTTACATTTTATAAGGTCTGATTCTGTGAATGTGTTGGTCGTAAGGAAAATGCCGTCAAATGAAATGCATATTATTAGGTCATATGTGTGCATTTATTGTTATCGGTGACTGCTTTCTCATTAATTACCAAGTTTACTGATAGATCAGTGCAAAATATGCATTGCTAATAATTTTAAAATTATAATTTTGAAATATATACATTAAATTGAATTCTATTTCAGATTTAAAGTAAGCCATGCTGCAAGATGCCTGCTTTGATATTTTTTTAAAAGTTTGAATAGCAAAATACTCAGATGACATTTTAGCTATCATGATTTTTAAATTTGTTGTTTCATTTGAGATTTGCCTACTGATTTATTCAAATTTATGTTTGGATCCAGAATTTTAATCTACAGAATGGTAATTGAGGATTTGAACCACAATTCTTTTTCATCATTTGGTCTGGATCCAAGTATCTGTACTTAGAAACATTTTTGAGAAGAAATTATAAGACTTACGAATCTGATTAAAAGCTCTTATATTACATTGTTACATTATCATTATATCTAATCATATTCATTTTGTTTGAACATGGCAATCATTTATTTTTTCATCTTTATGTTGTAAGTATTTGTTAAAGAGATCATGAGATAAGATTTCCTGCTGCTCTATATATACTGACTGCATTGATGGCTGCACATAATATTTTTATGAATTTTTATTTATGGTGTAATAGTATTATCATTTCTGTGTTTGTTATAATGTGTCATTGTTTAAGCTTTTAGTAAATGTTGCCATTAGCTAGGAGTGAGCTGTTAATTAGATAATAATGTATTAGAGAAGGGAGACGTTACAAGAGAATTTTTGAGTCCATCAAAAGAAGAAAACTATCGTACTTCGGCCACATCATGAAGAAAACAGGCACCTGTTTGAAAAAGGAGATGATACGAGGCACAGCTGTAGATGGATGGGTAACATCATGCAGTGGACTGGAAAGACAATGGAAATGGCGACTAGAAAACTGTGGAGCAAGCTCATTCTTGAAGCGAGGATGGCTGAAGACAAGACAAGAACAATAAGCTGTTAATTAGGAATTTTTAGATGTCACGTTATTTCCTTAAATCTTTGAACTATGATGATCTGTGCTTCAAAGTCCGTGAATACTTTATTCTTCATTCTCTATTTTTGTAAAAATATTTATATTTTCAGAATTTTTCGCACATCACTCTTTGAAGGTATTTCTTTTAATTTTAATTTCATTTTTAAAAGGATGACAACTTTTGTATGTGAACTGAATTGTATTGCATTTAAATGACTGAATAACTAAGACATGTAAATGGCTTAATGAAGCATGAAATAAAAATCTGTATTTTGAATTGTCTATTCATTCAGTGAAATTTTCTTATTCATCATTTCTCTGTGTTTGTAAAGTTTAGACCAATGTTTTGCCATTGTGTATTATTATTATTATTATTATTATTATTATTATTATTATTATTATTATTATCTGATAATTTATATAGCCCTATAACAGGCATAAGCCTAAGTCAAGAGTGCTTCACAATAATGAGAGTGCTTCACAATAAAGTGTAGCATTGGCAAACATCTGAATAATGGCTTCATACAGCAAGTGTGCTATTTGAGAATCAGACCAGTGATAGGAAATAATGCTTTAATTGTTTCATTATGCTAAATACAGTAGAACTTCGTTATAACGTACTTGGCAGGTCTGTACAGTGTACAACTTAGATGTTATATCCTAGGTAGCCAACGTCATATCCAATGGTACCAATACTATGCAATACTTCAGTGCCACCCACGCGACCGTACATTGCAGTACAATATAACTGAGTCTGCAGTATATTAACATTTAGAGCTGGGTCGATTACGATTAGTTTTTCCGATTACGATTACGATTATTTTCGATTATTTTTCACGATTACGATTACGATTACGATTACGAACTTTTTAAATAATCAAAAATTTCGATCATTTTGGGATTATTTTAAAGTACCTTTAGAAACTGGCTTTCCCGTCATATTTGCATTATTAGCCATTCCTATCTTGTATCGATGCATTCAGTTGGTCTTCAACTATTGGGATATTTTTGGATCTCCCAACCCGTTTTTAAACAGTTCCATGTTTGTCATCGGGTTCAATCATACTGTAACATTTGCCTTGATCTTGGCAATGATATGTAGCCATACAGAATGCAAATTTATTTTTTTATTTATTGTGAACAGTTTATAGGGGCGGAAAAATTGAGAAAGCGACCTTTTTAAGGCCAGTTAAAATAAGAGCGCATTTTTCCAGAGCCATGGGCCACCGTTAAATAAATGTCGCCAAATTTTTGTTTGAAAAGTCCATTAATGAGACTGCGTTCTTTTGTTTGATTTGTTTGGAAGAGTTAGTTTAGAGGAGGCATTCGTCATTTGGCGCGAATGATCTTTCCCCAAACCCAACGGGTCTTGGTAGACTCAAAACATCATCAGGGATGGGGGAATAGCTGCGGAAATGCTTTACCTGGTTCTAAGAACTTTTTATCTATTGAAAATTTAGATTCAGATCAGTGGAGGCTCCAGGATCTTCGTGGGGAGGGCACAGTTTAGATAATCATGGTGGGACAGAGTGGATAGTATTAAGTAAGGGTCCCCGAAGGCACTGGGGGCCAAGCCAACAGCGCACGGACTCCTCGGGTAGACAATGATTAAGATGCTATTGAACAACATTTGTGTTTGGAGCCAGTGACATCAGTCGTGTTTTCTAAGGAGAGGGGCTGATTAATCCTGTCAACAACACCCCAAACAGGCCTATTCAGTAGGTAGGCTAGTAGATGGCCATTAGTAGTAGGCCTCCATCAGTAGTTTGGGGCCTCCTTTGTTTCCTTGTCGAGAATTCTGGGAGAGCTAGAAAGTTATAACTAGATAGCTACTACTAGTTGGGGCCTCAAACTTTTTTGATGACAGCAATAGTTTAACTGCTTTTGTTGATACTTTTTGCCAACTTTTTATTTTGGGATTTTGGAAAATGAAAATGAACTACACTAGTCTTCTGACATGTTGTCCTCAAAATTGGTGATTACCTTTGCAATAACTTGTCAAAATTTTAATTGTTGGGAGGAGGCTAGAGAGGCCTCGACAATTCCAACTGGTGGCTTTGGACCTAAGAGAAAATTTCATTTATTTCTTGAAGTACTTTAGCCCTGACTAACTATAAATGGAGAAATAACCAGACTAAAACTTTATCCTCGGATTATGATTTTTAAATCAAATCAGAGATTTGTGTGAGTCATTTACATTTAATTTTTGCAATTGTCAGATTTTTTCGGTAGAGACTTCCAAGATTTCTTGCAGCCACTCCCAGATTTTCCTGCGACTTTTGTATTAAATTCCCAATAATAACAATATTTACAAAAATAAAAACACCCCAGTTTAATTTTAACTTTTTCTTGAAACCCCACCCCAGTTTCTACAAATATTTAGTTGAAAAAGTTTAGTTTAACTACTTTTTTCCAACTAGTGCCTTAAAGGATAGTAGTAGTAGTAGTAGTAGTAGTAGTAGTAGTAGTGGGTAGTAGACTTCAAGCGCCATTATCGTCAGCGTATCCAAACTTCCTATAATGATGGTGAATCAGGTAGGAGGTTGTAATCGTTTGTCTAGGCTTTTAGTTACAAGCCCACAAATTGAATAATTGGGGGCTAAAACTGGACCCCTCCCCAGATGAACTACAGGTCCCAAACCGTTTTATTTATTTTTAAAAATTCTCCAGGAATTGACATCTCCCGAAGTGAACTCAGAACCGTCTGTCAGAGATGAGTAATTCCACAAGCCTGCAGGTTGAAAGAACCAGGGTGGCAAGTTGAGCGAGAGTTTGTACATTAAACCCACCTGACACACCCGTATCGAAATGCTGTCAAATCAGAAAGATTCCAGAAAGATGGTTCTTTAGACGCTGTTGAATCCATTTTCAATGAAAATCTTATAATCAACGGTAAATTGATCTTTCTTTGAATCGGAAATATTGTATAATATCACTTATGGAATAATCGAAAAATAATCGCGATTTCGATTATTTTTTCGACGATTATCGATTATTTCGATTTATTTAATAATCGTGTCGATTACGATTACGATTTTTTCAAAAATCGCGATTTCGATTACGATTTCGATTAATCGACCCACCCCTATTAACATTATAACAAATTTATACTGTAAGTTGAATAAATTAATGACTGCATGAAGAGTTAACCAGGATCTTCCCACCTTCAACCCAGTGGCGGCTCTAGGATTTGGCAAGTGGGGGCCGTTGGGGCAACTTCTAATCATGGGGGCAACCATTTTGTTGTTTATTGTGTAGCATTAAGTATAGGGTCCCAACTGGGGGGCCACTGGGGGGGCCAGGCTCTCAATAGGGGGGGCACGGGCCCCCCCGGTGGAGCCGCCACTGCTTCAACCTACAAATATCAGTGGGTTTACATGAACTTGATTGAGAAACCAAAAATTTCACTCGTATCATTTTGGAATAATAATATGATTTAAAGTGGTTTAGGAGGCCAAGTAAGCCATTTGCATTAGTAGCCATTCCTATCTTCTCATCCAATTCATTCCATATATCTACCAGTATTTCACTAAAATATACTGTTTGTTTCTCCCAACCCGTTTTTAAACAGTTCCATGTTGTGTCATCGGGTCCAATCATACTGTTCGGTTGTAAAAACCTTTATCTTGGCACTTACTCTTTGTTTAGTGGTAGACCGTTTATGTTAATTATGCGCCATAGAAGTTCTTTTGTTTGATACAACTGTTTTTCCATAGAGTTATTATTAGAGGAGACGGCACTACGTCATTTGGCTGAAGCCAACTATTTGGGAAATTCCCAAACGACACCCACATTGACACCCACCCGTTTGTCCGGCCGGATACCCTGGATTTGACCTGGATCTTTAGTGATTTGGATTTGGTGTGCCATCGGTTGATGCTTCTGTGCATTATGAAAGCGGCGCTATAGAAGTTTAAGATTAGATTAGACATTGGTAGGCTCAAAACATCATCAGCTGAGCCATGGGGAATAGCTGCGGGAATGTTTTACCAATGTTCTAAGAACTTTTTATTAGTATGTATTGAAAATGTAGATTCAGATCAGTGGAGGCTCCAGGATTTGGCAAGTGGGGGCGGGCGGGATTAAAGAAGGGGCGGGCGGGGGGCCGTTGGGGTGGCAACTTCTAATCATGGGGCCTACCGTTTGTTGTTAGGTATGTAGTATTAAGTATAGGGTCCCAACAGAGGGCACTGGGGGGCCAGACACTCAATAGGGGCACGGAACTCCGGGCCCTCTGTGGAGCCGCCACTGATTAAGATGCTATTGTTCGACATTTGTGTTTGAAAA
The DNA here is from genome assembly GCA_018105865.1 of Metaphire vulgaris. Classification (NCBI taxonomy): domain Eukaryota; kingdom Metazoa; phylum Annelida; class Clitellata; order Crassiclitellata; family Megascolecidae; genus Metaphire; species Metaphire vulgaris. Next base: position 7,542,262 of record CM030834.1, read on the forward strand.
ATAGCAGGTGGACAGTATATTGGATGACATCAATCGTGTTTTCAATAAGGCATAGGGGCTGTCCATTAATCATGTCAACAATTTTTGGGCAATTTTTGACCCCTCCCCCTTGTCATCAACTGTCAACTTTTAGTTACCCCACCCCCAATAATTATGTGAAAAAGTTGTCCCCCCAGATGAACTACAGGTCCCAATAACAAAGTTATTATTTATAAAAAAATTAAAAGGAATTATATAACTCTGACTTAATACTTCTGTATTCGTCCGATTCAACCACAATGGCCGCTAACAATGGAGGTACTATTTTTAGCCTACGCGCTACTGGCTTCACGCAGCCGCCATGGTTAGAAATGACGTAATGCCGTCGCCTCTAATAATAACAACTCCATGGGTTTTTCTGCAAGTGTCAGCGGAAACGCTGTTGTGTATTAATTTAATGGCGGCGGTTGTTAACAGTTGTTAATAACAGGAAGAAATATTTCATGAATTTTTATCGTTATATTTCTTAATAATTTCGCTATAGACGATGGCAAATACAAAGGCAGAGAACGGAATAGCAGCTGGTGATGGAAAAGCCGAAGCTCAGAACGCCCAGGAGCTAACGCAATACGTGAGTATTGTGTGTGACTTGTTGATAGTTTAGATCGAAGACTGATTCATGGCAGTAGTCGAGACGGGCGCCCCGCCGAAAAGTAGTTCGTAAAAGCCAACTATAGCTCCATGGAGACAGCGCGACCTAACCTGAAATTTATATAGCGCAATTTTCACGAAAAATATAATTATAATGATAGTAATTATAATAATAATTATATTGTGCGGTACAGCGCCCCAGACATGTGCTGCTTTGTTTCAAGTATGGAAAAAGTAATGTTTAATGCCAATTTTGGCACTTGTGCAGAAGAAGCCCGGTCGTTTTAACTTATATCATACTATACACTACCACTATCAACATGCACCACCTAAAAATATCTATCATCCAGTGAATTCTATGAGAAAATCGAATTTTTGTACCAACCAATTGTGAACAAATTATTTCACACTCAGTGAAACTACTTACTTACCTACTTAATGAATATCTATAATATTAAAATCGTTATTCTGTATGTCTGTTACCTTCAAGCGTTCTGATTGGTTGACTATTGGTAGACGGTTTAGATCGTTTAGTCCTTACGTCGCGATGCGTTGGTGGACGATGTCCGAAGATGACGTTGCTATTGGTAACAATTGTTCGTAGTTTAACACGGTTTAGTCGAGTCATTGCAGCGTCAGAGGGCTGGGCGCGCGGCGGCGTTGCTATTGGTAATAATTGTTCGCAGCCTGAGGTAGTTGCAGCGTACATTTTAACGTGCACAAAAATACGTGTACAGCGTCACAAATGGTCACAGTTGCGTGATTTTTAATTAAATATGGGCCTAATTATTACGATTGGTTGAAAGAGCTTGGCTAGGTGGCGTATGTACAATACATCATTGAAATGTTGTTCAGCATGATTGGGTATTAGGTATAGGTATTGGATTAGTATTATCCTGCACTCATTCAAGCATTGAAAGCGTAGCGCAAAGCGAGCATCTTTCTAGTTAATAAGTAACAGTTTCTGGCGTCTAAGACATTCGTTTTCATTGGTCAAAACCACTAGCCAGCAAAGAGGCGATTGGTCAAAAGCATCATTATTTCAAAAGCATTAACTTTTCTTATGTTCAAACTTCAAAGTGATACATTATTTCCTTACAAGGAGGTGTCACAGAAGGTTGATATTTGATGAAATGGGGGCAGGGAGGGACACAAAAGTTGTTGATGTTTTTACCGGACAGCTCATTATCTCTATGGGGAATCACAATTACTGATACAAGGTGAGTAAGTAAGTAAAATCCTGTGGATTTATATAGCGCCTTGGAGAGCAGCACGACAGGCTGCTTATTGGCTATCGGGGACCCATCGAAGCGAAGGGTTAGAGCCTTCAGTTTTACATATCAACGGCTGAATGATGGTGGTTGCCAGCCTTTTCCACGCCGCCTTTCATTCCAACGAGTTAACAATTGATGTACTCATTCACAGCCGAGTCGACTAGGGCATTTGGGACAGAAGCTAGGAAAATCTACACGATTCAAACTTACTTACGTGAAGGGTAGGAAAGGAGTACCTACTTTCTTACTTACTTCAACTTCTATGGACTTTTAAACATATCTATATTTACTTCTTGTTGCAGCGGGTATGCGAAGCAATATGAACAATCGTTGGTACAAAAATTCGATTTTCTCATAGAACTCACTGGATGATGGATATTTTAGGTGGTGCATATTGATAGTGGTAGTGTATAGTATGATATAAGTTAATAAAATGACCGGGCTTCTTCTGCACAAGTGCTCCAATTTTTCACCATGTGTAGTACAGCGCCCCAGACACGACATTAAACAAATTGCGCTACAAAAATTGTATGTGTGTGGGCATGTTGGTTGTGTATAATCAAGCACGGACTGATACGGTGACACTTCGGTTACAGGGCGCGGACGGACACATTGGGGCGCCCATCTCACCTACCTGATTCATTATTATTATCATCAATACGTTCTATGAATTGAGAGTTTAGGTGGAGGAAAAGGTCTCGAGATTCTGCAATGGAGCACACTTCCATGAGGTTATCAAGAAGTGAGTTCCACAGAAACGGATTACCACAATTGTTTTGACATAGGCTGTATACTTGAGTACTATTTTATGTGGAAATGATGTGGTTAATGAATGCAGTTCATGTTTTACAGATACAAACTCTTCTGCAACAAATGCAGGATCGTTTTCAAATGGCTTCTGATCAGATCATCTCGAGAAATATCCTTTTTACAGAAATGAATTATAATTATTCTTGTTTTAAAAATATTATTTTGCACTTGTAGCACCTGAGGTATTCATTGATGGTGCTCTAAATTCTAAAAGACTAGATCAATTTCAGTGATCAGTGCTTTTGTATTTTCACTTGGGTTTTGTTTTTAAAATATCTAATTAATATACAGGGTGTAAAAGTGAAAAGGGCACCCCTTTATGATATTTAATATCTTCAGTTTTGCTAAAGCGAATTCAATGAAATTTATAGACCATATACCTGGGAATGTTTTAATGCAATTGCCAAATTTCATGCTGATAGCTTCAGAGTTTGCTAAAATATGGCCAAAAAACTAAAGAGACCCAAAATTTTAAAATTGCAAACAGAAGATAACGTCATAGTAGTAATTTCCCATCGTTTTAAAGTCTAAAATCATCTCAGTTGTCATCGGGCCAGACAAGGTCAATGGTTTATATGGCCAACAGATAAACACAGCAGCATTATGATTGGCTGCAGGAATGTCATGATATAATTGGAGAAGATTTCATATTCCAGCAAGGTGATGAACACCTGCACACTCTGCTCTCAGGACCCAGGATTTTCTGTAGCAACATTGTCCAGATTTCATCAAGAAAGATGACTGGCCACCCAACTCGATCCCATATATCAATCTACTTGACTTCTGTACACAGGAATCATGAGTAAACAAACAGATATCAAAAGTTTCATTGAAAGCCACAGAACATCACGCCAAGTTGAAGACTGTGCTGAAGATTATCTGGAAGAGTTTGCCTGAGAACCAGATCAAGAAGTCGATATTGTCAGTGAAGAAGCGCTTGTCGGCATGTGTGAAGACTGAGGGGGGCATTTTGAGCACCTGCTCTCGCGACAAATCATCTGAAACCCCCTTTACGTTCAGGGCCAAAAAAAACTTTTTAAAATGTTTTTATCACTTTATTATGACGTAATATTCCAATGTCAATTTCAAAATGTGAGTCTCTTTAGTTTTTTGGCCATATTTCAGCAAGAACTAAAGATATCAGCATGAAATTTGGCAATTGAATCAAAAACATTCCCAGGTATATGGCCTATAAATTTCATTTAAATCGCTATACACGCAGCCGAGATATTAAATATCATAAAGGGGTGCCCTTTTCACTTTTACACCCTGTAGTTTTAGTTCAATGGTTTAGCTGTGGTGGCTGGGATTAGTTGTGGGATTTGCCTAAAGTCATTGATATATTTTCCAGAGGGGTAGATATGATGATTGTAATAGAATCTAATTACAGTAGAATCCCGCTATATCGAAGCTCAAGGGACCATGAAAAGTACTTCAATATATCTGAGTTCAATATATCCAATTCTGCAAATCACATTAAAATAGCAACTGCCAATTACCAGCAATCTTCCCATGTATTGATATTGAATCATCTCAGATTTCATGGCGACTGTCAAGACTGCTATTTTATATGGTATTATTACCGGTATATATAGAGTTTCTGAATCTATGTTGGGAGAGGAGGATACAGATGGAACAAATTATCCATACGGACAGGTGATTGTATGGACAGGTGATTGGCATAACCGAAATGTCCATAGACCAGCCAAACACAGTGACTGTAGTACTTCTAGTTGCTAATTGTGGAACATGTTTCCCAGGGACTGTGATTTACTATTAGAATAGTATATAGACTGCAATGCTGTACACAGCAGTGCAAAAGTAAACAAATCAAAAATTAAAGCTATGAGTTTTGTATATTGCAAATTCCTGCTCGAACCGGGCAGCCAAGTTATTGTCACTGAAACTGTGACACTGTGCAGCACTGACAGTGCATTCAGCATCAACTGAATTGCTGGGAACAGACAAGTAACGAATGGCAAAATTGAGCAACTGTCACCATAGACATGATGTAATAATTATTATTAACACAGGTAAACACATATTAATGTTAATGATATTAATTTATATTATATTAATATTATATATTAGTAATATATATATATTAGTAAATACCCTGGTGTGTATATATATATATGGGTGTGTGTATATATATATATATAATTATATATGTATATGCACATCGGTGGGACGACCCAAACTTACTTGGGTTAAATCCATTGAGACAGAGCTAGCATCACAGAACTCCAGCCTAATTTCCAGATGGAAACTTGCAAAAAAACAGAGACAACTGGTGTCAGTTTGTGGAAACAGCTATGCTGCTCCAGAGTGGGGCATGCTGCTGCTGATGAGATTATATATATATATATATGTGTGTGTATATATATATATATATATATATATATATATATATATATATATATATATATATATATATATATATGGTTTTACATTCACTTTGATCTGGGAAGAAAGTGATTAATAATTTTGCAAACATCCTTTATGTGAAAAATTGATTACAGGTAATATTGATTAATGATTAATTATTATTATTGTTAATGGATGAAATTGTGTGTAATCAATTATCTTGGTAAAATCAAGGCTGTGACACAAAATCACAGCATTGGATTAAAATCACGTCACGGTCAAAATCACGGTATTCACGTCAATCATGATTTCTTGCAGCTCTACTTATTACCTATGTAAATGCTATAGGCAGTTATTATGTGATATATGAGTTTTAAATACTTGCTCATCTTCAGTTTTAATTTACCTTGACTAATCTTTACTAGATGAAATGGGACAGCGAATTGATGACCTCGAAAAGAACATTGCTGACCTTATGACTCAAGCTGGTGTTGATGAAAAATGATATTTTAGCATGTTCCACCATCTTTAGACACTGCAAAGTTTTACTTAAATCACTGATGAGTTCAGGGATACAAAGCTGTGCCGTGCTTTTCCTGCTCTTAAGTCTCTATGGCAGAGCATTTTCTGTTGAACTGAAGTTGTAGCTCATTTTAACTTATCACGATATATTTCAATATGTGGCCATCAGCTTACTAGCATACCGTATAAATAAAAACAGCAGTTAGCAAATAGAGGCATACAATAGTTTATGCTGAAGACTATGAATGCTAAATTCTTGTATTTTTCACAAATAACGTAGAGTAGTTGAAAAATGACTTTCTATTGCTGTAGGTACCATACTATATTAAAAACTGGTAATACATGGTCCTCAAAACATGTACACATTCAACATTTCATTCTGTTCTAAGTGTAAACCATTGTTTGAATCTTAGTTTAAGGAAATTAATATACAGTATACCATCTTCAAAGCCAGTAGGGTCTACAGCCCCGCACAGAGGGCATTCATCCCCCCCGTGGCACCTACGGCCCCACAGATGGGGCTGCTCCCCCAGTGGGGCCGTATACTGTAATGTGCAGCCAATCAGAATGATTCATAAAACACTGCCCATTATAACGATTTGGCTGCCTATAGCAGTGATGTCATTCAACATTGTATGTTTGGAATGCTCTATGGTCGCAAACAGACATAGGAAATTATTATATTAGATTCCATCTCGGAGTATGTTTTAGTGTCGATAAAATAATTCCTGTGTTTGTGTTACATGCACGTTATTTACAATGCTGATTATAGACATTTGCAATCTTCAGATCATTTACTTTTTAATATTAAATAAATAAACCCTGTTGTTGGCCTAATCATTTTAATGAAAAATAGACGAGTGAGAAAAGAAATCATCCTTAAGAGGACGACAGTGCTGGTGGCAATAGAGCAAATGACATGTGTTTGTTCATTTTACCCAACTGTCAGTTCTGGGTGCACCTTTTCAATCACTTGAGGTCATTACAGGAGCACACTTGATTCTGGTAACAAAAGAATTTCCTTTATAAATTTTTACAGACTGCCATCATCATCTTTTGCACTTTTTATGACAGAATTTCAATCAATTCTCGAGACATTCATTTCCTCTCCTGGTGAACTTATAATTTCTGGTGATTTTAATATTCATACTGATGATGATTTAATAGATATTCATGCAGTGCAGATCAAAAATCTCCTAAATAATTTTGACCTTAAGCAGCCTGTCACTGGTCCAACTCACCATCTTGGTCATACACTTGATCTTCTTATCACAAGAGCTGATAGCACAGTTGCTTCTCTTGTCTCAAATAATGATTCATATCTCTCTGATCATCTTACTGTATCGTGCTCTGTGAACTTATAATTTAGGGCTCCCTCCTCTAGAGAGTCCATCAAATTTAGACCCTGGAGGTTGCTAGACATTGAGCAGTTTCAGTTGAAAATTCTTCACCATTATTTACTTCCTCATCAGCAGTGTTGCGCGGTAACGAAGTAGAAGTAACGCGTTACAATACTTAAGTACAATTTAAGGGGCGGAAGATGGCAGAGTGGGTTACGTGCTGGAGCGTCAGGCTGACGGAGCGGGTTCAAGCCCCGTTAGTGCCCCTAGTGGCTTTCACACAGGCAGTAATGCCTCCTAAGCCACTTTAAATCATGCTAATTCTGAGTACTTCGCACTGTAACGAAGTACACAATTTGCAGAGTACTTTTTACTTGTAACGAAGTAAGTTTTCATTCAAATATTAGTACTTTTACTTCGTTACATTATGTCTTTCACGTCTCGTTACAAGTAAAATTTCTCGTCGCGAACTTTCGTTGCAATTACTTGTGTTGCTGTTCAAACACGGTGTTTAATTATTCCCAGCTTCCCGTACTTACTTAGTCCCAAAGCAAGGTTGTTAGAATGAACAACAAGCTCTGGCTACTTTTGACGCTGCTAATGTAGAAGCTAATGGTGTATAGGGCCTATGCGTCAAGGCTGAAAAAAACTAGGTTTATACAGATAAAATATAGATTTTTAGGTTAACCATTTGCTATACTCTTCTCACATGTCAAAGGCAAAGCCCATAAAGTATAAACCTTTCTCTAAATTCGTGTCACACGTATGTTTCTCTGTCTGCAGAGAGTAAAAAACTTGAAGGACATTAAATATGAGTTTTCATTTTTCTTTTTATAGAACAAAACCCTAAAAGCCTAAATTTTGACTTTTTCAGTTGTTTTTTTCAAACCCTAAAAACCTAGGTTTTAAAACCACATTTTCAGCCCTGATATATGTAGGCCTACGTGTTGACTGTTGAGGCTACTCCATGTTGTTTAAAATATTAGACCCTAATAAAAATGTGATTTAACATGATAATGTGGAGATGTTGACGATTCCGTCTATCGCGGTACTTTTTACTTAAAAAGTAACTTTTTGGGGAGTACTTTTTTACTTTTACTTGAGTAACTATTTTCATAAGTACTTTTTACTTTTACTTAAGTAAATAAATGACATAATACTTTTACTTTTACTTGAGTACTCAAACTGAGTACTTCATACAACACTGCTCATCAGAATCTATAACCGAATATGCAAATCTTTTTCAACATGTTTTATGTAGTATTTTGGATGATCTTATCCCCGAGAAAACCAAAATTGTTACTGATAGGCCTTCGCAACCCTGGTTCAACAAAGATTTCTGATGCACGTCAGCGTAGGAATAGATTGGAACGAGCTTGGAGTCATTCTAAACTGCCATCAGACCTTAAACGGTTTTGGGAGCAATGTCGCTATGTTCGTAAGCTAGTCAATATTACCAAAACCCAGTTAGGGGCCGTCCATATAGTACGTACACAAAAAAGTCATTTTCAATCCTCCTCCACATGTTGCACACCGTACATTTTGGTTACCCCTCACCCCTATGCGTACGTACAAATTAGCAACCACCCCCGCACGGTGAAAATTAATTTTTAGCCATAGCCAACAAGCATTTGTTTGCTATTAAATTTGAGGTTTTTAATATTTAAACTAGAAAGATGCTCGCTTCGCTCGCGCTCGCTTCGCTCGCAGTGCAGGATAATACTAATCCAATCATCATCATCATCATAGTTGCTTTCTGCCAGCTCATTAGCGGCAATAGCTAGACACAAAACTTTTCCATTTATCTTTTTCCGTTGTTAATCTCATTCCATCTATTATTGTCATTTGATATCTTTCGAAGTCTTCTTTGATGTTATCCATCCACTTTTTCCTGGGTCTTCCTCTTCCTCTTTTTCCTTCTTTGTATGTGTAGAGTGCTTTATATGGGAGTCTGTTACTGTTCATTCTATTTACATGTCCATACCATCTAAGTCTTCTTCTTCTGATTTTATCTATTATTGTCTCTTTCATTCCCAGTCTTTTCCTGATGTCTTCATTTCTTATTCTTTGTAATTTACTTACTCCCAATATCTTTCTCAAAAAACTCATTTCTGCCACCAATAGTCTGTTTTCATCTGCTCTTTTTAATATCCACGTTTCTGATCCATAAAGCATTTGTGGAACAATGATAGTGTTGTATATTTGAATTTTTGTGTTGATCTTTATTTCTTTAGCATTCCAAATATGTCCAATCCAATACCTATACCTAATACGCAATCAGTGAATTCATCTGAACAACATTTCAATGAAGTACATACGCCACCTAGCCAAGCTCTGCGCCACGTAATCTATAGGGCATGACGTTGCACATTTGCGTAATGCTAATCTATAGGGCATGACGTTGCGGTAGATTTCCGTAGCTTACGCAATTTGGCTAGAATATACACTGACTTGTAGTGCAGGCTCTAGAAAGATGGGGAGAGGGGTGGAAGAGAGATGGGTAGAGGGGGTGGAAGGAACGGGTTGGTGGAGGGTTGGGAGGGGAAGGGGTTGGGAAGAGGGGTGGAGGAAGGGGGTTGGGAATGGGTTTGGGGTGGTTAGGAGGGGAGGAAGGGGGTTTGGAGAGGGATGGTGGAGGGTTGGGAGTGGAAGGGGTTGGGAAGAGGGGGGTTTGGAGAGGGATGGTGGAGGGTTGGTACAGGAAGTGGGGTTGGGAAGAGGGGTGGAGGAAGGGGTTGGGAAGAGGGGTGGAGGAAGGGGTTGAGAATGGGTTTTGAGAGGGATGGGGAGGGTTTGGGAGGGAAGAGGGTTGGGAAGAGGGGTGAAGGAAGGGGGTTGGGAATGGGTTTGTTGTGGTTGGGAGGGGAGGAGGAGGAAGGGGTTGGGAATGGGTTTGGGGTGGTTGGGAGGAGGAAGGGGGTTTGGAGAGGGATGGGGAGGAAAGAGGGTGGGGAGGGGAGGGGTTTGTTTGGGAGAGGGATGGGGAGAGGGAAAGAGAACGGGGTTTGAGCTGCAATTAAGACGCTTGAAGAACGCTCCGTTGATTGGAAAATAATAGACAATGGTTATCAATGGCAACAGCCTCGTGCACAGCCTAGGACAGAGGTTACGCATTCGACTTCGTAACGTCGATTGGTGACCAATCAGAACGCTTGAAGGTAACAGACAAACTGGACAAACAGAGCAAGAATCTTAATATTATAAAAATAACCGTGGGGACAATAGTCGGGACCCTTTGTTTGACCGTGAGAAAGTAATTTTGTTCAAATGTTTGTGTGAATATACCAGCCTTCTATCTATTTATAAATTTGAATGTGCGTACGTACAAATTCAGTCGTGACCTCCCCCGGTACGCCCAGGGCCATCTTTTGACTTTTGGACGCCCTAGGCAGTTTTCAATTTTCGCCCATTCACAGAAATCGATTACGATAACACACGACACCATGGTGATCAAGGAAAATTGAAAACATGCAGGCATGCTCTATGACTCTCTCTATGATCAGTGTTCATATTTGATTTGAGGCATTTTGAGCACATCGGAAATTTTATTTTGGCATGACGGCATTTTCATCAATAACTCCTTTTCGGACATCTCCTTTTTCTGCTGTTCAGCACGTCTTTTAGCTGCAATAACCAACTTATAAAAGTATAATATGGAATACTCGACATTTTAATCTTAATTTTCAGCAAAGAATGCGGTACACTATTCTACACAAATTGCGATAAATTGCAAATGATTTGAAGGAATAGAGAGATTTGCAAAATGACAAAATCTAAACAAACAGCGTGATCTTGAAAAGTTAACTGCATTTAAATGTAACTAAGAAACATAAACACTTGAATTTAAGTTTACATTTTGCAATACATGAACCCGGGTTCGTGTGACCGACCGCAGGCCCGTCTTTATGTGTTGGAAATTGGGCACTGTGCCCGGGTCCCCGCGCATCTCAGGGGCCCCGCGCGCCCCAGCCTTTTCTGCTTTGACCTTTTTTGCTTATCAACTTCTGGAGGATAAGTTAAAATTAAAATTGACAATATGTTTGCAGGGTCACGATATGTTACAAAGCCGCTAAAGGGAGTCGCAAAGTAACAAAAATTAGAAAAACACTGGCCTATATACTTTTAAAAATTAATCTTATTTCGCAATAACGCAAGGAAGCGTATTGCGACCATTTTGCTCCAAAACTCCTAACACAATAGGAATCTCTGCTTGTAAGAGCTTGCCGTACCTAGCGGTTAAGCGATTGTGCCAAACTCAAAAGATTTTTAAGACGCGTAATAAAGGTATGTTCCTAGCAATATTTTAAAGAAGATAATTTTAAAGAAATTCAATATTTATTTCTCCAATGTTGTCCTATTTGGCAAAACGAGGAATAATTCTTTCTAATCTATTTGCCACATTTTCATTCGAGTTGAATCAGAGCTTTTCTTTTGCCCTTTATTGAAAATTCAGAAGATTATTTTCAGCCAACGTTCGCCAGATGGCCAAATACATTTTTTTTAATATTACGTGCCATGATAATGGTCGCGACACGTTACAAAACCGATGAAGTGGGCCGCGGTTCCAAAATGTCTGGGAAACCCTGTAGGTTATAGTTATATTAGTGCTGCTAATCTGGGCAGCAGACAGCAGTTTAGTGTTATTGAACCCATCCGCCAATGACCATTGACTCTTTTGCTAAATTGCGTCTTTAGCTAGCCTCTAGACCAGTGGTTCCCAAACTTTTTCGGTCGGCGTACCCCTTCAGACATTTTTCGAAAATCCGTGTACCCCTAATTTTCAAAGTAAATTTAAGGAAGCACACTTTCGATTTTTAAAAGCATAAACACGGTATCTGAATCATGAAATTTAATAATGTCTTCAAACCTACATGTAATCGGACTGCATTAGCCATAATCATTAACTAGTTACTAGACCTACTAGGTTTTATTAAAGCTTATTAGGGGCTGTCCATTAATTATGTCAACAATTTTTGGGCAGTTTTGGACCCCCTCCCCCTTGTCAACAACAGTCAACTTTCACTTACCCCTCCCCCATAATTACGTCAACAACTCTTGACCCCCCAAGATCAATGACAGGTCCCAATAACAAGGTTATGTTTGTTGTAGTGACCATTTTCCCTTTTTTCCTCATCGAGTGTCAAAATGTGGTGGTGATGACCTTTTTTCAAATGCTTTTTTCCATTGTAATAAGTAGTATTCTATGAAATTTCCTATTTTTTGATTATTTGAAAAAAAAGTGAAATTGTTGACGTCAACTTCTCTTGACCCCCTCCCCCTGTCAACAACTGTCAAACTTTTCCAAACCCTCCCCGTAAAAATCCCCTCCCCCTAAATTGTTGACATAATTAATGGACAGCCCCTTAGGATAAAAATATCGTACTTGTAGCATTCAAAGTTAAACTTGCATAACCTATCGGTCAAATGAAAACAATAAAATGAATCAATGAGATGGATGAGGTTGCATCTAGTGATGTGCGGGTACAGCAAAATGCATACCCTACCCGTACCCGTGGAAAAACTTTTTTACCCTACCCTACCCGTACCCGCTAGTGCTATACCCTACCCGACCCGTACCCGTAAGCTGTGTACCCGTACCCGTACCCGTAACCGACTTTGGTTGGAATTTGGAGTTTTTGGATTTGGAATTTTGGACCCGTACGCGCGGGTGCGTTTACGGGTACAAGTACTACAAGGACCTGTACATGGACGGTGAACCCGTATCCGTTCCTAGAGACTATAGAGAGGCAACAGTGAAATAGGGGCTACGAAATTGGGATAACTATTCATTGTAAATAGCACGCATGTTTAGATTAGGACAGATCTAGTACTTAGAAATCAGGATAATCAGTCAGCTAGCCTAAGCCGACATGAATGGGCTTGTTTAAAATATTTAGTAGATATAATTTATCTATGAGCAGGCATTAGAGCTCAAGTTAAACCACAAAACTTTAGCAGAAGAACTTTCTCGGTCGAAGAGTCCTTGGAGGAGTCAGAGGACGCCATTATAGATTTATTACTGATGATGTCAGATGACGTCATCTGTATTTCCTTTATGTTTTCAGTAAGTAAAATGCATGCTGTCTGACAAACTGAACGCGATGTACAAGTTATACTAATACACTTTACTCAATATTATTTTTCTATTACTGCATTGCTAATTTGCTATAGTAGTAAGAAATGAAAATATAACTTTTCGAGTAAAACGGGTATACCCGTACCCGTAGCCGCTATACCCGTACCCGTAGCGCTGTACCCGTACCCGACCCGTACCCGTAAAATGTGTACCCTACCCTACCCGTACCCACGGGTACGGGTAGGGTATACCCGCACATCCCTAGTTGCATCTCTTCAGCCAGTTTCGAGAATCTTGGTTGCGTCTTTAATCCACACAGGGCGATTTTTGAATTTGCCGCGCTGACCAAGGAAGAGTCCAATACCACAAGGTGATAGAAAAGGTTAAACTTTAAACTTGTAGCGAGGGGTGACGGGTTAGAGGAGTACAAAAGGTCTACATCTGTCACAGCAGATTGAGAAAATCAAACCAAATCACAATTTTTTAGAACTTTTGCAGATATTGTGAAATTTGTTACTATCAAACATCGGTGCATAAGAATTCCACTGACTTTCCACTTTCCGCCGCGTACCCCTAGGAAGTCCATTTAGTACCCCTGGGGGTACGCGTACTGTCGCGTTTTTCCTCTTCCTACTGAACTTTCCGGAGATTCCAATAAAATATTCGGGGACCCGCTTTGGGTACTGCTTACTATGAACGATGCCTCGGTTAGTCAGAAGGGGAAAGCCTGGGAGAGGAAAATCGCCACTACAATAAAATTTTACGTGGGCCCCTGCCCTGGTATTTGGGCAGCTTGCTCGCTTAGCTCGCTTGACTCGCTTGAGAACAGAAGACAATTCATTCTTTCAGTCATAAACGTTTTATTATATGCAAAGGAATAAAGAACCTTAATTAGATTATCAATAAAACAGATAGTTCCGTATAGGCTTCTAAGAGAATTCAATGTCACTTGAGGGGGTTTAATAGTCACTGAGGGGGTCGCGTTTCAAGGGATGTGCGGTGCGTACCGGCGGAAAATCTTCCGTGTATCCCTGAGGAGGGTAGTCGGGCGACGCAGAGGTCACTCGAGGCGTAGGCTCTGCAGCGGTTTGTAGAGGCGTCGTCCGGTCACAAAGACGGGAGATGCGGGCTGTCAGAGCGAGGATCTGTGCGGAGGCGTCGTCCGGTCACAAAGACGGGAGACGCGGGCTGTCGGGACGAGGATCGGCACGGAGGCGTCGTCCGGTCACAAAGACGGGAGACGCAGGAGGTCGAGTCAGAGGCCAGAGTGGCGTCGAACGAGTCGACGGACTGTAGCAGGACCTTCGTACCAGGATCGTCGTACCCCCAGACGTGGGAGTCCTCAGGCGAAGCGCGGTCCGCCTGAGGAGCGAGTCTACGCGGCCAACGCAGAAATATCCGCGCAATTAGCACTCACGTAGGCTCTCTCCAAACACTAGAGCAAGTGCTGTCTTGTCTGGGCGAGGTCAACGAGGGAGCAACTCCCTCTTAGACAAGAGTAAAAACTCAGGTGTTGACCTCCCTTCTGTTCTTTCTTCAATCCTCCCGAGGGCCGTAGGGTGACGATACTTAAGACCATAGGTCCTTGCTTAAAACGGGTGTACAAAACACACTTAACAAATCATGCGGCATTTAGTAATTAAAGATGCCATACGCTTGAAACTCGAAAGGTAAGTCACTCCGAATATATAACACAATACAGATATCGAATTGTGATTGATAGTTCCATAACTTAATTATAACAATTAATTAAAGTATCGATCGCTGAAATCGTATTACACAACGGTGAAATGCTGTGGCGCCACCTTGCGAACAAATGGCGAAACCACATACACGCATAGCCGCGACGTATAGAAATACGTCTCGCTAGAAAAAGGTTTACACAAAGTCGCAGGCAAAAGAACAGCATTCGAAAACGAATGTCGCCAATTACTTAATAATCTAAGGTACAATAGTTTCAACTTCTTAACACTAGATATGCGTAGGGTTGCCAGACGTCCTCCAAAAGGAGGACATGTCCTCCTTTTTAGGTCCGTGTCCTCCGTCCTCCCGGCAAAGCTAAAAATTGTAAAATGTCCTCCTTTTTGAGCTTTTGTATGCTATCAATTTTCGTTCTCGCGGTATTGACGAATTTCATACGTTTATACATCGATATTAAAATAGCGTTATAATAATATCAATATCGATTGTCCAAAGTCCCAAAATACTCGACTCTCGTCATTCTATCTCTAGTGTAGGCTATATGCAATAGTCTATGGTCATTGGTCAAAATGTTAATTTCATTTCCAGTAGCAAACGCAGAGACTGTAAACAGTAAACGGCTAGTCATCATCAGTCATACAACTCGATGACCTTGGGCCGTACATAAATTACGTAACGCGATTTTGGCACTTTTTGACCCCCCTACGTAACACGACGTAACAAAACGCCAGACCCCTCAAATATTACGTAACAACGGGCTGACCCCCCATTTTCGTCCTCCAAAAAGTCTTGACAAGCAAAAAAGTTCATATCCTTGTATTTTTTCCTCTCGATAAACCCTGACAAGCAAAAAAAGAGGTCATCCTTGTTTTTTCCTCTTCAAAATCTCTGACAAGCCAAAAACGGTCACTTAAATTTTTTTGCGTTACGTAACATTTCCGGACCCTCCCCCGTCGTCACACTTCGTAACAAATGGCTGGACTCCCCTCCAACCGCGTTACGTAATTTATGGACGACCACTGCACAGCTGGTTTCATGTATACAATGTCCTCCTCTGTCCTCCTTTTCGTCTGGCTCTGTCCTCCTTTGGCTACCCATGCATCTGGCAACCCTAGATATGCGTCGAATAACCAAAGAACTAAAGCTGCCGTAGGCAGCTTTAGTTCTTTGGAATAACTATCAAAAGTGCGAAGGCTTAATCATAATGATTATTTGAAATATCGAACAACGCAAACGTATCAAGCCATGGTAAACGTATAAAGTCACAATGCCATCTGGCGAATGAAGTGAGAATGTTCGTAGTACAATAGCGAAGCTATACTTAATTAAAACGAGAAACGTGAAAAGAGGTGTGCGACTACGAAAGAAAGGCTAGGCCTAAAATTTTGTCACAGTACCACCGTTTGGGAACCACTGCTCTAGACATTTTGGTTGTCATTTAATTTGGTACCATACGGACGGTACTGTAGTCTGTAGTCTGTTAGGAGCTGTCCATTAATTACGTCAACAAATTAGTGGGGTTTGAAAAAGTTTGACAGTTGTTGACAGGGGGAAGGTGGTCAGAAGAAGTTGACGACAACAATTTCATTTTTTAATTGATCAGAAAATAGGAAATTTCATGGAATACTATTTAATACAACGGAAAAAGCCTGACAAGCAAGAAAAAGGCCATCGTCACCACATTAAGACGCTTGATGAACAAAAGAAAGGGAAAAGGTCTCATCGTTGCAAAACTAATAACCTTCTAAACTTTTTAGGAGAACCGGTCACTGGTCTTAGTGGGGGGGGGGGTAAAAGTTTTTGAGTTTTTTACATAACTGAAAGTTGACAGTTGTTGACAAGGGTGAGGGGGTCAAAAATTGCCCAAAAATTGTTGACATAATTAATGGACAGCCCCTTACAGTACCGTAGCAACCAGTGGCGTATTTAGAATTTTGGTAAGGGGGCAGCCCATGGCGAGCGCTTTGCGCTCGCCTATAATGGGAGTCTGGGGTCTACGCCCCCAGTGGGGTCCAGGGGCAAAACCCCTGGTGGGGGCCAGAGGCGAAGCCCCCTGAAGCTGGCGACATTTTAAGATTTTCCAAATTAATTTTTTAATGAAAATATGCATGATTATGTTCTTTTCATCAACATGTGCAAGCCACCTTTATTGGAGAAAAAATGGAATTCTGTGGGCTGTGACTAAGCCCTGTATGCATATTAGGCTGAAAATGTAAGTGTTTTAGTTAGACTCGAAATCTAATGTTGTCTGGCGAAATCGCTTTGAAGGTGGACCAGACGACATTTTAAAAATATCATGAACACTAAACTAGTAAGTACTTGGAGTAATGACTACTCCAAGAGTAACTTTCTGTACGTACGTGGGACAACTACAGCACTTGATTGACAAGAATGGAAGGGTCAGGACAGGCTAGGCCAATACCAAGGGGGGCATGGCCAAAATGGCCCAATGGTAAATACGCCAGGTAGCACCTGCCAAACGCTAATACGTTATGCCTGCCGTAAGACGACATTTCACATAAAAATAGCAAGTCTGTAAAAAATGAAAGTACCCACTAATTTTAGTCTATGTGTTATGACTAGCAAGATTAAAATTACAAGTGCCCATGCCAGTGACGTCATGCAGCACGCTATTGTTTATGCCAAGAATAGCAAAGCAAAAAAGGATATTAAATTATATTCATTCATTCATTATTCTATAAAAACGCGCCTCAAAAAATGTTTGTCCTGTTTTATTTCGCCCCTAAAAAATTTTCGCCCCTAGGCAGTGCCTAAACTGCCTAAGCTTTAAGTTGGCCCTGGGTACTCTTCCGTATGCAAAATCGCCCAAATCTCAAACCCCCTCCCCCTCGGTGCGTACGTACTATATGGACGGCCCCTTACTTTCCAATCTTATATATGATAATCTAAATTCACCAAAAACTTTATGGAATTCCTCAAATAAACTTTTGTGTCGAGATAGGAAAAATACACTACCTCCGTCAAATTCACCTAAACAGCTAGCAGACAAATTTCTACAATTTTTCAGATAAAATATCTAGCATCAGGCTCAAATTTCCAACATACCCCACAGAAGACAGCTGTTCACTGCCGAAAACCCCTCCCCCAATATTCACAGCATTCCGCCCCACCAATCTGTCTGAAATACGCCAAATTATTTCTCTTTGCCGAATAAACAGTGTCTGCTGGATGTTATTCCAACTCATAGCCTGGTTGTCAGATCCTCTAATAAACTGAGTATTTTCAGATCTAGGCTTGAAACACATCGCTTCCAATTAGCATTTCCTCCCATAGTCTGTCTTGCTGTCTCCCTCTGACTGATCTCTGGAATGACCTGGTCTTTTGCGGGTGAATTTGAAGTACCATCGATTGATTCCCTTGGGTATTATAAATGGTGCTATAGAAGTGCATAATGATTTATTATTTATTTTTATCTATTGAGATCACCATAATTCTTTGCAAGAGAAAAAAACAAGTGGATGTACCGTTTTATAGTAAAGCGATTGTATTTTAGCATTTTTCAGCTTTTCAGAAATTGTATTCCATTGGCACGTAAATAGGCATAAATAGGCAAATTGGAATGTGCTTTTCGCTGATGACAGCATTCTCTCTATGGTCTGTTGACAAGTGTTGTTGCAACGATGAACACAAGGATGCATGCGGACCTCTTTTGAACTTGATGTTGACAAACAGAACCGCTTGCAGTGTAGTCAATTCCATTGGCAACTGAAAGGCAAAAAACGGAACGGTTAGAGACGCAGTGGTGAGCAATAGTTTTCTCAAAAATTGAGAGTTGCGACACTTCTTAGTGTACCAGAACTTTTTTAAAGAGGCATGATGATTCTGGCTCGCAATGAAGGACAGTGAGAACCAGTGTTGTTTGTGCTTGGCCTTGTGCTTGGACTTGTACTGTGCTTAAATGCTTGTGCTTGGACTTGTGCTTGGCATTGAAGATTGAGTACTTGTGCTTGTAGTTGGCATTGAGGATTGGGTACTTGGACTTTTACCTGGCCTTGAGGGTTGATGCCTGCAAGTATAACGTTTAATAACAAAGTTACCAAGTTTGCAAAAAAAGCATTAGTGCGCATATTAGTTATATGCAGAGGCCAGAGAGTAGGCCTAAATAAGTAAAAGTCTGCAGTAATACTGACCCAGACACCCTGACCCCGTCAGTATTACTACAGTCTGGGTCAAGCTTCAGTTATAAGATTTGGTCTCACAATGTCAGTTGAAAGGTGCGGTAATTTTGAACATACTTGCTGCAACCGAACGTTTTAGTGCTTAGCTATTATTGAAGATTCGGACATTTAGTCATATGAACTTTACTTTCGTCATTTCATTGCATAAGTTTGTCATCAATTGCTTTATCATGTCATTGATTTCATCATGGATGTTTACATAATATATTTTCTCATTGCTTCGTGTTGTTATCATTTGTGTTATGTCAGTGTCATACAGCCAAGTTCCCTGTTCTTGCATAGATCAGGCCTGCCCCGCGGTCACTTCCACGCCAGATTCCCAAGGAATTCGGGCCATCCTGGGGTTAAATAAGGGGGGATTTGGCTGACGTCGAAGGTCTCATTTTAGCTAGCAGGAATATCTTATTAGCGGAGAGGGTAAAGGCGTCACATAACCAACTAGTTGCAGAACCTGCTATACATGCCTTCCCCACCCCAATAATTTTCTCATCGGATTTACAAAAATTGCACATTAAGGGACCCTGGGCAGTCCGACCTGAGCAATTGCTCCAGTTTCTTTCAATGGTATCACATTATAGCCGCCCCAGCTATGACCGCCCCGGTTATGACCGCCAAAGTTATGACCGCCCAGGTTATGACCGCCCCAGCTATGACCGCCCCAGCTATGACCGCCCCGGTTATGACCGCCCCGTTATGACCGCCCCAGCCAAGACTGTTTAATACTAGGTTTTTAATTGCCTTGGCCCCAGCTATGTCTGCCGTCAGTATCGTTTAGGGTTAGTGTTTCGTGTCTGGTTTATGGTGCGGGTAATGATTATATGACCCCGTACGGGTTAGGGTACACTGCTTTTCGTCAAAACCCATAGAGCAACTGGGACGGTCATAACTGGGGCAGTCATGACTGCCCCAGGTCATAACCGGGGCGGTCATAACCGGGGCGGTCATAACCGGGGCGGTCATAACCGGGGCGGTCATAACTGGGGCAGTCATAGCTGGGGCTGCTACCACCTGTAACCGTTTCAATGTAGCTACCAAATACAAAATACAAACAACATACAAAATAATGACTGGGAAGGTAGATGTGCCATACGATCGATTCTTTATATTGGCACACTATAGCAGCACAAGAGGCCACAAATGCAAATTGTTTAAACAGAGGGTTGGTGCAAGAAAGAAAATTTTTTTAGTGCAAGGGTTGTGGACAAATAGAACAGTTTGGACGAGGTGGGAGTGACAGTTGAAACAGTAAACGGATTCAAAGGCTATCTCGATAAACTAGGTTATTGAATGCAGATGGTTACATCAGTGGTTTTCACAC
This sequence comes from Metaphire vulgaris, assembly GCA_018105865.1. NCBI lineage: Eukaryota > Metazoa > Annelida > Clitellata > Crassiclitellata > Megascolecidae > Metaphire > Metaphire vulgaris. Next base: position 7,562,499 of record CM030834.1, read on the forward strand.
AGGCTTACTTAGCCTCCTAAACCACTTAAAATCACATTATTATTATTATTATTATTATTATTATTATTATTATTATTATTATTATTATTATTATTATTATTATTATTATTAATTTATTATTATTATTAATTATTATTATTATTATTATTATTATTATTATTATTATTATTATTATTATTATTATTATTATTATTATTATTACGCCACCGAAGGGATTTAACTAATGATGACAGTGGTGTCGTGTAGAGGCTGAACAGTACCGGCCCGATGACGGATTTTTGAGTCGTGAGTAGTAGGCCTACGACCATCTCGACAAAGACCGCACATCTTAGGACAATCTTGGCGCACAGCATGGCCATAGGCGGTGTGATTGCACCATTCGGGCGGCCAACCAGGACTGCCATTGCATCGAGAGTCTGCGTTCTTGCATTCGCCTGCAAGAAAACTATCGTCGTTGGACATTTTATTCGATTCTGTGATCATGGTAATGACCCCCCAATGCTAAAAAATAACGTCGACATGATGACGAGATGATCGCACGTATATATACACACACACACACACACACACACACACACACACATTCAATCGGACCGTTTTAAGGTCTTCGTAGAGTCGTAGACCCTATGGGCAGAGTGGCATACCCGCTGAGAGAGCAAATCACCACAAATACCCAGGAGCATGGCGATTTGTGTGGGCCCGCACTGCCCGCAGGGGCTCACAATAAACTTATTTAAAACAATATTTATGACTGAGTGGTCTCTCGCTCGCAACCGAATATTAGCAGTGGTGTAGTAGCGCGGGGTTCTGAGTGCTGGGGGTGTAGAAGACGGGTTGACATCAGTGGCTCTAGGATTTGGCAAGTGGAGGGCCGTTGGGGTGGCAACTTCTAATCATGGGGGCCAACCATTCGTTGTTTAATGTATGTAGCATTAAGTATAGGGTCCCAACTGGGGGCCACTGGGGGGCAGGCACTCAATAGGGGCACGGGCCCCCTGGCCCTCCCGGTGGAGCCGCCACTGGTTGACATCAGTCGAAAAGTCTTGACAAACAAGAAAAGGTCGTCACTTAATTTTGAGATTATAAAAGTATGGAAATATTATAAATTCTAAACGTTTCGCAAAACTTTTCCCATACAAATAAACATAGTTGCTAGTAACTCTTCTGACATAATAAAAAAAACTCAAATAACCCGTTTTTCCAGAGAGATGCGTAACCTTAGATAACCTTTGAAAACCTTAAAGTTCCTACGAAAACCAGGACTAAAAGGTTCATTCAACTGTTTTTAATATGAATTGAAACATAATGAATTGATCATAGTTGTTCGTAACGTTGTCTTGTAATGACTATTTGCTATACAGTAAGCTGAGTAAGGCTGGATATTGGATAAGCTAATATACTCAACTCCCGAGTTACTAACCGCCGTTCCAAGAGCTTTACATTTTCTACATTGCATTCGACCTCGGGCAAGAAGTGTATATAGGCCCCTATTATTGGACACCGGAATGCGCTAAAAGAATAGACCTACAGTACAGTACCTGAACAGTCTGGTCCTTGCCATCCAGGCTTGCAAGAGCAAGTACAAGAACCAGGGTTCTTTAATCCACCATTCTGACATGATAACTGACATTCTGTAAATTGCATCAAGCCATACACCAATTATATCAATTAGGCCTACATAGGTCTTCTTCTATTTCACGAGCCATATGGGACAATATTAGACATGAACAACAAAACTAATGCTCAGGCAGAGAAGACAGCATGATAGTTGAAGAAGTTCAGGCCCGCCGGAACGAATTTTCATCAGGGGTGCAGATTTTCTCCAGATGAAAGCAGTAGCATCATTTCACACTATTTTGGGGCAAGATAATTGTTTGCAAATTTTCGGCAAATTTTGGCAATTTTGTGGTCAATTTTAGCAATTTTAGGCTAATTTTAGCAAATTTTTGGCGATTTTTTGCACATTTTTGCAAATGTTGGCAATTTTGGACCAATTTTAGGAAATTTTGGCAATTTTTTGACGAATTTTAGCTGAAAGGGGGTGCAGAGGGGGTGCAGTCCATCTTCTTTCCAGGGGTGCACTGCACCCCCTACATTTTTCCAGGGGGTGCAGCTGCACCCCCTGCACCCCCACTTGCGGCGGGCCTGAAGGAGTTGCATTAATACTGAATGATATAGTGCATCAAAAGCCTTGATTGGATATCATTCTACATCATCCAGGCAAGGCCGTTTTATGGCACAGGCGTGGTAGGCAGGTGCCTAGGGCCCCGCGATATATCAGAGACCCCGACGGGAGACCGAAAAAATTGTTAGTTGATTGATTTTCGATTTTTTTTGCTCGAAAAGTCTGACGAGCAAAATAAGGTCATCATCGCGTTTTTGGTGCAACTTTTAAAAAATGCATATGGCCCCAAACTGCTTAAAACGGCACTGCTTCCAGGTTGGTAATGGTCAGATTTCTAACCAAATTTGGTTAAGATGACAATGATAAATCTGTTTGCCCCAACAAGCAAAAGCTCTGAGGAAGACATACAGTAGATGGCTCCTACAACGAGATTCAAAAATGAACGAATAACATCCCAAAATATGACATTGTAGTGATAATTGATAATTAATCGGAGACTGGAATGCTAAAGTTGGAAGCGAGTACAACAACATGGAAAGGAACAATAGGTAAATACGGATTAGGGATGGTCCATAAATGACGTAACTCGATTTTGGCACTTTTTGACCCCCTCCCCCTAAGTAACGCGACGTAACAAAAGTCAGACCTTCTTAAAATATCACGTAACAACAGGCCGACCCCCTTTTTGTCTTCCGAAAAGTCTTGACAAGGAAAGAAAAGATCATTCATCTTTCTATTTTCCCTCTCCAAACATACTGACAAGCAAAAAAGGCCATCCTTGCATTTTCCCCTCTCCAAATACTCTGACAAGCAAAAAAAGAAGAAAAGGTCGTCACTTAAAAATTTTGTGTTACGTTACGTCACATTTACGGAACCTCCTCCCCTTCGTCACACTTCGTAACAAATGTCCGGACCCCCTCCCCCTAGGCGCGTTACGTCATTTGTGGACGAGCTTTTACTAAATTTTGCCAATATATAATCAATTTATGTTAATAAATTTCCAACCACAGTTAGACCGAGATAACTTACCGCACCGGGACGATGCTCGCTTGCAGTCACCTGCAGAACACAAATAGGCATTAGACATAATGACATTTAGAGTGTCCTGCCTGTCATAACGTCACCCGTGACGTCATCGCCTTGGAAAGACTCCCATTTTGAAAAGGAATTCATGGACTTTTCCTCCATGCGACTATTTGGAATTTAACAATATCCCTATTTCTCTGTGGAAATTTACTTTGGCAGTCCATAGAAAAATATCATTTCTAAAGACAATGCCCACCGACGATTATAAGGCCATTAGGAAGAACTTAAAACTTAACTTAGCATGATTTAAAGTGGCTTAGAAGGCATTACTGCCTGTGTGAAAGCCACTAGGGGCACTGACGGGGCTTGAACCCGCTCCGTCAGCCTGACGCTCCAGCACGTAACCCACTCTGCCATCTTCCGCCCCTATAGGGGGCAAATCGAGACACTCATGACAGGTGAGTGAGCACTAATCGCCGGGAACGCTGTTTCACTTAATCGAATTATCGATGCACCTTATCACATTTGGATTATGTACGTTTAAACGGGATATTTTATTCCCATGTGCTGGTTTCACTGAATGTTAAAGTCCAGTGGCAGTTCCAGGATTTCTTGGTGGGGGAGGGATGAAACGAATTAATAGGAAGTCGGTGGGGGATGAAAAGAGAAGGGAAAATCAATAAACTTTGCCGAAAATCCTGATAAAAGGGACTCTTTCCCCCTAATTTTATTATACTTTTACCGAAAAATAGGTTGACAAGCAAAAAAAGGTCATCGCAGTTTTCCCGTAGTTTTACTAGACTTTTGCCCAAAAATAGATTTGACAAGCGAAAAAAGTCCAGAAGTCCGGTGGGGGGACAGTGGCGTATTTAGGGGGCCCGAGGTATGCTCCTGATCCATAGCAGCATACCCCTTTGGTCTTTGGTCCTTCCCTTCGGTTGCACTTAGGGGCTGTCTATTAATTATGTCAACAATTTTTGAGCAATTTTTGACCCCCTCCCCCTTGTCAACAACTGTCAACTTTCAGTTACCCCCTCATAATTACGTCAAAAACTTTTGACCCCCCCAGATCAATGAAAGGTCCCAATAACAAGGTTAATATTTTTGCGATGATGACCATTTTTTCCCTTTTTTGCTCGTCGAGTGTCAAAATGTGATGGTGATGACCTTTTTTGCCATGCTTTTTTCCATTATAATAAGTAGTATTCCATGAAATTTCATAGTTTTTGATTATTTGTAAAAAGTGAAATTGTTGACGTCAACTTCTCTTGACCCCCCTCCCCCTGTCAACAGCTGTCAAACTTTTTCAAACCCCCCTAAATTGTTGACGTAATTAATGGACAGCCCCTTAAAGACTGTTAGACCGACGATTAAATTTACTGTAACTCAGTTGCAGTAAATTTACGGTCAGTACTTTACAGGCGGTATTGTTAATAAACTTAAACTGTGTGTTATTGCAGAACATAGAATAAAAGTTATTTTTAGATTTTCCTAAATTTCAGCATACCCCTTTAAGTCTTTCTAAATACGCCCATGTGTGGGGATGCATCCCACTCATCCCCCACTTGGAACCGCCACTGTTAAACTCTCTCTCTGTCTCTCTCTCTGTCTCTCTGTCTCTGTCTCTGTCTCTGTCTCTGTCTCTGTCTCTCTCTCTCTGTCTCTGTCTCTCTCTCTCTCTCTGTCTCTGTCTCTGTCTCTGTCTCTGTCTCTGTCTCTGTCTCTGTCTCTGTCTCTGTCTCTGTCTCTGTCTCTGTCTCTCTCTCTCTCTCTCTCTCTCTCTCTCTCTCTCTCTCTCTCTCTCTCTCTCTCTCTCTGTACACTTACGGTTGCAGAGTCCTTGAGTGCACCAAGCAGTTCCGATGGCGCATTTCGAACACGGCTTTCCTTTCTCGTAAGGCTTCTCGCCGGGTTCATTACCGCTACAAACGAAACAGTCAAACAGAACACAAACCTGACAGCGTTTTAAAATATACAATATAGGGCCTATTGCAAGTAACTAGACCAGCGATGAGTTTCAATATGAAACTGAAGCTATGGGTTTGACAACTTTGAGCGCTGCGTACGCTGTAGCAACGTACTTTTCTTTACTATGAGTATGATGCTGTCAATTAATTACGTCAACAATTTTTTGGGCAATTTTTGGCCCCCTCTCAATGCTCTCATCCTTGTCAACAACTGTCAAACTTTCAGTGACCCCTATAATCATGTAAAAAACTTTTGACCCCAACCCCTCTAAGATCAGTGACGGGTTCATTTTAAAAGTTTAGAAGATTATTTGTGCAGTGATGAGACCTTTTCCCTTTTTGCTCATAAAGTGTCAAAATGTGGTGGAGATGACCTTTTTTGCTTGTCAGGCTTTTTCCGTTGCAAGAATAAATAGCATTCCATGAAATTTCCTATTTTTGATTATTTGCAAAAAATTATATTGTTGACGTCAACTTCTCTTGACCCCCTTTACCTGTCAACAACTGTCAATTTTTTTTCGGACCCCTCCTCTATTTTGTTGACGTAATTATTGGACAGCCCTTATTATAATCCCTCAGCTTCGATCGCTTATGGTACCACTGACTAAGAATTCAACTATTTCAATAGACTAAACAATTTAGAATAAAACTACGACTGAATTAAGGTGTCCCGTGTAAGACAAGTTATCTACTTACGCTGGTCCATAGTTGCAGACGAAGAAATTGACGAATTCCGTGCCTTTTGGATTTGGGCACTTAGCAAGGCCACATCCAATTTCATAGCTGCGAGCCCAAACCATCTACACATGAACAAATAGTGAAAGCAGAACACATTTCGTATCAATGAGGTGTGACGACCGTCGTTCCTCGAGTAGTCCGATCGACCGACCGAGAGGGGCGTAGCCAGGAATTTGATTTGAGAGAGTATAAATTTGGGGGTATATATATATTGCATAGACTGCCCCGCCGAATCCGCGGATGCAGAGGGAGACGGAAGGTGGGAAAGGTTAATTACAGTCGTCGCATAATGAGCAGGGGCGGCACTGATGGGGGTGGGTCCGCGGGTCCGGACCCACCCAGCCTCGGGCAGGGGCTCCCGAGCAAATCGTGCAAATCCGTAGAGATTTTATTTGGGGAGGGGTAGTCTGAGCCGGGTCCTGGTTGTGCTCAATGGGATCGTATTACGAGGTTGCAAAAAAACCAGGCGCCGCCCCGATAATGAGATGTGAAAGAAAGCGCTTTTCTTTCCGGTGGATTTATTTATTATTTTTTTCATTTTTTATATCTATACTGTAGGCTATAATATCTTTATTTCGCGCTACAAACAAAAAAACAGAAAACACGAAATAAAAAGAAACAGAAACAATAGGCTACAATGATTTGTTCTGAGTTTTTGAACTGTTTCATTAGAGCAGGGTTTCCTAAAGTGCGTTCCGCGGAACCCCAGGGTTCCGTGACACGGATAGAAGGTTCCGCGACGAGGATATGAAAACTAAAAAATTATTATTGATTCAATCTGTCATCAACCAATAATGATGAAATATAATTCTAGAAAGATAGTGTAGCAATAGAAATTGCGGCAAATAAATAAATGAACCTAACTTTTAACCCCTTAACCCAGTGGCGTCATTTCACACTTTGCTTGGGGGGCGAGAAATTTTGTAAAATTTCCTTTTAAAATTTTTTTAATTTTTGGAAATTTTTTCGACTAAGTTTGAGCTCGTCGGTTCTTTTACGGTTACCAAAACTTAGGAGTGCTGACTTTTTCCCCCCAACGCAAATGACGTCCCTGTTTTTGTTTTTTGTTGCACATTAATACATTATAAATTAATATTTTCATTTCCTTGGGGGGCCACGGTCCCCCCCAGCCCCCCCAAATGACGCCTCTGCCTTAACCGTGTATTTAACTGTAACTCAATGTAAAATGGACGGATATATCCGGGATCCCCAGTTAAGGGGTTAATATAAATATAGTTGGTAATTTTTATTATTGCGCCCAAACTGTAAACTACATGTAGGCCTATGTGTTTCAAAATTTGGAGTAATGACTATGTTATTACGTTTGCATCAAAACATTTTTCAGCTAAAATAACTTTATGTTATGTACACATTATTGTTTTGCGAAACAGTCATGTCTTTTCCCTTTATTTCCAATCCGCATTATGAGTGGGGATCCGCTGACAATACTCAAGAATTCAAAGGGTTCCGTGGCACGAACAGTTTGGGAACCCCTGCAGTAGAGAAACTAACCGCACGTAAGAATCTAAAAGTATTAATATTATATTTCATTATTGAAGTGGGCGGGAAGTCAGTAGAGTGGTAACAGCGTTGGACAATGGAGCAGAAGGTCGCGGCTTCAACTCCCGCGGGAGCCCTAAGGTCGACTCAGCCTTCTTTCGCAAGATGGCAATGGCAAATGAGTAGCGGATTAATCCGCGAAGTAAACAGGCGTGTTGCATGATAACACTGGCCCCGTATCATGTAACCTTGCACCAGTCGCCTGGCTGAGGGCCTTGGTAACGGAGATCAGCGCCGCCCTATGAGCCTTGAGTCTAGCCTTGAGTGCTCGGGAAGGACTTTTACTTTTTTGTATTGAAGGCTTACGGCTTAACTAACGGCAGACTAGCATAAACATAAAAAGAGCAATAATTGATATGACATAAAACAGGCCTACAATCAATGCGATTGTCGTTTTCTCGTGGCGCTGTTTGCAGCAGATGCTTATAGCACAGTGCTGTGTCTACAGCTCTTTGGTGTCAACGAAAATGAAGTTTATGTTTGGTCACAACGATTCATTCAAAGTTCATGTTAGAATTCAACGATATACAGTGATGACAGCAGTCGAATGATATAGTGTCGCCTGTGGCAATACATCATTTATCACGACATTTGTGGCATTTGGGGAATTGAGAGGGAGTAATAACTTAATAAGCATGCCCCCACTCATCCCCTCCTACTCCAGTGTCCGTACGTATAGTGACAGAATGCTAGCGATAATGCCATTATAGGCCTATTTTGTTTCTGAATAAGAAATTACGCTAGAGCAGTGTTTAATCTAGACTCCTGGACTCCGAGGGGGGACTCAAAAAGCCGGGGGGCGGACTGGCAAAGCCGGAGGGAATTCTGCTAGGGGCCGCTGTTAGTCCATGCAGTATTCCAAAATTTCCGGGGAGAATTTGAAATTTTCGGGGGATGGCGATTTTCCCCCGGAAACGGTCTAGATTAAACACTGCGCTAGAGTTTATTTTTTAAACGGATCAGATCTTTTCAAAATCGAGCGACCTGAGCTTCCTAACAGTCCAAACGGCGAAGACGAAGAGGCAACGACAAACAGTGGCGTAGTGTGGAGGCCAGAGTGCCGTCCCGGGCGCATAATTGGAGAGGGGCAAAATTCCAAGTGAGAAAATAAAAAGTCCAAGTAATATCTGAATTTCTGAATCTATTGTTGCTATTATTGGGATAAAAATAGTAATATACGACCGGTCCGCGACAACTGGGTACCGCCGATTGGGCCCCGGACAACTGGGCCCGGCAACTGGGTAACGGGACATCTTGGTAACGGGACATCTGGGCCCTGGACACCTCGGCCCCGCACCATCGAACTGGACTTAGGCCAAATAATAACTGAGGGTTCGTTGTAAAACTTTGGGCGGTCTTCTTTAAGCCTGTCATCGGCTACAAATTGAGTACAAATTCTTAATGGGAAGTGCTATTTCTTTGATAGTTACTATGGGCTTAGCCTTATATGGACTTAAGAAGAACTGAGACTTCGCTGTATCCCTGTAGTAGTGAATAACTGCGGGAAGTCTTCTTCAACCTCTGTCATCGGCTACAAATTGAGTACAATTCTTTGTACGCACAGGCATGTATGATGTTAAAGCATAAAACACCATTCTCTCTTTCTCTATTGTACGGGGCCGAAATGTCCCGTTACCCAGATGTCCCGTTACTCAGATATCCCGTTACCCAGTTGCCGGGCCCAGTTGTCCGGGGCACAATCGGCGGTACCCAGTTGTCCTGACCCGAAAAATACGACGACCGATACTAGAAAGCGAGGACCCTTTTCGCTCGTCAAGACGTTCTGGGGGAGAAAAGACAAAGTTGGAGGCGCAAATTCCCCTGTTGTCCTGGGCGCTTCCAACCCACGCTACGCCACTGACGACAAGTAGAAAGACAGAGAAGCGCAGAAAGACAGACGAAACTTTGTATGAAAGACAGACGTAGATAAAGAGTATTAAAGACATATAAGACGCGAGACGAAAGAGGGACAGTCAGGCGGACAGAATCGATTTACCTGCGTGTAGTGTCCACATGCCTTTTTAGTCTTACAACTGGCTGCATCGTAGTTGTAGGATTGTTTTTCGTTGAACCAGTATTTGATGGCATCAATGAAGGCCAGTGTCTTCGTTGCGAAATAGAGATTCTGACCGATACTGGTATACCGAAAGGAAGAAGTATCGTAGGCAACTTGATCGTGCTTATTAAGGTTGCATGTGTTGGCCCAGCGCTGAGCAAGCTTGGACAAATCACGGTTCCAGTTCTAAAAGAAAAGAAACGACTTTTGAAAAGATAGGGGAAGGCGGGGTAAGATGGACCCAAAGGTAAGCTGGATCCCTCGAATAACAGCGATTCTATTGACGATATCTACCGACTGATAATGAAGGTAATTGCAGTAGACGACCTCTAGGGGCCTAAGCATGGTGACAAAAAGGGTGCGTGCTGTTGAAGCGAGAAAACTGATTTTGGAAGAGTAGCGGAAGCGTTGACGAAATTGACGTTGAGTGAGAATCGGACAGTTCCAGCGCCTATAGTAAAACTCGCAAATCAATGCATACAAATTATTTAACTGCAAATTTTAACAGTTTCAAGGCCGCCGAGAGTGGGTTAGGGGGGGGGGGGCAAATACACAAGGGCCCGGCGGTCTGGAGGGGGCCCGGGCCGATGATGATCCACCCGCCTCCACATGCATAATTAACAATAATAACACTAATAACACTAAAGAAAGAGGCCCGGCGAGTAAAAGGGGGACCCGGACCTGAGGACATCAAAAGCATCAAAAAGAACAGTGTGAACAGGGGCGTCATTTGGGGGAGGGGCAGGCGCCCCCACCCCCAAGAAAAATGAAGAAATAATGTATTAAGTAAATAAATAAATGTGAAATGTGCAAAAAATCGCCAAATTGTCCAAAATTTGCCCCAGAATGTCAAAAAATTTTCAATTTGCCAAAATTGGTCCAAAAATTGCCCAAAATTTGCCCATAATTTGCCAAAATTTGGCCAACAAATTATCTCGCCCCCAAGAAAAGGAAAAGTGTGAAATGACGCTACTGAGTGTGAAAAAGAGCGACAAGAAAAAAGGTCGCCACTAGTTTTCGAGAAAAAGGTCGCCACTAGTTTTCGAGAGTTGCAACATGACATCGTGTCGGTTAATTTGGGTTAAAGTTAACCAATGACAAGCAAAAAGGGTCGTCAGCAATTTTTAAAAATTACTCGGGGCCCGCCGGCCATTCTGCACAGGGGCCCGGAATTTCTCTCGGCGGGCCTGAAGCTATGGATGCGAACACCGACGAAAGCGGAAACTGTCGAAATGAATATTCAGATTCAGTATCGGTTACAGCTGTTGTGGAAGAGGGACGTGCAGCTGGTGATGCAACGCCGCACAAGAAAAAGGGTTCGTTGTTTCCGAGACGAATGGATTAACGATCAGAAATCTAAGTTATGGATTGCATCAGATAGTCGTGACCTGTCGATGGCGAGATGGAAGGCTTGCAGTTGTTCATTTTCAATAAAAATCGGAAAGTCTAAGTCTACAGTAACTGCTGTTAGGAGACATGTTCGCGCCCATAAGCATTAGCGAAATTCCCAGTCAAACAAATGTCCGAAACATTGAACAAGTTCTGTTCATTTCCACATTTTCTGAAAAGGATCAGATTACTGCTTCTGAGTTAGCGATACCGTATCATGGTGTACAGCATCAGCATAGTTATTTATCTCAAGATGGTGGTAAAAAAATTAGCATGCTGAATATTTTCAGATTCAAAAATAAGTTAGAAGATTGCCAATGTGAACAGAAGTAAACTTTTAAAAAGGCAACAGATGTTTATAGTTGGAATTCAATTCCTTAGGAATGTTTTAAACTTTTGAAAGTTGTTGTAATTGAATTACTGAATAAATAACATTTCTCTTTTGTATATTATTATTTACGTAGTTGCATATTCCATTCGGATTCTTGCAGATTTTCACATTTTCCAAGTGGACAAGAAACAATAATCTTACAAAATATGTTAAACTTCTATGATGTTTTGTGGAGCAATTGTTACTTATCTACCATGCAGCAGCACACAAATCCTTTGAATATGTTCTATTTGATCCAAAACGTGTCGAAAGCCTGTCCCGAATTTCCATAATCCAAATTCGGTAAACCTATCTACAGAGCAATGAATAAGTCAATTTCTGAGACATGGAACCGAAGGCGTCGTTCCAGGGGCGGCGCTGGGTTTTGTTGGCTGGGTGGGTCTGATGTAATCTACACAACCAGGACTAGGCTCAGACTACCCCTCCCCATCACCCCACCCCAAATCATAATTTATCTGTAGATTTGCACGATTTGCTCGGGTGTCCCTGATCGAGACTGGGGGGTCCGGACCCGTGGACCCACCCCCCTAGCGCCGCCCCTGCGTCGATCGATCGGTCAATCGGGGAGAAATGGCACGAGAGCGACTGCAACAAATATCACGTGTTCTACGCTTTGGCGGAGACGAACAAGCACAGGCGTGCTACTGGAGATGATGCGCCAGGGCGATTCCGAGACCATTGATGAATGGCTGTTGTATTGTGATCGCTGCCCGTTCATCCAGTATGCCCCCGCTAATTAAGTTCGACAAATACAAGATAAGTTCTGGATGTTGTTATCTTTGAAGGTAACCAGAGGCAGCGAGAGTGAATGGGCTAGCAGCAACAACAACACAGAACCGCAGCTAGAGGGGCGGGGGGAAGCTTACCCCGGACGCCGTCCTGAAGGGGGCGCCATAAACGAAGAAACCATGGTTGACTTTATTCACGACGGAGTTTTAACAAGTTAAACACTCCCTTCGTCGAAAGTATTGCCAGTATATGACAAGCAAAAAGGTCATTACCCGCTTTCTGCACTACTTTCACTAATTTATTCTCCTGATAAGCAAAAAACTGTTAGGCGCGAAAAATTGATACCTTACCCCGGGAGCCGAATACTCTAGCTGCGGCTCTTCAGCAGCAGCAGCAGCAGCAGCAGCAGCAACAACAACAACAACAACAACAACAACAACAATCTCTTTATTAAACCAACCTTGGCAAAAGGCAGGATCAAAACATAATGCATAATACATACCTTATCAGAACCCATTAAATATAGGGCCAACTCGTAAAATAATATCGATGACTTGTAACGTAGGCCTACTTCATACATTAAAATACTGTAAGTCTACCTACGAAATCTGATAATCCCACAGCATCCTCGAAGCATCTCTCAAAATTTGCAATCGTGCTTTATCATATGCTGCACCGCACCAGAACTTTGGAACTCAATTCCAACATCCCTCCGCTGTCTACACCATGGTCAAATAACAATTCCTGACTTCTGAGTCACAATTTCCTTCTATTCTTGCAACTTCTCGAGTTTTTCTTTCTAAACTGAAATCATTTCTCTTCGAAAAATCATTTCCTCCATAGCAGTGTTTAATCTAGGCCGTTTCCGGGGGGAATTGCCCTTTTCTCCCCCTCGGAAATTTCAAATTCCCCCGGAAATTTTGGCATACTACATGGACTAACAGCATCCCCTAGCAGAATGCACCCCCCGACTTTATCAGTTTCGCCACCGGCTTTGTCAGTCCCCCCTCGGGAGTCCAGGAGTCTAGATTAAACACTGCTCCATAGCTGTAAGGTCTCCCAACCACAATGACCCTTTGGATTAAACGACCCTGCATGAATGACTTCCACCTTTGGCTATAGCTACTTCATTTTAAGATTAGACGCCTGTTACGCGCCTAGGAATAAGGAGCTACTTCGGTGCTGCTTTTGAAAGTGCTGTAGAAATTAACGAGATTTTACTTGCTTATTTACTTATCAAATAGCCTACAAATCAGAGGTAATTGGAAATTAAAATTATTTCTTACATTTAGCTCCTGACTATTATAATCTTGTAATAAAGTTGTTATCAGTCAAATAATTAATCCGTTGAGGAATTTCCAGGCTGGCTCGAACCATTCTGAACACGTGCAGTATAGTAAACGTTCGATTAGTCGGAATTAGAGCAGTGGCGTCGCCGGGAATTTTGGGTTGGGGTTGGGGGGGGGGGGACAAAGGGGGCGTGGCGCACAATAATGAAAGCTAGTTGCCCTACCATAGTTTCCATGTTTGAGGCTCCTTCCTCGCGTCTCAGCCTGTTGTGCGTATCCGTAATGTTGTATATGTCCTGCTGTTTCGTGATGTCCCTACGCCACAACGGATGAAGATCGTCATTCGGACGACGTGACTCCGGATGCGTCGCGGCGTTCGACTTTACGGTCTTGACATCGTTGGGGGCGACAGTGTCACAGGAAATCCCAAGAACAAGTAAGACGAACTCCCATCGTTCACTCCTCCTGTACCGCATGTTCCGTCCACAGTAGAAAACCAGATGCCGGTTAAATCTTTCTCTTACAATTATTAGGCCTAGTATTACTATTACCTGTTTGTGGTGTTTGAAAAGCAATTAAAGATCGGCCAGATTGTGTTGCAGACGAGACCAGCAGTTCTCGGCTTTATAGAAAATGAAAGAGCCGCCTGATTGGTCGTTGCCATACTGCAACCAATAATTAAGACGAGACGGCGTTATTTTCCTAACGCAAATAGTAAAAAAACAGCAGCAGCAACTGCTGAAACTACAGCCGTAGCAGCTAGTACTGAAGCTGCCATTCGAGTAGGCCTATGGGCAGTGGCGACGACAGACGTTTGAGAGTGGGGGGGGGTGGCAGTGGCGTGTAGAGAGTGGCCGACGCCCGGGGCCAAGTTGTCCAAAGTACGCCCACGAGCAAAAAAAACGTCATCAGCCCAAAAGGTGTGACAAGCCCAAGAAAGATCATCGGGTCAATTTTACGCCCCTGGTCTGGCCCCACCCGCCCCACCCTCTACACGCTACTGGGGGTGGTTATGGTGAGCACGTTGAAGGGTATGGGGCAGAGCCCCAGTGGGGTCAGGGCCAAGCCCCTGGTCAGGGGTCAGGAGCTGAGCAACTTTTACTTTTACAACATTAGAATTCGTTAGAATTACTATTCCACACGCAAAGAGTGCATTGAATAACTTTTAAACAATATTTTTATCTATATCCGATAAAATTTCTTGCAAATAGTATCATAGACGGCCATGGCGGGCCCCAGTCCGTCTGACGCACGACTGCTTGTTATATAGATATATATATATATATATATATATATATATATATATATATATATATATATATATATATATATATATATATATATATATATTGATATATATATATATATATATAGAGAACGCTTGATACTTAGACTAGTAGAGCCGATCCTCGACCAATCTCCTACCCCCAGTCCCTACCCTCACAAAAATTTTCTTTGCAGTTTTGCATGAATCTCATGGATGGCCCTGATGGCAGGTTAGGTGTTCAACCCCCTCAGACGAGTTAGACCTCCGTGGCCTCGCCACTGCCTATGGGTCAGGGTTATTTCTAGGATTGTGAATTTGGGGGTGTCGGGAAAATTTGGGGGTGTCGGAATTTTGAAAAAGTTTGACAAGCAAAAGACCTTATCAAGCTCCAAAAAGTCTGACAAGCAAAAAAACAAAAAACACAAAAAACCTTATCAATTATCCAAAAAAGCCTGAAAAAGGTCATCCCTAACTCAGATTGGGAGGGGTGTGTCAGTTTCAGCCTGTCAGTTTCCTCCCAGAGTCCAGAGTCTAGATTAAACACTAGTGCGCGTGTACACACACGCACCGCAAGGCAATTTAAATACCTAGTATTAAACAGTCTTGCACGCACAGCTTAGAAGGAACATGGTGGTGGATGGGGGTGAGTGTGGAGCGATTGCATCATAAATAACCGAAAAGTTTATCCAGCGGCCGGGGCTTGAACTTATGGACGACGCTATATGGGAGGGTTCGAGATTTGTGACGTAATTTTAAGGAGGTTCCGAGATTTGTGACAGTTTGTGACTGACAGGGAGGGGGTCAAACATGGTCAAAATAGCGTGACGTACTTTATGGACGGCTGCGTAGCAATGGCAACATTGCTAAATGCTAAGGTAACTGTAGGTAACGGTAGATTCGATGGAAGAGGCTGGCCACTAGGGATGTGCGGGTATACCCGTACCCGCGGGTATACCCTACCCGTACCCCCGTACCCGCGGGTACGGGTAGGGTAGGGTACACATTTTACGGGTACGGGTCGGGTACGGGTACAGCGCTACGGGTACGGGTATAGCGGCTACGGGTACGGGTATACCCGTTTTACCCGAAAAGTTATATTTTCATTTCTCACTACTATAGCAAATTAGCAATGCAGTAATAGAAAAATAATATTGAGTAAAGTGTATTAGTATAACTTGTACATCGCGTTCAGTTTGTCAGACAACATGCATTTTACTTACTGAAAACATAAAGGAAATACAGATGACGTAATCTGACATCATCAGTAATAAATCTATAATGGCGTCCTCTGACTCCTCCAAGGACTCTTTGACCGAGAAAGTTCTTCTGGTAAAGTTTTGTGGTTTAACTTGAGCTCTAATGCCGCCTGCTCATAGATAAATGATATCTAGGGCTTAGGCTAGCTGACTGATTATCCTGATTCCTAAGTACTAGATCTGTCCTAATCTAAACATGCGTGCTATTTACAATGAATAGTTATCCCAATTTCGTAGCCCCTATTTCACTGTTGCCTCTCTAAAGTCTCTAGGAACGGATACGGGTTCACGGGTCCATGTACAGGTCCTTGTAGTACTTGTACCCGTAAACGCACCCGCGGGTACGGGGTCCAAAATTCCAAATCAAAAAAACTCCAAATTCCAACCAAAGTCGGTTACGGGTACGGGTACGGGTACACAGCTTACGGGTACGGGTCGGGTAGGGTATAGCGCTAGCGGGTACGGGTAGGCAGTGATGGGCACTAACTAATTTTTTTTAGTTAAACTTTAACTAAACTTTTTTTGCAATCAAGCAGTTTAACTTTTTAAGTAACTAACTTTTCACTGTAGCAATTTAACTTTAACTGATAACTAATTAAAAGCAGTTTAACTTTTACCTTTAACTTTTTAACTTTGACATGAGCTACTGAGCTAGTAAAACTATGTTACAAGCTGCAACGAACACGATTTACGATTATAATTTTAAACAGCAGCTGTCACAATATCCACAAATTCACTGATCGGCATATTAAATGAGGTTGTTTCAACGTTACAATGTTTCATTCCTTGAGAATATACCGCAAAAACACAGACTGATCAAAGTTTTCATCTGACATAGAATCTGAATAACTCAAGTTTAACTAAAAAAAGTTAACTAAAAAAAATCAGTTTAACTAATGCCTTAACTAAACTTTTACCCAACTACTGGCAACCAGTTTAACTTTTGATGCAACTAAAAAAAAGTAGTTTAACTAAAAGTTAACTAATTTTTAGTTAACTTTTGCCCATCACTGCGGGTAGGGTAGGGTAAAAAAGTTTTTCCACGGGTACGGGTAGGGTATGCATTTTGCTGTACCCGCACATCTCTACTGGCCACCGTCCGCCGGCGAATGGCTTAGCCACCTAAGGGCTAACGGCTATGAAACCAAGGCTCATCACCATGCAGACCCCAAGATTACCAGCTAGTAGGCCTATATTATGAGCTATATGAGTCTACTGGACACATAGGCTGTGCGGAATGAAAGCGGACAGAAAGATCAAAGCAGTGGCGTAGCGTGCACCCGTGCCGCCCATGGCTCCTGGAAAAAATGCCGCCCCCAATTTGCTTTTATTTATACATTGTACCCGACAAGCAAAAAAGCTCGTCGCGGCTGAATATGCCGCCCCTTCTAAATTTGCCGCCCCTTCGCTAAAACTCCTCGACACAAAGGTCGTCGCCGTTGAATTTGCCGCCCCTTCTACATTTTGCCGCGCCCCCTTCGACAAAACTGTTCAACAACCCCACAAGCAAAAAAGGTCGCTTCCTAAATTTGCCGCCCCCATCATATGTGCCGCCCATGGCTAAAGCCATAGTAGCCATTGGGACGCTACGCCTCTGGATCAAAGCCCTGGCTGGAATAATGGAGGGTGGCAAAAAGAGAGGAAGACCACACAAGGAATGGTGTGATCAGGGCGCGATTTGTAGGGGGGAGGGGATTCCCCCACTGCCCAGCTGCATCCCGGCCCTACTGCTACATCCACCCACTGCTACACTTCCCCAACAACTACATCCCCAAGCCCGACATATCCCCCCCCCACTGCTCCAGGTCACAAATCGCACCCTGGGTGTGATGATATTGAAGAATGATGTGGAAGCAGTTTACAGAATCTTAGTCACAGGGCAATGAACAGGAAAGAATGGCAGAAAACTGTGGAGTCGACGAGGTTAATGATGATGATACGAGTTTACTCTATGGGTGGTCTATGGGAGCAATGGGCCTTAGGGAACTGCTGAATAGAGAACTTTTAGATTCCACGCTTTCTTTCTCAAATCATCCAAATAGTATTTGTAAAATAGCTCACTACCACCTTCGTGATTTGTATTGTATTAGGGAATTTCTAAATAAACCTGCATTAATGCTTTTTGCAAATGCCTTGCAGCCTTAGTGTCCAGTTGTCTTGATTATTGCAACTCCCTTCTTTTTGGCATCTCAAAATCCAACCTGGCTAAACTCTGAGTTCAAAATTCATTGGCTCGGGTAGTTTCAAAACCCCAAAACGTGAGCACATAACCCCAGTCTGTATACAAGGGTCTTCACTGGCTTCCAGTTAAAGAAAGAATAGACTTCAAAATCTGCCTTCAGGTATACAAAGCACTTTACTACAAGGAACCTAGTTACCTTCTTTCTAAACTTTCTGTGCAAACAAATACTCGACCAGATCTTCGTCTGCAATAGTTCTCTCCCTCTCCCATACCGTACTCGGACAGTTCTTGGTTCTCGTGCTTTCTCGGTGGCCGCCCCCAAACTCTGGAACTCATTGCCTCAACATGTGCGCATTGCAAATTCACTACAGATTTTTAGAAAAAGATTAAAAACCCATCTCTTTGACCTGGCTTATCCACCATAGACTGTCACCCGTTTGCCTGGTCGGATACCCTGGATTTTGATCTGGATCTTTAATGATTGAATTTGGTGAGCCCTCGCCTGATGCTCTTGTGCATTATGAAGTGGCACTATAGAAGTTTAAGATTAGATTAGATTAGAAACTGTCAAGCACGATTTGACTTGAGTAGGTCTACAGTAAGCCTGCTGCTTTGCACCAGTATTTTGCCTATGGAAGTAACACTCGTGAGGAGCAGGAAAAGCAAAGCTTGTCAACATGATGCAGCTGATGCTGACTATGAAACACCTTAATTAGTGTGATGCAGTTGATCAAAGCGTCTGTGTTACAAGTAATTCTATAATTTGACATGAAAAACGAAATGCCCTGATCAATATCTACACAGAATTTGAGCTTCAAGGCATTGTTAGCTTACATTCAGAAAATCTTTACTAAGAACAAATGTCTTTATCCATATGATGCCTATGAAAGCATTTCGTCTTCAAAATCCATTCCAATCACCAACTTTTATTACAACCATTTATTATGCCTAATGCTCAGACATCACCTGATGGCCAAATTGAACATACAAAGAATCAATTCATTCCAGAAATTCAGATCAAATATTATAACGTGCAGCAGATATTAACGCTGCAATAACTATCTTAGCTTAAAAGTTTGAATCTAAATTTACAGTGAGCTCATATGGTTGCAATGAGTTTTAGGCAGACACGAAAAGGTGAGAGTACCGTAATAATGACTGCGGTCCTTCTGAAATTTAACAAGAGAATGTCCCCAGCATTCATTTAGTAAATAAATAGAACTGAAGAAAGGCAAATAATTTCAACATTGTTGACAAATATAATGCAATAAATTCGTTGGCTTGAACGTTCTAACACACATTTCAATATCACAGCTATGAATAAATGACTTGAACAGATGAAGCTTTCAACAATAAAATCTAAAACTTTTACAAGCACCATTTTTAATTAACTGTGGTAACAAGAATTAATCGTTATAAGTCTAGAATAAATTAAGATCTATCTGTAATTTATACTGTAACTGTAAAGACACTGCATGGACTCTATAAGACAGAGAAAATTCAGTCTTCAGGATGCCAATCACAATGTAGTGAATTTTCATTTAAGGTTTGCTTCAGACCTAGGAATAGAACAATCAAGTGTTCAAAACTGAGGCATGTTTAAAATAACTTTAGTTATGACAATTATTTAGCATCATTAAGTCAATAGTCACTTGGTAACCGAGTCATTGGACGTGACTTTGTGAGCAGCCACTCTCCATGTCGGAGCCATATGCTCCTATATGCTCCTACTCAGTAAACTGAAAAAAGTTCTGGCACAAACAATCTGCATCAAACATTTTATACAAGGTAAGATGCGAGATCAGTGAGGCATATACAAAAAAATTCAATGAGTCAATCAGAACAGAAGTTGTGCCAAGTAGAGCTGTACCGATTAATCGGCAACATTCATAATCGGACCGATTATTAGGACAATCGGAACAATCGGTAATCGGGTGCCAGTCCTATGCCGATACCGATTAATCGGTAACACTTGTTTTCTTGCCGATTATTAGGATAATTGGAACAATCGGTAATAAATTACAATGTGAACATGGAAATTCACAATTTGACATAATAAGTATTGATAGCAAAAGCATTATTCATTAATGATCAAGCACACGTTATGCATTGAATCTCTTGGCAAACCTCGAATTGAACCTGCATACAGAGGGCATGTGCATTTACACTACACCTTTATGGCAAATTTGATTGCATGATCGTTAAAAACGCCTGATTTTTTATAGTTCGACAGATAATCGGTATCGGCAAAACAATCGGTTGTCTAACAATCGGAACAATCGGTAATCGGAACAATCGGCAAAACGTGCAATCGGTACAGCTCTAGTGCCAAGAGCATCAGAGGCGTAGCGAGGGTATCCAGCGCCCGGGGGCAAAGTGTACCGTTGGCGCCCTTAACACTGTTGACGAGCAAAAAAAAGGTTGTCGCACGTGTTTCTTCTTCTTTATCATGCATTTCACTTACCCAAATACCCAATTTTGGCGCCCCCTCACCTCGGCGCCCAGGGGCATATGCCCCCTTGCCCCCCTTAGCTACACCTCTGAAGAGCATGGAGGTATGTGTTAGTCATTCCATTGTTTAAAAATGGAAATTGAAGTGAACCAGGGATTTACAGACCAGTGAGTTAGACTTGCATACCAGTACTGTGTAAAGTTCTGGAAAGAATTTCAAAAGGAGGTTGTTAGATCACTTGATGAGGACAGTCATGTTTATTGAGCCAAATAGATTTTCTGGAAGAGATTTATGATACACTGGATGAAGGTAAAGCAATTAATGTAATATATTTTTAGACTCTGCTAAGGCATATTTGATAAGGTACCTCATTCTATATTGGCAGCAAAACTGGAGACATGCAGTATAGGAGGAAAAGTTCTTCGATGGGTAAACAAATTGGCTGGGGACAGAAGACAAAAGGTAGGTATTAAACACATGTATACTATTGGGTTAAAGTCATCAGTGATGTCACCAAGGGATGTATGAGTGACAATGGTTTTCAACACAGGAGAAATCCTACTAAACCACTTAAAGTCCAGTTATTACAGTATATTACATTATGAATAGAGCTAAACAGTTTTGAATTCTTTCAGTTCAGACTACCATTATTTCAATGCCACATTTTGTCTTTCCTTTAAAATTTTTATAAAACAATAAATCAATCGTAATAATTATGAAGTATATTCAGGAAACATGATTCTCAGTCATGCAGTTTCCTTTGAAACATCATACAGGCTGATAGCTTTACAGAGCTGATAGTGTTACTATGCTTCTATATTTTAAACTTGAATTAATTGTGAATTTTTAAATCTTCAGTCAATTGCAAGTTGTTCTCCCTACAAGTGTGAATGAATTGTAAAGCAAATGACCTCACCTTTCATATCAAATCTGGTATTTGTTGGAATCACATCAATTTCCTCAGAACTGATGGTCCCCCCAAGAGATGACTCATCATCGCTACTTGAAGACAGATACCATGAATTATCAGGCTCGTCATCGTTGTTCACCACTTCTCTGATCAACTGCAGAGCAGAGCATTGGTCACACGGGCCGCGCGGCGTTTCGTGAGGACCACGTGGCTCACAATAGTCAACGTCACGCACGTAGGAGCGCACTGCTCCGGCGTGGTGAGTGGCACGCTCACGAAACCATGCCCAGTGATTTGGCTCCATGCTCATCACCTAAAATAAGATGCTCAACGTAATATAGAATTGCTTCTCATGTCAATGCTGGCTTTTCCCACAGCTTTTGGATAACCACTATCTCAATTTTGTATTTTAAGAATAAATGACTTTTTTTATTATAAGAGAAGGCTGGCTTTACTGACTAGTTGCTATTGTATGCAAGAATTTAGAGTTAAAGAAACTAACTGCTGGCTAAATCATATTTTTGGTAAGATAAGAAAGGTAATAGTCATGCCATAGGCTCAAAGCCAAAAGGAGCACTAACAGTCACAGATTAGCACCTTCAATTTTTATGACATCAGCTGAATGATAGGGTGATTGCCAGCCTTTCCTTGCATATGTCCTTACAATGAGTAGTAAGAACATGAGTAGTAAGAACATTCATAGCCAAGTTGGCTCTAGATGTTGGCTATAGATGAGTAGGCTGATGAGAACATAGGCCAGTAAGAACTGAAAAGTTTCTGTCATGTCGACTTAATATTTTGGGACCCTCAAAAAATTATGGAATCAAAATTTTTTAATCAATGTGAATGCAGAAATTAATTAAAATACTCAAGGCGTTTGTTTTGATGACAATTTCAAAAATTTTCATCAGTGTGACGTCACAATCCTCACTTCTCTGCAGGCTAAATTCCGAGTTTTATTTATGACATTTTGCGTATTGATCTCAGAGCTGTTAATTCCATTTAGTGGCAGTCTTTTCTTGCTGGGTTAAACTTTAATGGCATTAGCAAGAAATTTACTGGAGAAATTTTAATATATCAGTTGATCATTGGAAATTCAGCTCTGGTAATGTGCTGTCATGAAAATGAGAGCATGTTGAAAGTCTGGCTTTATAATCCAACAAGAAGAAACAGTTGAACTCAACCTCTGCAAAGTCTTGCAGCAGGCAAACTGTGAGCACTTGACATCAGTGTCAAGTAACAAAATCAGTGAGAAAATAATGGTTAATTGACAGTTTATATATAATTTAGGCAAATTAGTATTCAGCTGATGACATTTCTTAGAAATGTAGAAAACAAAAATATCATAACTAATCTGAATTACCGGTAGTCAACTGCCATAAAGCTGGAGTGCATTGTATTTGCTCAACACAAGAAAATAAACAAAGAATTTGATCAAAAGCAGTCACTAGACCAGTCACAATAATCATTTGGATCCAATGTAAAATTGTATGAACAGTGAATTTTTCATCTCTGAAATAAGAATTACATAATTTCATGTAATTATACTTAATGATTTCTTAGATGCTAAGGTATTATTATCCTCAAATGCAACATCCTAAAGCTGTACTGATGAAGCTCTAAGCATACCTCTTCACAGCATCTACTGCTGACAATAGCTCTGTAGGACATTCTGGCCCAAATCTTGTCTCGCAGCTGAAGAAAGCTTGGCACTTTCTTCTTCCAGTCGCTGCCCAATGCCCAAGGCAAGATTTCAAACTTGAAGTCTTCCTCATCTTCTTCCATATCGTTTGCCAAAAACCTAATTCATTCAATTACAAGATAACCTTATTAAACTGAGCTCATTCGATGCTTGTGTTAATGACTCTGCAAAATGATTTCATAGAACTTAATATATATAAAATGTTTCCTGTTTACTTCTACAGTGCAAATCACTTGCTTTAAGAACTAAAACAAAATTAATTGTAACCAAACAAAACAGTCAGTTGCAAGTGCCTAAAATATCTTAGTGCCACATTGTTCACCAGTAATGCCTAATAACATAGTGATAAACAGAAGTAGCAGTATTTAATTGAAATTGATTTTAGCTTATAATAGGCATATCCAAATTGTGAAATTGCCAAATTCATGAAAAAGCATCTTACAATCAATATGAAAAACTTTCTTCAGTCTGTTACCTAATTTTTGCATAAATTAATTATCTTTCTTCATCTCAAAAATGTAAAAAAAATAAAATGAAGTTTTTTTAACTAAAAGACTGGTTGTAACTTAGTCCAGACATTTGAGTTTTGAATAAATATTGCAAAACAACAAGTGGGACATGGGGCAAATTTTTTCCCAGTTCATGAATTTGACAATTTCATTATTTTGGCATAACAAATATAATGAGCTATCTGACAAAGTTGAACCCACAATGCTGCAAAAAAATTCAATCTTGTGTATTCCTTTTCTGTGAGTTTTGCTCTCTTGAAATAGGCAAAAACCATCGCCAGCAAATACTACAATAACAAAAACCATATGCACATTCCATTACATTAAACCTGTGCAGCAAATAGAAATGAATTTCAACAGCATTTGACATTTTCTTTAAATAAATAAGTAGCATTTGTTAAAACTAAAGCATCCTCATTGACATGTGAATTTATATTTACAGGTCTATATTCAAATCAAAACTTGAATCAAATCATTTTTAAGGTTTGTATTTGAATCAATTTGAATTGAGTCAATAACAAATTGGGATTTTAAAAACCAAAAAGTCATGTTACCAAGCAATAAATTAGAACATTAAAATAGTGAGAAATCAAAGGAGATGAAGTCACTATTAAAAACATATAAAACTCAACCATGGTCAAAACAATAGGTCATTATAATTATAGCAATAAAAATAAAGTCAGACCAAGAGAGATAATTGAAAATGTCTATCAGTTATGCTCAAATAAAAATCTCTGTGTGTGTATGCATGTGCATGTGTGTGTATGCTAATTCAAATGATTTAAAATCTGATCATCCATTTAATATTATTCAATTTCTAATTGCATATCAAATCTTATCAGATACCTAAATATTTCAATAATGCTAATATAAATACACTACATTAATAATAATGACAATGATAATGATAATGATGATAATGATAATAATAAAAATAAAAAATAAAAATAAATAAAAAATAAATAAATAAATAAAAAAAATAATAATAATGGCAATAACATTAATAA
This sequence comes from Metaphire vulgaris, assembly GCA_018105865.1. Classification (NCBI taxonomy): domain Eukaryota; kingdom Metazoa; phylum Annelida; class Clitellata; order Crassiclitellata; family Megascolecidae; genus Metaphire; species Metaphire vulgaris. The sequence goes on from CM030834.1 coordinate 7,587,054, forward strand.
TAATGTCTAACCTTGTCTGAGTAAAGAAAACACGAATCTGATACCAAGAAGTCATAGATAAATGGATCGTCTACACAGAACAAATTAAAATCTTTAAATAATTAAAGCATGTTCAAAATATTACAGAGCGTACAACATACCATTGCTACACCTCACTGCTCGCAAGTCATATAAATTCAATATACTGCATATTGGAAAATAGCAGACAATAGCATCATTATAAAACCATATGTTTATTTCTTAACAGAAATGTACTGTAGTTTAGTCACATGACAAAAAAAATTATTCAATCTACACTGTTTTGAAAATCACAGAAACTATGTATAAAGCAAAGTACAGTATCATGTATGCATTTGCTATATCTGAACTCAGAAAGAAATGAAAGCCTGAAGTATACATAAACTGACATGCAATTTAACGGACTTAATTAACATTGAAGGTCTTAATCTAACTGTGCAAAATTTTTTTTAATTACTAAGCTGATTATAAAAACATATAATTGCATTACCTAGGATAGAGAAATATTTGTGAATTTCGCCTCTTGTCACAACATAGACCTGGTCAAGATCACTCTTCAGCCGTTTAGTCATGGCAAATGAAATAGAATCACTGCTATCACAAGAGCTGCTGGAATCATTCCTGGTTCTCTTTAGTGAGGCTGTCATATTGTCACAGTTTACAATGGATCTCTCTTGCAAAGCCCGTCTCTGAAGCACAACAGCCATCAAGTAGACAAAAGCAAATGTGAGAAGCTGTTAACACCAGTAGCTGCAGATGTGCAGTTCCAGCATAAAAAGGAGGTAACGATGAAAAATTAGGACTTACGATGGGACCTAAAACACACACAAATGAAAAAGTTGTCCTAAAGGCTATAAAAATTGGAACAGTTGACCAAATTATCAAGCTAGGATATATCTGAAGTTATCTTAAATGTACATCCATCCTTAAATAGAAATGAAATAATTTTATTGTTAAGACTTTCAATTTTACTTACACCTGATAATCAATGAAAACTGTTAATCTCAGAAACATCTACTGTTGCATTACATCACATTTCATAATTGTTTGACTGTGTCCAACAGTGCCATTAAGCCAGGGTTTCAAAATATGGGGCACCAAGGCTTCTACAGACTGACATTTCCAGTCCAGACCAGGGGGCTTGAGGGAGTGTGTTGAGATCCCTCAAAAGGGTCTTGGACAGAGCAGTGGCATAGCCAGCTTATGCAAAATAGGGTTGTTAACTGGAGGCACTACGCAACTAAACACTGAAGTCACGGCCACCCCCTCACTACCCCTTTTTCAGCCAAAAGTCAATGGATTTACATAAATTGTGTTGGTCATATTTTTTGAAATGGGGTTGTTTGAACAACCCCAAACAACCCTGTATAATAATTTCGTCACTGGGACAGAGCCCCAGTCGAAAAATTTGGGGGTAATATTAGATTTAAATCTTAAGATAAGGTACATACTTTTCAGACTAAAAGACAGCATAATGGCAATTTCCCAACTCAACAAATGTTTTCAAGGTCAATAGCTCTCCTAGTGAGGTCTGGAGCAGAGCCAAACCATCCCAAATTCAAGACAATACTAGATTCAAATCTTGAACTAAAAAAAGAATGTTTGAACTATATCTGATTGTCGTCCCTTTTTCAATTTTCTTATCATACATTTTATTTGTATCGATGGTCCAAACAAACAAACTGTTCCATAATTGCCATCGGTTGATGCTCCTGCCATCGGTTGATGCTCCTTGCAATCGGTTGATGCTCCTGTGCATTATGAAAGTGGCGCTATAGAAGTTTAAGTTTTTTAAGATTAGATAATTGTATAAAATACGGTAAAAATACCCATTAATTTTTGTCTATTTTATATCAGCATGATCAACAACAAAAATCTTTATAAAATCACTTTGCTTTTAAACGACACAAGCATATTTCACACCAAAGTCATCCCCTTAAGGCTTAATGTTTAACCCAAAAGGCTAATTACGGAGGAAAAAATCATATTTATTTTGTAGAATTTTCATTAGGTCTAAAAACAAGATGCCTATTCCATTGAAGCTCGACTGAGGACAGTCACATACCCGAGGCGTTATAGCGAGCATCGTTCGTGTTAGACGATCTGGACCGAGCGATGTAACGACTGGTGCTCCGTAGACAATATTTTAATTAATTAATCGGCTAATTAGTCTTAATTGTGTGACTTTATCCTACAACGGAGACCAATCGGTCGACGCTGTGGTCGGCGACTGAGACCGCTTTCTATCGTCTGCGACGCCCTCGAGATACGGCTGAGTGTTGTGGCTGACAATTTTAGAAATTCAGGGAGAAACTTTATTTTAAAAAATTCATCAACACTAAATCAGAAACAGACTTAGCCTCCTTCTTGCTTAATCATTCTTAAGTACTTTAGTGTCACTCTAACCATCAATAATTTCGTCAGTCGTCGTGAAATTATCGTAAGATGATTCAAGAATTCCTAAAATACTTAAGGACGTTAAGGTGTCGACTATCGAAAGTTGAAATCTTTGTGGATTATCAGTGATAATAATAATTATTACTAATTGGCAAATTCGGTGTGGATTACTTGATTTTAGCTGAAAATTATGCCAGCATAGAGGAAGATTCCGAAAAAACTCTGGTAAGAAATATCGGATTCAAATTTGATTTTTTTCGAAACTTCGAATCACAAATCTCCCAACTTTCAAAAGCCTGCTATGTTCATATTCGTGACCTTCCATCGTGACCTTCGCCGCCTACGCCTTTGCCTAGATACCAAAACTGCCTCCACAATTGCCACCTCAATAGTCCACTCCAAATTAGATTATTGTAACTCTCTCTACTATAACCTTCCCAAAACCTCCATCAACAAATTGCAATCAATACAAAATGCACTAGCTCGCGCTGTTACTAAGCAGGACGTCTGTTACTAAGTCACCTAAATTTTTTTCATATTTAGTATTTTGTTTTTCACCCATACTAAAATCATTACATTGGCTTAAAATAACTAAACGTATCTAATTATCTATCATATTAAAAAACTTTATCTGTATGTTTTCTCTGAAAAACTGAAATCTGTTACTAAGTCACCTAAATTATGCCGTTTTGATTGGTTAAAATCATTATTTAAAATAAGACGGTAATTATCTACCATATTAAAGTCCTTATCTGTACGTCGCGATGCGTTACCTTGCGTTCTGATTGGTTGACTATTGGTAGCGTTTGACTATTGGTGGACGGTTTGGGGAGCGTTGACTATTGGTGGACGGTTTAGTAGCGCGATGCGTTGGTGAACGATGTTCGAAGACGACGTTGCTATTGGTAACAATTGTTCGTAGTTTAGCACGGCTTAGTCGAGTCATTGTGTGGCGAACCGGGCCTATCGAGGTTCCTACGCCTCCTAAACTCAAGATGGCTCCGCCCGGTTCGGCGCACACGGGGTTATGACTCACTCTAAGGCACGTGGTCGTCCGTCTTAGCTTTTTGGCTAAGATCTCAGGCTCTCTTACTACCACCTGTCACTCTGCGCACTACTCTGTACTTTCTTCCGACGTTCCACACTTAATCCCTTCCTTAAAGCGTCCTTTCATCACTATCTATCTGGCTCCGTGCGCCTCACCTCTCTACCTGCGCACCTTACCTCACTCCGTGCACTTTACCTCTCTCCACACCTATCGCGCCTCCCTACGTTCAGTGCCTCGAACCGCCCTACGCTCAATGCCTCTACCGCACCAACGCACCGCCCTACGCTTAGTGCCTCTACCGCACCAACGCACCGCCTTACGCTCAGTGTCTCCGCGCCTGTCGAACCGCACCTAAATCCCAGTGCCTCTCGCACCACACCTATCGCACCGCCCTACGGCTCAGTGCCTCTCACCGCGCCTATCGCGCCGCACCTACATCTCAGTGCCTCTCGCACCACACCTATCGCACCGCCCTACGGCTCAGTGCCTCTCACCGCGCCTATCGCGCCGCACCTACATCTAGGTGCCTCGGACCGTGCCTATCGCGTCGCTCCTATAGCCCAATGCTTCGCACCGCACCTGTCGCACCGCCCTACGGCTCAGTGCCTCTCACGCACCAATCGCGCCGCCCTACGGCTCAGTGCCTCGCGCCGCCCCTACGGCTCAGTGCCTCTCACGCACCGATCGCACCGCCCTATGGCTCAGTGTCTCCGCACCCTATCTATCTCACCGCCCTACGGGTCAGTGCCTCTCACGCACCGATCGCGCCGCCCTACGGCTCAGTGCCTCTCACGCACCGATCGCACCGCCCTACGGATGTGTCTCCGCACCTATCTATCGCGCCGTCCTACGGCGCTGTGCCTCTGCACCCTTCGCACCGCCCTCCAGCTTAAGCCTCGCACCGCATCTATCACTCAAGCCTCGCACCGCACCTATAGTGCCTCCACTCAGGGTGCTCTGACCTCAGAGTGCTCTACTCAACGTGCTTAGCCTCAGGGTGCTCCAATCTCAAGTGCTTAGCCTCAGGGTGCTCCAATCTCAAGGGTGCTCCGACCTCAAGGGTTCTCCGACCTCAAAGTGCTTAGCCTCAGGGTGCTCCAATCTCAAGGATGCTCCGACCTCAAAGTGCTTAGCCTCAGGGTGCTCCAATCTCAAGGGTGCTCCGACAAGGGTGCTCGAGTGCCCTACCTTTCTCCTGCCACACGCCGCCCTCGGCAATCGGTCGCTCGGGTGCGACCTCTCCTCGGGTGCTCACCCGGCACTCTATCCCTTCTGGGAACACACGCCGCCTCGGCAATCGGTCGCTCGGGTGCGACCTCTCCTCGGGTGCTCACCCACACCCTATCCCTTCTGGGAACACACGCCGCCTCGGCAATCGGTCCTGATCTGTAGTGAGATCGGCTATTTATACGATTTCTGCCGGCCAAGGGGAAGGGGTTACTACTCACTAACTTGCATGCGCTTCGCATTCTTTAATGGCTCGCCGCATGCATCTAATGCTCTCTCTCACTACATATGGTCATTCTATTATTATAATGGGCCTATCGGGCCTCAGCTATTTATAAATTCGCTACAATTGCAGCGTGAGAGGGGTGGGCGTGCGACGACGTTGCTATTGGTAACAATTGTTCGTAGCTTGAAATTTTAACGTACATTTTAACGTACACAAAAAATACGTGTACAGCGTCACAAATGGTCACAGTTGCGTGATTTTAACGTACATAGGCCTAATTATTACGTGGCGCAGAGCTGGGCTAGGTGGCGTATGTACAGTCATTGAAATGTTGTTCAGCATGAATTCAATGATTGGGTATTAGGTATAGGTATTGGATTAGTATTATCCTGCACTGCGAGCGAAGCGAGCGAAGCGAGCATCTTTCTAGTATAAGATAATAACACTTAATTACATATATATTAGCTTACTTCAGTCATCGAAACCTGTCTACCTAGATCACTATATATTAAGTTATTAACCCCTCAGCCGCCTAGGCCCACACGTTCATCATCTCGATCATCTCACTCTGTCACGCCCGCTGAATCAGTCATCCCTGAAAATTTGCTACCGTGCCTTCTCATGATATACGCTGCACCTGAACTTTGGAACTCTATCGACCCAGCTTCCCTCCGCAGACTTGGACACTTTCAAGCAATAAAATCTGAATCATCATTGGGGCTGTCTATTAGGCCCTAATTATGTCAACAATTTTCGGGCAATTTTGCATGACCCCCCCTTAATTGTCAACAATTGGACAACAACTGTCAACTTTCAGTTACCTCTTATAATTAGGTCAAAAACGTTTGATCCCCACCCCAAGATCAATGACAGGTCCCAATAACAATTAAGGTTATATAATTATTATTTTTTGCGGTGATGACCATTTTTACTATTTTTTCCATTGTTTGCTCATCGAGTAAGTAAGTAAGTAAAATCTCGTTAATTTCTAAAGCGCTTTCAAAAGATTAGCTCCATTTGCGCTCAATCTCAAATTAGCTCATCAAAAGGTGGGTCATTCATGCCGGGTCATTTAATCAAAAAAGTGGGCAGGATGCTATAGCTATGGAGGAAATGATTTTATAAAGAGAAATGATTTTAGTTTAGAAAGAAAAACATGAGGAGATGTTGCAAGAAGGGGAGAAAATTGTGACTCAGAGTTTGTTATTTGGCGACAGCGAAGGGATATTGGAATTGAGTTCCAAAGCTGCATATGAAAAAGCACGATTGCAAATTTTGAGAGATGATTGATTCAGAGGTCGAAGGAGAGTTACATGTGAAGAGGATCTAGTAGATCCAGGTTGTTGTGGAATTATCAGATTTCTTAGGTAGACTGGTTTTGATGTATGAAGTTATAAGTCATCGATATTATTTTATATTCAATGCGTTCTGTTATTTTGAGCCAGTGGAGAGATTTGAGTAATGGTGTAATGTGGCAAAACTTAGGCGATTTAGTTACTGCACGAGCTAAGGCATTTTGAATCGATTTGAGTTTACATATGGAAGCCTTTGGAAGATTGTGAAACAGTGAGTAGAGTGAACTATTGAAGTGGCAATAGTGGAAGCAGTTTTAATATCAAGGTAGGGACGAAGGCGACGTAGATCACGAATGTGAGTGATGGTGGTGCAAAATGTGGTGGTGCATGATGACCAGGGTGCGATTTGTGACCTGGAGCAGTGGGGGGGGGGATATGTCGAGCTTGGGGATGTATTTGTTGGGAAATGTAGCAGTGGGGAGGATGTAGTGGTGGAGGATGCAGCAGTAGGGGGGTGCAGTTGGGCAGTGGGGGGAGATTCCCCCTTTCCCCTACAAATCGCGCCCTGGTGATGATGTTTTTGTCATGCTTTTTCTATTGTAAGAAGTATATAGTATTCCATGATATTTTTTATTTTTTGATTATTTGTAAAAAGTGAAATTGTTGACGTCAACTTCTCTTGACCAACTGTCAACAACTGTCAAACTTTTTCAATCCCCCTAAATTGTTGACGTAATTAACGGACAGCCCCATTTCCCATAATCCCTGCATTATCTCCTCAAGTCTTCAGGTCTAAGCTTAAATCCTTCCTTTTTCTAAAATCATTCCCTCCAAAACTGTAACAACCCAGCCTCACTGCCCTTCGGATGTTGACTAGCTATATTGCCTGGCTGATCATATACCTTTCCCATAGCTAATTTAAGAAAGGCTGAGCGCCTAAGAATAAGCAGCTACTGTTGTGTCATATACCTTTCCCATAGCTAATTTAAGAAAGGCTGAGCGCCTAAGAATAAGCAGCTACTGTTGTGCTTCCTCAAGGCGCTATAGAAATCCACGAGATTTTACTTACTTACTTATGGGGCTGCCACACGGCGGTTATAGAACGCACGCTTTCACCCGACGGGCTTTGCTGGATGTGTGATAAGCCGTAGGCTAATGGTGAGGATCGCACACAACTGCATTGAGCGCACGGCGAGTGTGGGGGGGGGGGGTCGAGTGGTACGCGTTCTTTCACGAGACTGCGAAAATTCTGTATCTGGCGGCATTCAACAAAGTGCATCGGACCCACCAACCAATCAGGCGCGACTTCGGTGACGAGGGCGCCAAACAGTTATAACAATCACTCGATATGTAGACGTGGCCTAATTTCTGCATGAAGGGAACATTTATGCGCCTGACGAAAGCGTGTGAACTTTGTAACCGGGTGAAAACGTGCGTTCTATAACCGTCGTGTGGCAGCCCCATTACTGGTATTAGATTTAGAATAACACACTAAAAACCCCGGCGTCTCGATTATTGCCATGATCTTCTTCTTTTTGACATCTCGATCCAAGTCCAACCTTGATAGGCTCCAACTAGTTCAAAATTCATTGGCTCATGTAGTTTTCAAAACCCCAAATAACGTGAGCAGTGAGCACATAACCCCAGTTCATAAGGTCTCCACCTGGCTTCCATTATAGAAGTGATAGCTGACGTTAAAATCTGCCTTCTGGTATACAAAATACTTTGTTATACTTATAGAGAACCTGGCTACCTCGATCCTTTCAAAATTTTCTGTACAGACAAGCAAATACTTGACCAGATCTTCAACTGCATTAATTCTCTCCCTTCTCATACTCGGTAACTCGAACATAGTTTTTAATTTGGTACTCGTGCTTTCTCAGTGACGCCCCCTCCAAACTCTGGAACTCATTGCCTCTGCAGCATGTGCGCATTACAAATTCAATACAGATTTTAGAGCAGGATTAAAACCCCGTCTTTTGACATGGCTTATATTCACCATAGACTGTCACCCATTTGTCCGGCCGGATTTGGCTTAGATCTTGAATGATTTTGATTTGGTGTGCCCATGGTTATTTCTATAGGATTGTGAATGTGAGTGGTGTCGGGAAAATCTGGGTGTGTGTGTGTGGTTATTTTCATTTTCTAGGATTGTAAGAGTTTGACAAGCAAAGAGGTCGTCCGGGGATAAAAGTTGGGGGTGTCCTTCTCTATTTAGGGGGGTGTTCATGGCTAATTAATATGCATTTTCTATGCATACCATTGCCACATTACCAAATTTTGGGGGTGTCGACCCCAAAGTGGGGTGTTGGGGTGTACAAATATAAAATGTAAAAATATCCCTGGGTGTGCCATCGGCTGATGCCCATATCAGGGAGTCTGTAAAGCGGCTGCCTCACTTAAGGATTTAGTCGGCGGAATTTGTCGTTGATTTTGTCGGCAAACAAATCGACCGACGTTTAGTCTTGTCTGGAAGCAAAAAATAAGCCACGCCTACAAACGCTCATGTAGCTCACATTTTAAGGATGACTGATGATGAATTTTTCGCTTTATTATGTGGTTTAATGTTGACGGTTATTGCATCCGCACATGCATTATCAGGAAGTTTCCTAATTATTACTGACATAAAGTTACATGTCCATGAATTCTTGTCCAACCACTATTTCTTAACGTTTCATGTAATTTTATATTTTTCTTCATGAAGAATATTTATGTCAAATTCACATTTCGACATTTTTCTTGTAATCTTGAAAACTCGCCGATTTCGCACGTAAATTCTCCGACAATGTGTGTCGTTGTTATTGTCAGTTGGCGCGCTGACCTTTGGACTAAAACCTGATTGGCTGAAAAGTCAAAATGTCCGCCGACAAATCCCGGCAGATTGTGTATTCACATTATCCGGGGCTTTGTCGGCGGACGTTTGCTCCCCGCCCCGAACGTCCCGCGAACAAGTCTAGCCAGTCGGGCACCTGCCATTTGAAGCCGGCTTATCATTCAAGCAGATTTGCCCGCCGATAAGTTGGTCGACAAATTCCGCCGACTAAATCCTTAAGTGAGGCAGCCGCTTAAGACGCCCCGCTCCTGTGCATTATAGAATTGCGCTAGAGAAGTGTAAGATTAGATATCCAATAAAGAAGTCCTCGAGGCCCGTAGCCCGTACCAGCCTCTCAGCCCGTACCCAGGCGCCCGGCCCGGTACAGGCTAGTGAGCTACACTCCAGCTGATAGGTGCTGCTGAGGTTGGTTATTCTAATCTTTGGCATCAATCTATGTACGAGGACGTTGAGCTCACAGTTGATCTTATCGTTGGTAGTGATACGATGGGTGGTCGTCGTTATTATGTCGGCGTTGACGTCGGTACGTACAGCGTACGGGCGGCGTTGGTCTCTGCCAATGGACGGCTGGAGACGACTTCGGCCAAGGCGATCTCGGTGTGGGAGCCAAGCGTCGACGTCTACGAACAGTCCTCCGATGAAATCTGGTCGGCGGTCTGCAAAGTGGTAAAGGTCAGTCGATCACCGGGCAATTTATCCTGTCCTTGTGTACTGTCCCTGTGCTGTGAACCATCGGAGGCGTGGTTAGTTTGTGGTTTTATGCTCGAGATTTATATAGAGCTGGAAAAAGTCAATTAGTATATGTGTAGTGGTCCTATGTCAAGCAGTGGTAGTAGCAGCACCCCCCCATCATTCAGCGAGACTACACTCCACTAGGTTTTTTTTTTATTTATCTGATGAATTATGTTTGCCTGACGATGGGTAAAAGCTATGTTTGGTCAGTCATCTTGTATTAGTAAGTAAGTAAAATCTCGCGGATTTCTATAGTGCCTTATAAAGCAGCACAACAGTAGCTGCTTATTCTTAGACGCAGTATGTATGGAGCAGAGATGTGGACTATATCCAAAGTCATGCTGAAGAAATTGTAAGCCACAGAAATGTGGTTTCTCCAAAGGATGCTGAAGATTGCTAGAGCTGTTACGGTTTCAATAGTCCATTCAATAGTCCATTCCAAACTGGATTACTGCAACTCCCTTTACTATAACCTCCCAAAAACCTCCATCAACAAATTACAATCAATTAAAAATGCACTAGCCCGAGCAGTAACCAAATCACCAAAATTCTGCTATATTTCACCCATACTGGTCACTACACTGGCTTAAAATATCCGAATGTATCCAGTACAAGATAATAACGATTACTTACAGTTCACTTCATTCGTCAAAACCGGTTTACCTTCGTAAACTCTTAACGCCTCGGCCTCCTTGACCTACACGATCGTCATCTCATCTCACACTTTCACGCCCGTTAAATCAGTCATCACTCAAAATCTGCAACCGCGCTTTCTCATTTGCCGCACCAGAACTTTGGAACTCAATTCCAGCCTCCCTCCGCAGCCTACAACATGGTCAAACAATAAGATCCTAATCCTCATTCCCTTTAATTCCTTCACTGTCTCCTCAAGCCTTTAGGTCTAAACTTAGAACCTTCCTATTCGAAAAGTCATTTCCCCCATAACAATAACAACCTGACCCGCCGCTTCATAGCTATACTGACCTTGCCCGGCCGACAAACCACCTTGTCTATAGCTATTTCAAGAAAGATTAAGCGCATAAGAATAAGCAGCTACTACTGTACTACTTTCCAGGGCACTGTATAAGTTTACGAGATTTTACTTTACTTACTTACTTTCCACCTCGTGCAGTTCTGGTCAGTTTCGGTTTGGTTTTAACCAAAAAGCGTGGTTTGGGTTCGGTTTGGTTTTTTGAACATCACTAGAATTCACAGCTTTTAAGCATTAAAAATAGAGACAGCGTCGTTTTTGTGTCATGTATTTGATGAGTCAGCAGCACTGCCTATATGAGAAAGTGATGTAAATTTTATGTAGATTTACTTCTATGTAGCAATTATTGGCAATTGCATTAACTGAGAAGAGAATGTGACTTAAAGTCGCGCATAATCATGCATTGCATTTGCTATTCTCCACGAAAAATAACCGTCCAAATTTGCATCGTCAAAACCGCAGTTTCGGTTCGGTTTTCCAAAAAACCGCAGTTTCGGTTAACCATAACAGCACTACAGATTGCATGGACGGAAAATAAACCCAATGAAGAGATCTTTAATGAAATTGGAATAGAAAGAAGTCTGATGGTAACCATCAAAAAAGGCAGGTTTCCTTCTTCAGACACATAATGAGTAAGGAAGGCCTGGACGCCCTGGAGCATTTGGCAATAACTGGAAAAGTGGAAGGAAAAAGTGCCAGAGGAAGGCAGAGAAACACCTATGTAGACTGCCTATGGGTAGGAATTGAGGGAGTAAAGAATAACATCGAATTAGAGGATGTCAAGATCGAACAAAGTGGAAATCTATGATCGCTAATGTAGAAATACACAGCACCTAAAGAAGAAGAAGAAGAAGAAGATGATGATGACGATGATGATGATGATGATGATGATGACGATGATGATGATGATGATACCGGTAGGTATTATCCAGTGATGGGCAACTAGTTAACTAATTAGTTACTGACTAAGTTTAACTAAATTTTTTAGTTATCTTCATAGTTTAATTAAATATAAATTAGCACTTAAGAATGTGGTCTAGGAGGAAGTAGTCATGCTCATTTTGGTCTTGCCCTGTGCAGAATGCAGTGGTCACAACAGGTTTCATTGCACTGTCATGAGAAAATCAACACTTGATTGGAAAGAAAAAGATGTTTGGTTGAAGAAGATTCTACATTTTATAACATTAACATTCTGACTATCATTTGACTACTGGTACTTTACTGCCATTGACATTCATTATAAAAGAAGATTAGCAATCACTATAGTAGTTTTATGGATCAGTTTCACGAGTTTTATTTTTGTCTTGCAGGATGTGACTCAGGACATTTCGCCATCTGAAGTTCGAGGGCTAGGATTTGATGCTACTTGTTCAATGGTAGTGCTTGACAAAAACTTTAAGCCTGCAGCTGCTAACGATGGTGGTAAGTGTTTCGAATTTGCAGACTTCATACTTGTTATGTGTTATCCTATATTTTATTTCATCTTTTGATGAGTTTAATTAATTTAGTTTGATTGATTTTTAATAAATAAAGATCTGATTTTGCTTTTTGCCATGATGAATCTTGGGTCGCATGTTATGATGATGTCTGCACTGCATGTATATTTTTGTACTTGCCAACAAAATTTGATGTACTGGACCAAAAGAAAGAGTGAAATGCTACACAGCCATGTTTGACTTATTTCATGTAATGTTAGTATATTAATAGGTGGAAATCTCTAAATTCTTAGTCTCTGGTTAAGCAGTTGGAAGTTTGCTAAATTGGTTTAAGTTTCTTTAGATGGTCAAATTGATTAATCTTGGATAGGACAGAAATTAAAGGAAACAATGTTTATCATATCCTGTGTACTCTGTATTGGATTCTTAGCTATTGTAACCATCTGGTGTGCATTTTTCAACCCCCTGTCACATTACATTTTTCAAAGGTACATTCAAGTGGCTATCTTGAGACTGGTATCTTGTGAAGAATAAAATAATGATTTATTTATGTCTTCTCATTTTAAGCAACAAAACCTCAGATTGACACAATCTCAATATCAGAAGGACAACTTTTGATGAATCAAATTCAAGAAGTTATGGAACAAACAATAATTAATGTCACTTCCCTACGAATGAGGACCTGAGAAAAAGAACCTTCACTCTTGCATCTGGCTTTTATATCCCTTTTAAACTGGAACTTCTTAGTTTCACATTAAACTTGACTCTCAACACTGTTTAAATGTTCTTTAGAAGAAGTGGTCATGAATGAACCTTTTGAACGTATTGCAAGACACTGCATTTACTAAAGCAGTCTTTTGCCATTAAAATGTTCAAGGATTGAAAATGATTTTTGCAGTCTAATGGTTGGATTTGTTGGTGTAAATGTAGAAATCAGTGATCATAATGTGATCTTGTGGATGGATCATCGTGCTCTTGATCAGGCCAAGAAAATCAATGAAACAAATCATCGTGTTCTTAGAAACGTTGGTGGCATAATTTCACCAGAAATGCAATTGCCGAAGTTGCTTTGGCTAAAACAGGTGACAGTTTATCCTGGAATTCATTTTTATAATTTGTTATATTGGTTTTTAAAAAGTAGATTGATGTTTGGTTAAAGACAAAATGTTAATAGCTATGTAAAATTTTGCAGTTGTATTATCTATTTGCAGAATCTGCCTAAACACTGGAAAAATTATGGTCATTTTTTTGACCTTCCTGACTGGAAGTTTCTGTTGGCTTATATGCTTTAGAGGAAAGCACACTGGAAGAAAGTTTTTTGCAGTGTTGGCTTATATATTTTAGAGATTTTCTTTACATTACACATTGGTCATGTATTATCTGTTCCTCTCTTGGATGAGAAGTCAGGCTTTTGTGAGTTAAATTTATTGGATGCCAATGAAGGGTATTTTTGCAGTGATTCTAGTATTATTTTTACCTTTATCTATATTTACATTATGGTCAGTTTTACTTTACATTACACTGAAGACATTGGTCATTGTGATTGATCTGTTCCTCTCTTGGTGATGATCTGCAAGTCAGGCTGACTTGTGTGTTGTGTCTGACATATTATATTATTGGATGACTAAACTTGTATCAATGAAGGGTATTTTTGCTTTATGCTCATGATTTAGCTATTAGTATTATTTTACGTGAGTGTTATTATTATTATTATTATTATTATTATTATTATTATTATTATTATTATTATTATTATTACATGGTTATTAACACACATTAGTGCATGGTAATCACAAGTGCAGGATGGTTCATGTGCCCCAAACAATGTAGGCCAAACAGCAAAGTGCATTTTTAAGTTGATTTTTAAAGACAATTAGTGAAACAGCAAAGTCAGAAGCAACAGATTTTCAATTAATTGTTCCAGAAAGACAGAGCAGCATTGGCAAAGGAATGATTGGTGAGAGATAGTGTGCCACTGTAGTAATTTGTTGGCACCTCGTGATCTCAGTGATCAAGGCTGTTCCTGCAGCTGGATGACGTCTGCCAGGTAGCTAGGCTGATGTATTGTTTGCATCTTGAAGGTGATGAGCACAATCGTGTATTGAAATGAATGCAGTACTCTACTGGTAGCCAATGAAGATGAGAGTGAGAATTGCAGTGATGTGTTCTGATCATTACGTTTTATGTACAGTCCAAGGTATTGAGTTCTGCATCCACTGCAGGTTTTGTAGATTTACTGTGCAGTTTTAACTCATCTTAGAATACCGGTATGTCAAAATTATTTGGTACATGTTATTAAACCAAATAGAAAATTTTAAATTGTATTCTGTGGATTGTGTAACATATTATATAATATTAAAAGTGATACATGTGTGAACATTTTTTTGCACTTTCTTGCTTTAGACTGTGACTTCTTGGCACAGGTAAACTGCGTTACAAGGCTGTAATTCAGAGGAGATATGTATGCAAATTGATATGCAGCACTTTTACTCTATTCATCCATTATATGTTCAGATCTCTTTGTTCTCTTGTCTGCAAGTGGACGTACCAGACAGATGGAGAAGCAGCCGCATGGGATCCAACCATATTCACTCAACTTGGGTTAGATGACCTAGTTGACGAAGATTTTTTCAAGATAGGTATGCAGTACTGTGTGCTTATGTAACTGTGTTACTATTCATTTACAATGCAGCAGGAATTTTGAGTACCTATATGGAATGTATCTATCTCAACCATTTTTAATATTTTCTAATTCATATTTGGTCCAAAGTTGCATCCTGAATATTTACTATTTATTTAATATTTAATATCATTTCCAGAAACTGTTATACCATAACATAATGTTATACCATTCCAGATACTGTTATACCAAAAACTGTTAACATTTCTCAAACTCTTGTAAAGTGTCTAAGCAACATTATGCATACTCGCTGAAAGAAATGGATTTGCATGCAGTCGTGCTGTCTTAATGTCTCATTTCTTATTCTATCAAAACATTTGCAATCTCCAAGAACTGTTGTAGCCATGCATTCAGTTCCTGTTACCGTCTTCTTAATGTTACGCACTTTGAATAGTTCTTTGGATGTGATATTTTTTAAATCATGTCATTGTGGAGCTGCTGTTGCGTAATTATTTTTTGCTGAAGGGTTTGGAGACTAAGAGGAATTATAACTGTTTATGAGCCATTTTCAGTTTTCTGACGTCGTTTCTTAAGCTGTTCTGGAAGACTGAAATAAGAGTGAATCCAGTTCTGTCTTATGCAGACTGTTTTGTGAAATCTCTCAGGTCAAAAGGTTATGGCACCTGGTTGTGCCTGTGGAGAAGGACTGACCACAGAGGCAGCTGAACTCATGGGACTTGAGGCTGGAACTCCAGTTGCATCATCCATCATAGATGCTCATGCAGGTGGTATTGGTAAGTATTTTACCAGTTATTTTGTCATTAATGGTGTGATGATATTGAAGAATGGAAAGCAGGATCTTAGTAGCGGTTAATGATGATGATGATGATGTACATATGCACATATGCACCTCTGCATATTTGCTTAAGTCTTGTTGTGTTTGATTGCTTGTTCTCCATGACCTTTGATGGACATGGAGTCCAGACAATCAACAAATAGGAATGGGCAGCCAGGCATTCATGGAAAGAGTGGAATATTGGGTGACAATAATAATAATAATAATAATAATAATAATAATAATAATAATAACACATTGTTATTGCTGAGATTTGAGATTATTAATGTCCTCCACAGCGGTGCTACTCGTCCCGCAAATGCGTCTTTCCACCGTGGGTGATCGCGCATTTCCCGTGGCAGCAGCAAGGGTCTGGAATGGTCTACCACCGGCCATTCAACTCTCACCATCACTAGATACGCTTAAGGAGCGCTTAAAGACCTGGCTATTTTGAACTTTCTGTTTGACATTGTAATGTGTTCACGTAGTCCTTCTGGATTAGTCCCCACAATAATCTTATTTTTAATAATAATAATAATAATAGTTATTGAATGTTTTGATGATTGACTAATTGATTGCACTTAATTCAGGTACTCTTGGCTGTAGGCCAAAGGTCACTGAGACTACTCTTGAAGCGCTTCCTCTTGCCAGCGTCAGCATTACTTCGAAGTTGGCTCTAATCTGTGGAACGTCAACATGCCACTTGATTGTAAGCGTTTCTTCTAGTTTAGCCTTCTGAGTTTTAGATCTACTGCTATTTTCTGGACCTGTCAGCCAGTTTAATTGGCACATAACTATTAGTTTTAAGCTCCATCTTATATTTTTACAATTATTGTAAACCACTGAAATTCTGAAAGGATTCTTTTCAGATATTTGGTTCACAGTGTGTTTATTTCTCTGGTGTGATGTAATATAATGGCTATAAAAAGATCTCCTCCTATTTGAATTCAAGTTTAAATACTGGCACTGATTTCCAGTTTCAGGCAGTTATGCATTCAGCTTACACTGTTTATCAAGATTACCGGTAGATGCTTTTGCATTACTCTATCCTTGCAGCTTCATGCTGTTACCATCTGTGCTTGAATGGCAAATAATCTCCACTCCAGTACCATGGATGGACCACAGGAGGGTCACCCATCCAAGCACCAAATTTTCACTCAGCACCGCTTAATTTTGATGTTCTAATCAATTGACTCTTGTTGCAGCAGTGTCTAGGTGCCTGAATAGACCAGCTTAGTGCATTTGTTTACAATAATCACAGCTGCTGTGCATTTATAGAGCTTCTAGAGAAGTAGTGTTGCAGTTTGGCTGAATTGATGGATGGATTTGCATTACAATTGAGTTTCATTATTGTGCTTGAGGTTTTAGGTGAGTGAAAAGCCAATATTTGTCAAGGGTGTTTGGGGACCCTACTTCTCAGCAATGATGCCTCGCTTATGGCTTAACGAAGGTGGCCAGAGTGCTACCGGAAAACTTGTAAGTTTTTGTTGATCAACTTGTCAATGTTTTCTAGCTGCCCAGTAATCACCGTTAATTTCTTTCTGTATCTCGTGCAGTTTGATGTTTCGCGCTTTACACTTTATTTATTAGCCTTGTTGTAATTACTTTTATTTATCTGATCATCTGCTTTCATAGCATGAATGTTTCTTGATGCTTGGCTGAAGAGAGCAGTTAAAAGATTTTATTTAGTAAATTGAGATAAAAATATGTATGCAGAAACTGTGTTCTTTCACTTGAAGTGTCTGTTATGGTTACTGCTTACAAATAATTGTAATCTTACACCTTTTTAATTCAGTTTCTTAATTGTTGTATGACTATTAAGTTTTAGTATCCTGAATATACTGCATTGATGTTTTAGTTGGATCACATTATTGATTGTCATCCTGCCAAAGGCTGGGTGACAAGTGAAGCTGAAAGCAGGTAACACTTGTTGCTATTCTGAAGATTTTTATTCAATGAATTGGCATGAATTGAAATTTTAGACATGTCTCATTATGGTGTAAATTACATATTTTCACATATAGGGTGTTACAGCATTTGCAATTATTTGTATTGCTAGTATGAAAATGTTCTTCACTGTGTTGTAGGATTAGTATATAATCGGTCCATATATCACAATAAATTTACAGAGATTAAGAGACAGATAATTGCAGGTTTCAAAAGTAATTCAAGTTATAGTTGAATTTGGTTTTATAGCAGCAGACTATAAAAAGTACAGATATTTAATTTAGAGATGGCTCATCCAATGTCATGTCTGTTTTTTCTGTTCTTTGAAATATCTATTTCCTTGAATTGATAAATATTCTCTTCGATATAATTTAAGTTACCCTGTGTGATTTTATTTTTAAAGTGCTTGAATGACTTTTTTAGTTACTGATATTTCTTACTATTTTCTTGCTGTTTCAGTCTTGCAGTTCATAATTATGATATTTTGGAAGAAATTAAGATGAAATGCTGTTATTTGTTGTTCAAGGGAGATTCACATTTATTCGTTGCTTAATGAAGTCTTAGAGTTTATGGCAAAGCGAGAAAACCTTCAGTCTGTGAGTCTTCTTTCAAGCGCTTACCACGTTTGGCCTGATTATCATGGTAACAGATCCCCTCTTGCCAATCCATTGTTACGGGGCATGGTAAGGAAATTCTGTTGTGTAACTTAGGTCATTGTAGTTTTTTTAGCATTGTTGAATGTTGTGATGCCTATTGTCTATGATGCACACAAAGGCCATCTCTAGATCTTCGTAAAGTGTTAAAGATAAGCGTGGTTATTATATATCAATGGGGCTCTATCTTTTCATAAGAGGTTTTGTAATGTAATGTAGTGGATAATTTATATTGCACCCCTTATAAAGAATATTCCTTGGTCCAATTATACCACCTGTGCTTTCTCTTTTCAAGGCAAAGTACTTGTTGACAGTACTTATTCTTTTATTTTAATACTTCCATAAATTTCCTTGCACTCCATCTTATGTTGCTCTTACTAGTATGTGGTCCCCTCTTATGGTGTTTCCTATCCAGTTTTATTATCAGCATCTGATCAGGTTGATGAGTCTTCTCTTTTCCTTTCTTGAGAACTTTGTTCGATTTTCCTTCTGTGCTGCCGTTGTTGTGTTGTTGTTTTCCACCTGTTTTCGCATTCACGTCTTATATTCTTTGAATGTCCTCACATCTGCTTTTCTCGTTATCCAAGTTTACTCTGATTCTGGTCCATAGGTAACTACTGGTCATATGGTGGTCTCACCCATATATATTCCAGGTCAGCTAATGTTAATTTCCATTTCTGCAACTACTGAGTCCATGGATACACTGACCTTTGCCTGGCTGACAACCCACCTTGCCTATAGCTATTTCAAGAAGGATTACCGTAAGTGCATAAGAACAAGCAGCTACTACTGTACTACTTCCAAGCGCTATATAAATTTACGAGATTTTACTTACTTCAGGTTTCAAGGCTCTTATCAACATTTTCTAGTAATTTCTGTCCAAAGGGTTTTCATAGTTGACTGAACAGCTGTACATACCTGGGTTAATTTTCAGACATTTTTCTCCAATGGAATATTTTATCTTGCTGATACCAATTACATTATCAGCTGAATGAGTTACAATCGGTATCGGCTGTTTAACAATCGCATCAGCCGGTAATCAGATGCTGCCAATTATGGGCCAATTAATGCACAACTATTCATGATGTAATTGTTAGTTATAGTAGAATATGTTTAATAATAAGTTTAAATTAAGTTTTACTAAGTTTAAATTTTTATATTTGTATAGCAGTTAAATGTGATTTCCATGTTATTAATATAGATTGGTAGTTTAAATTTGGCAAACCAGATAAAATAGCGACTAATAGAACAATATAGCAATTCTCTCATTTTATGAACAGTGATGTGTTTGTAATTGTTTCCTTCTGTTTCACTCTGAACAATATTATATCTCAGTGAGATGTTATTTATTTTAGATATCTGGTCTTTCTCTGTCTTCTGATACTGACGATCTGGCTATCAAATACTTAGCCACCATGCAGGCACTCATTGTAAGTACATATTACAAGGACACTTTGAAATTGATATTTGATCTTCTTAGCAGTACTGAGAGTGCAGCCAAGCCTTAAAAGTTAGAAAATCTAAATGGCAATCTCAGTGTGATATTTTTTGCAGTATGGTACCAGACACATCATAGAGACTATGAAGACTGCTGGTCATTCAATTGATGTGGTTTACATATGTGGAGGACTAGTAAAAAACGAACTCTTCGTTCAGTTGAATGCAGACATATTAGGTAACAGTTTCTTGTGTCTTTGAACTGGTTGATATTTTCTGTAAACAGTTAAGCTTCAAAGAAAGATATAGTTCCTAATTTTTAATACTGATAAATAGTAGAGGGTTATAAGATTTGTTAATTTTCTCAGTTCAATATGAAGTTTGCCAACTGTTTTTGGTATCTCTTTTGTTGTGGAATCTTTCTGCTTGTTATCTGCCATGTATGAGAAACAATTTGCTTTTGTCATATCCATTTCTGTTCTGTTTGAATTGTTTGTTTCAAAGGCTTGCCTGTAGTGATTCCAGATACCAGAGACTGTGTTCTTTTGGGTTCTGCCATCTTGGCTGCCACTGCATCCGATGATTTTGCTGATATCAAAGTAGGAATTACATTTATTTCTTAAACAGATAAAGATAATTTTGTGACAATTATTTAATTTTGGCACACCAATGTGCAAATGGAAATTTGAGAATGCAGCTTGGACTTTTAACTTGTGAAAAATAATTGCTTTCAGTAGTGCATTCAAGGTTTGTTCCCAACTTCCTATTATGTAATGAAGCATCATTAGAAGTTAAAAATTATAAATTTTATGATGAGTGGAGAAGAGAAAGTATATGAATTAGTTAAACAACATTGAGGTATAGAATTGTGTTTTTCATTGAATCAATTAAAAGTCTGCAAGAGTTCATCATAGAGAATGTGAAATAGACAGTTTTTGCTCCCATTTATATTGAAAATTTAAGTGACTTAGGAGTCTTGTCTAGTTTTATTATATCTTTCTAGAAATTTGTTACAGTATTGAAAATTCTTGCAATATTCATATAGACAATGAATTTCTTGAAAAGCATAGCATTTACAATATACCATATTGTGTAGGAAGCCATGACAGCAATGTCTGGATGTGGAAAGGTTCTTTTCCCAAAGGTTGAAGATAAAGAGTGAGTTCTGTTTAAAGGCTTTTTGTGTATTTTACCAATATTCAAATGAAAAATTCAGTTTGAAGTCATCTGCTTGACTGCTTTTTTTGTCAATCATTGTTTATAATGGTTCATTTGTTGCCAGTTTCTTAGTGTAACTATTTGTGGTTCAAGTGTGACCACAGTTTGGACATAGTGGCTATTCCTCTTAACTTACTAAGTTACTAGCATTCACCTTTGTACCATGGAGCTCTTATAGGCTTGTGTTTGAGCATGTCATGTAGGTCATAACTTAACCATCTTTGTAGAATATTTTTATTGGTTGTCATGACCTTGCAATTGAAAACAAATGCACTGAATGTGGGATCTTAAACCAATGATTTTAAGCAGCTATTGTAGGAATTAGAATTTGTGCTTAGCATAGTTGTTTATGGATTTCATTTGATGTTTATTCAGATACCATCAACGAAAATACAAAGTCTTCCTAAATATGATGAGTCATCAGCAATTATATGGAGACATAATGTCTGGCAAAAACTGAAGGTGTTGAAAAACTCTAGCAGAAATCTTGATATCGAAGCTGGTTCTATTGAATCGAGTTTGACCGGTGCTCAGAATTTTGCCAAATTGCCAGACAGTTATTGGGACCACTGCTTAAGCAACACATATCTATAGGTTTCATATCCTGCATGAATATCATTTAAAGTGTCTGTTTTATGAAAGTGCACATTTAAACAATGCATGTTTTAAGATCTTATTATATGGGATTGTAAAATTTTTTTTAATCCATAATTATTGTTATCCATCCTATCATTTGGTATTACGTTGTGATATTAAATAATTGCAAAGAATAGAATGCACAACTCAAATTGACAACTGCACAGTAAGTAATGCACTGTGATAATAATAATAATAAATTTATATAGCACAATTACCAGACTGGAGTTATAGTAAAGGGCTCTAGGTTAAGGTCAGGTCAGGTCTTCATCCTCCAGCTGTGTCTAGATATCAACTTCTCCATGACGTCTCTCAAAAGTTCTCTGTTCTTTGCTATTTCTTCCAAGGTCATTTAGTGTCTTCTGTCAGTTTTTCCATTGCAATTCAGTCCTGCCATATTCAGATCCTCTCCCAATACGGCCACCCATTGTCTTTTCAGTCTTCCTTTACATCTTGTGCCCTTGTTCTGCCCAGGCTGGACTATCGTGTTGCTGGGCCCCTGCAATCCGTGCTCAATACAGCTTGTAGTTGGGAAAATTCGTTGATCAGCTGCACTGGCCGAGCCGGGGCGCATTATTAGCGTTGCTGGCTCACCTTCCAGGCGTTAAATGACCGCACTGTCCACAGTACCTGGCTGAGCTGGTCCTAAGATCAACGTCGAACGCACGGAGGTCGGCGCCGTTTCATTCTGTTCTTTTCGTCACAGACTTTTGAGACAGGTCCTTCTATGAACCCATTGCTTTGGAATGCCTTGCCAACTGCAGTGACTGAGGCCAACTCTGCTGGACTGTTCTGAGAGAACTCACCTTTTAGTTTAGGTTATGGTTGACTAAGATGCAGCGCCTTTGTCGTGAGGCCTTAACCTAGCTTTGGCGCTATAGAAATTGTCTTGAAATAAATAAATAAATCTTCTCCCTCTGATTTGTAGTTAAAAAATTCGTTTTGGGTTTCTTATTTCTTCCACCTTGAGTATGTATCTGGTTCATTCTGTTCTTTTCTTTTTGATTACTTCTATGATGCTCGGTTGCAGTGTTCTCTCTCTAACTTCTTCATTTGTTACTAGAAAGATGCTCGCTTCGCTCGTGCTTGCAGCATCATCTATAATATTAAAATCCTTGCTCTGTGCCTCTGTTACCTTCAAGCGTTCTGATTGGTTACCAATAGTCAACCAATCAGAACGTGCTTCTTCGACTAAACCGTTTGGTTACCAATAGTCAACCAATCAGAACGCTTGAAGGTAATAGAGGCACAGAGCAAGGATTTTAATATTATAGATATGTTCTTTGTATCCAATCATTAATATTTTTCTAAGCCATTTATTTTTTGTTGCAATTTTTTTCTCCAATTTTTTTTGGTCCAAGATTCACATCCATACATTAGTATTTATATTACACAAGTGTTGAGAATTCTTATTTTTGTTTTCATCCCAAAGTGATGTCTTTTGAAAATGTTGGTATAAGCCTGTTGAATGCAGACCCCGCCATTACCATTACTATTCTTCTTTTGATCTCCAAGTATGAGCCTCCTTATGCTTCCAATTCACTTCCCAAGTAAACGAAGTTCTTCACCATTTAAATTTCTTTTCCATTGCGTGTAACCATTGGCCATTCTCAACTTCCTTTGTAATTGGCATTATTTTTGTTTTATTAGTGTTTATTTTCAATCCAAATTTTCCACTCCGTTATTAAGGCCACTGTTAATTCTACAATCCTTGAAAGGCATTCTGCTACTAGACATGTATCATCAGCATATTCTGCATCATCTATATTTCTTGGCTTTAGAGATGTTCCCAAACAATTCATGTTTTCAATCCCCCATGATGTAATCTAATACACTGGTAATGTTATAAATTTTCAATTAGCCTGATTATTTTAGCATATATGATTCCCAAGTCATATCCTTCCAAAATATGCCAAGCAGTTCTATTTGCCTTTTTGTCTTCTGTAGCTAACATCATAAATGTTTATTAGTATAACTTCTTCATATTGCTTTATGCAATTGCCTTGATTGGGCCTGCATCTTATTTCCTGTTTATTCATTTTTGTAAGGTTTTTATTTTATTTGCACTACTTGTTTGCTGTACCTGCAGTCCTGATATAACTCAGACTGCACATTGCATAGGTATCTGATAAATGCACATGGTTAAAATGGATTTCCTTGTCTAATTACAGAGCCGTAACTAGGGGGGGGGAAGTCGCCCCGGGCGCCGACCCGGGGGTGCGCTTTTTTGAGTGTGAATAAATAAAAGAAGTGCCGTGACGACTAAAAAAAAGTCATCACCGAAATTTATGGGGTGCAAAATGGAAATCTTGCCCCGGGCACCGAAAACCCTAGTTACGGCTCTGTCTAGTTCCTATTTCCATCTTGGCTCTTTATCACTGTAAAATTGCTTGTCAGTCTTCATAGGATACAACTCAAATACAGCCTATAAGGGGTCGTCCATAAATGATGTAACGCGATTTTGGCATTTTACCCCCTCCCCCTGCGAAACGCAACATAACAAAAATGTCAGACCCCTAAAGTATGATGTAACAGGTCGAGCCCCCTTTCGTCTTCAGAAGTCTTGAGAACAAAAAAAAAACACCATTCATCCTTCTATTTTTTCCCCTCTCCAAACATATGGACAAGCAAAAAAGGTCATCCTTGTATCTTTTCCCTCTCCAAATACCCCGACAAGCAAAAAAGAAAAAAAGGCCGTCACTTAAAAATTTTGTGTTGCGCTACGTCACATTTACGGAACCCCCTCTACACCTTGTCACACTTAGTAACAAATGGCCGGACCCTCTACCCACTTAGGTGCGTCACATCATTTTTGGACGAGCCCTAATGCTTTAATCTGTTGAGCCAGATCAAGTCAGATGCTTTGCTAAAATCTATCTTATAATGATATCATGCACAAGGATGTTGACTGCTTGGTTCAAAGTCTTTTAATCTTATCAGGATTATATTTAAACAATTTTTTTCTAT
The DNA here is from genome assembly GCA_018105865.1 of Metaphire vulgaris. Classification (NCBI taxonomy): domain Eukaryota; kingdom Metazoa; phylum Annelida; class Clitellata; order Crassiclitellata; family Megascolecidae; genus Metaphire; species Metaphire vulgaris. Next base: position 7,611,570 of record CM030834.1, read on the forward strand.
CAGCAAACTTAAATATTAATATACTTTCTGTAACAGAATAACAAAATATGGTGGCAAACTGTGCCAAAGAATGACTAACACCAAAAATAATTTAAAATGCTAACACAGTGCAACAGAGATAATTGCAAATAACTCTTAACTTGAGTTATTAACTCGAGTTAATTAATGCTCATAATAAGTGCAAATAAACTATATAAACCCTCTAGAAGACTTACTGTAACTTAGCAGTTTTCGTTTTCATTCAGGTTGAGATTTCATTTCAAGCATAATGTCAGCACACAATGTTTGATGATCAGCGCACACTGTTTGCCGCTTGTTAAATATAAGCTAATGATGAACCTATAATAAACTGAATATAAATTGAGGCAAAAAGTCTCAAATAAACAATGCTAACTTGTGCAACAAAGTCAAAACTTTACAAAAAAAGATCACAAGGAAACTTCAAACTCACAACTACATATCAACAAAGCAGATTCAAAAACATGATTTCAAATTTTTGTGGAAAATTAGCATCAAAAAGCATAATTAAAATATGTCTGGGCATTTCCGCCAGTCACGTGACCAATATTGGTTTCTAAAGATCCACTCTTCTTTGCCAGTCTGTGGATTTTTCCCAGAAACAAACCAACTGCAAAAAAATAACACTAAAACTAACAAACTTAATAACTTGCTATACTTTGCCAAAACGATTCATTTCTGCAAAAGATTGTACAAATTTGGTTCTGCGTCATTGTTTTGGTAAACAGTAATTAATTAGTTGGCTTAAGTGCTCTGTCAGCTCCAGTTTATGGGCACAATAAATCATAGGTAAATACTTGTATACCAAAAACTGCTGCCTAAAACAAAGATTTATCAGAAATAGTAGTAGATGACTATTTTGTATTTTCTTCTTGACAGATTCACCCTATGGAGTGATAGCTGATCTGTCTTAACATTAGCCCTGGCCAAGACACTAAGTAATAGCAGATCTGCCCAATGCTCTATTTGCAAAAAAGTGATTCAAATAAATAATTCACAATAGTATAAAACATCAAGAGCACAGATATCTTACACTGGCTGTTGGGTGACTTGGAGCTTCTTTTGCTCTTTCTTTGCTGCTCTCTGCTTCTGTTCCAGGCGACTTTTCTCAGATGCGGCATCATCTAAATTCCAATAAAAACTTGTAAATGATTAATTTTTAAAATTAGCTCAAATAAATCTAAAAATAATTCTGTATTGTGGACATAACACCAGAAAAATGAAGGAGTTGTAAGATAAAGCATGCAGTGGTCCATCTTTCAGCTTCAGTTTTAATAAATAATGGCACATCCTGACCATCCCCAAAATTATTTGAATCTAGGGATTTTCTTCTCCGGACTATTCTCCAGACTTTTCAACTCGGACTATTTGCCTCAAGGACTATTTGTCTTCGGAGTATTTGTCTCAGGACCTCTCTTTACAGGACTTTTCTTCTAAAGACTATTTGTCTAAAACTAATAAACGTATAGCCTAGGAGGTCACAATGCTGCTGTTGGGTAACAGTTACTAAGGTTGAAGAAGGAGTGGCCAATAAGAGGAAGACATTGGAATTGATTTCATTGGCTCAGATGCACGCTGTCAGACTTCCAATTGTTGATTCGATTTCTCACTGTCGTGCAGCCTCGCTCATATCTATACACGATTAAAAATGTATACTGGTACATTAGTAATTATTGTGCGTAACCTCAGCCCCACCTTTGCTCTTTCATCCTAATTCCATAGCACCTAAGCCTCTTGAAATCTAATCTGCATAAGCTTGGTTTCACTGACAGCAAGTCAAAGGATGTCAAAGGAAAGCATCCATAGCTTAGAAATTCTCAAATTTCTGAAGATATAGCTTCAAGCAATCAACTTCTATAGCGCCACTATCATAATGCCCAGGGCATCAGCCGATGGTGCACCAAATCCAAATAGCATTAGAGTCAGGTCAAGCCAGAAGATCAGCCCGAAACGGCGGGAGAGCAATCTAAGGAGGATAAGCCAAGTCAAACAAATGTGTTTTAAGGCCAGATCGGAAAGATTAAAAGTTATTAGTTATGCGAAGTGATGTTGGTAGTGAATTCCAGAGCTTAGGGGTGCACACTGAGAAACAACTAGTGCCAATGACTTGCAAGAATAAGGAACAACAAATGAAAGTCCTGCCAAATACCTAGTGAAGTGAGTAGTAGGTCAAGGGATAAGTCGCATCTTAAGGCAATAGGGTTCATTATATAATATGGCTTTGAATACTAAAAGACAGATTTTATAATTAATTCGGTATTTGATAGGAAGCCAATGTAGGGACTGTCTAGCTGGAGTTATATGTTCGAATCTTGGAGTTTTGAATATGACTCTAACTAAGGAATTTTGTACTCTCTGGAGTTTCTGCATATTTGAATTTGTGATGCCGAAAAGCAGGGAATTGCAATAATCTAGGCGACTAGATACCAATGCATTAGCTAACTGAATAAGAACAGGCTTGGGGAGGAGATGTCTGATACTATAAATATCCCGACTATGATAATGAGAAATTTTGCAGACTGAATTTATGTGACTGGTGAAAGAGAGGGAAGAGTCAAATGTCACACCAAGGTTGCAAGCAGAAGTGCTTCTAGAAACAACAGCTTCAGAGATTTCATGTGCTATATGAAATAACTAACATTTACTAATAATGAGACTTAAGATAAACATTTACTAGTTATAATAAAAAAAGTCCTGTATGAGAAAGGTCCTGAGACAAATAGTCCTTGAGGCAAATAGTCTGGAGAAGAAAAGTCCAAAGAAGAAAAGTCCACATACCAGTTATTTCTTTTGTCATAACCTATATTTATCAGTTTATCTAAATGAATTGAAGGAAAGTACTAGAAATACAGGGTGGTATTCCCTCACCAATTTTCCCTTCTTCCATGAGTCGAATGTCCGGTCGCATGCGAGAATCAGTTGGAGCCAACAGATGTTTTGTCTTGTCATCAAATGCATTCAGATTTATCGCAAATTCAGAGAAACCATAGTACTGTCAAAAACAAAGCTCTATCATGTGTAAAACAGCTGACATTTGTGTTAGAAACTGGTTGCAGCACTGCTATGGATTATGACACTCAAAAAATACTTGAATAAATTCCTGCAGAAATAAAGCTATGAGTTTATTGACTGATAAGTTTGCATTGATGATCTGAATTAGAGCATCGCTAGAACCAGATTGTAATTTTGGACTTCTACTGTCACACAGAGCATCCAACTTCCTCTTTTTGCAGTAGAAATGGAGTTATCAAAGCGAGTCTTCAGGCAATCTGAATCCTTGATCCTGTCCTCAGAACCCAATTCCTGATATTGAGAGCTGCAGTTTTTTAATATTTTCATTCCTTACCATTCAAACAATCATCATTTAGTCCATCTCGGAGCCAACGGTGTAAGAGATTATGTCATCATCATCCCATAGAATTTAGTTGAGACTAAATGTTTGATTAATGTAAGATTATGACACTCAAAAAATACTTGAATAAATTCCTGCAGAAATAAAGCAAACAGATTCTAGCAATATTGTACTACTCTCACAGAAGCAGTGGCATAGCCAAGGTGGGGTTTGGGGGTTAAAACCCCCTTGGCTGCAGAAAATAAATGGGATGATGCTTGTCCTCAGAATTATATCCTTAATTCAATTCTTGTGTTGTGATGTATTTTTTAGCAGCTTTAGAAACATCATTCACTACAGAAACAAAAACTTTTGTGGCACTTGAAAAAAATAATTAAGTAGACCGAAAGATGATGCTTATACTGCAGTTAATTATGAGGAAGGCAGCCATCATGGACACAATTCCTAAGCCAGATCGAAGATATATACTAAAAAAATTAAGACTGAAAGTAACAAAACCATATGGCATTCACTAAATAAAGACTAATCCAAACAGATTCTAGCAATATTGTACTACTCTCACAGAAGCAGTGGCATAGCCAAGGTGGGGTTTGGGGGTTAAAACCCCCTTGGCTGCAGAAAATAAAATATTTTTAATGAGTTTCTATGCATTTTAAATTTTTTGATGCGACTTTGGGGGTCAAAACCCTCCCCTTGGCTATAAAATGTAGCGGTGTTTAAGAGGCAAGGACCTTTTTCTTTTCTTTGCTTGTCAGGAAAAATAGTGGTGATGATAACCTTTTTTTGCTTGTCAGGAAAAAACTACAGGTGATAACGTTTTTTTTGCTTGTCAAGATTTTTCCAAAGTTGCTCACTGTCAAAACCAAAATCCAAACCCTTCTGTAAATCCTGGCTATGCCACTGCACAGAAGTATACAATGTCATAGCAATCAAATCTATTCTTAAATTAAACTGATGATACAAAACCATTTTGCTTACCTCTCTGTGATTGCCTGGTCTTGAATTAACAACCCACAAAGCTTTCTGACCTGGTAGTCTGAGATTACGGAATGATTTGCCAAAGAGAGACCTTGTTGCCAGGGTTATCATTGTTAGTCATAGAAGGCTCACTGAAAGATTTCGACAGACTGGCACGACCAGAAAATGAAGATTTTGGCATAATGTTGCTGAGTCGCTCATCCTATACATAAAAGCACATAGGGGCTGTCCATTAATTACGTCAACAATTTAGGGGGAGGAAGTTTGGAAAAGTTTGACAGTTGTTGACAGGGGAGGGGGTCAAGAGAAGTTGACGTGAACAATTTCACTTTTTTTAAATAATCAAAAAATAGGAAATTTCATAGAATTCTACTTAATAGAATGGAAAAAAGCATTAGAAAAAAGGTAATCACCACCACATTTTGACACTTGATGAGGAAAAAGGAAAAAATGATCATCACCACAAAAATAATAACCTTGTTATTGGGACCTGTCATTGATCTTGGGGTCAAGAGTTGTTGACGTAATTATGGGGGGTTAAGTGAAAGTTGACAGTTGTTGACAAGGGGGGAGGGGTCAAAAATTGCCCAAAAATTGTTGACATAATTAAAGGACAGTCCCATAGTGGGATTAAGAATCTAGTTGTCAGAAGCTGCCCAATGTTTTGCCTTAGAAATAATAACGTGACCACTACATAAATATGCCTAAGAAACTATAAAAACTGATATACTGCACAGAGAAAGTTGTTGCAAAATATTACAAAGATTTAGTAAAAAATCAACTATGAAATTTTCTATAACATTAAAACATACTTTGAATTTCGTGTTAGTTATATACATTATATACATTATTCAAAAAACATCCTAGGTGAAGTTGTCAATCAAATGAATGGTAAATCTTCCACAAATCATCTTCTAAACATTCACTCAGTTCATTATTATCATCATTTGATAATGATTACAATTAAAGAATGTTGGGGCATGGTCAGCTTCATAATGAGTACCCATTGAGCTTCAACAGATCTAACAGCTGCATTCAATTGCATCACTCATGAGGGTCTGTCATGCTCTGTTGCCTCATATTCAATCTAGAATTAATAATAATAATAATAATAATAATAATAATAATAATAATAATAATAATAATCTGAACCAGATCTGATCACTTTTCGCAACTGGAAGCTTGTTGGTTTCTTTTGTCAAAGACTTGTTTTTGACATGAACAGATTGAGCACTGCACTGTGGTCCTGAACTTCCTGAAGTCCATCTTTTACACAATACTCCATTAGGGCTGCTTAGTTAATTTAATAGTTAACTTTTGAAATATTAACGATCAGTGGCGGTTCCAGGATTTCTTGGTGTGGGGGATTTTATGAATTCATAGGAAGTTGGTGGGGGGATTAAAAAAAGAGAAGGGAAAAAATCAATAAACTTTGCTGAAAAAGGCTGGCAAAATAAAATTCCCCACCCCTAATTTTACTACACTTTCACTGCAAAAATAGGTTGACAAGCAAAAAAGCTCATCCACAGTTTTTTCCATGTAATTTACCAGACTTTTACCCAAAAAATAGGTTTCACAAGTGAAAAAAAGTCCGGAATTCCGGTGGGGGGTATGCATCCCCACTCATTCCCCACATGGAGACGCCACTGTTAGCGATTAATTAATAGTTAATTTTGATTAATTCAAAAAGCTGTATATAGTTATACTGTATATGTCACAACAACACTACCGGTAGTTATTATTGTTCAATGTTCATATGTCATCTGATAACCAAATCACACAAACACATAACATGTTGACAGAATTTGATTCCAGTGAAGAGCCTTAAGACCAAAATGTTCTTGTAATCTACCAGAAATTCATTTAAATTTATTACTCTCAACTGCCATACTGTTTGTTGAGATTCAAAGTTCCAGAGGTCAATTCAGTATAAACCTAAATAACAATTTAACAAGAAAAAGAACAGTGCAAACAACCAATACAGCTGAAACTACAGTTACTACACAATAGACCAATGGACACCTCAGCAGTCAGTGGGCAGGCAACTTGAACTCAAGGGGATGCAAAGTCATTCGAGAACACACACTGACATACATACATGCAAGCGCATGAATACTGACCCAGAAGAAGATTATCAATTAAAAAAACTTGAAGGCCAAAAACCACACACATTACACACATATACAACAATGCACCCCCCCACACACACAAACACACACATGCACACCACAATACAGGTATAGACAAACTTGCAGACAGATATGCAACACCAGTAGTTACATCACAACAACATAATATAGAAACACATGAAAGCACGCGAACTCTGCTCAATCGGAACAATGCTGTGAAGTATTATTGAACACGAATTGTAATGTAAAGTAGCATTTATATAGCACCTCTTATATTTTCTACTCAGAGGCGCTCTTGGGGAATTAAAGTGTTATTGAAAAAATTTACTGTCAACCTAACTTGAATATGATTGCTGTTTTGGTTAATCATTAAAAAAATTTTAATCATTAAAATAAATTAACGATTAATCGATTAATTAATTGTTAATTTTAGCAGCCTTACTCTTTATCCATCTCTTTGTTTCTAAATGTTTGAAGATTTGCTTGCTCATTTGAGCAGCACTGGTGTATTTGCAGCTGCTCAATCTCAAATTACGATGAAACATGATATTTACTCACATGTGAACATTTGCAGATCACAAAAATTCCTCACCTTGCCAGATGGAGACTTCAGATGCGCATCTGGATGATCTTCGATCAGCTTCTGGTAATCTTCCCACACTTCAACCAAATAACTGTAGAAAACGTCAGTCCACTTGCCGTAAAAGACACGCAGATCTTTGCTAAGAACATATAAGTTAGAAAGGCAAGTTACACACACATTTATAACATTACAACATTACTAGTTGGATAATATCATCAGTATTGGATAAGAACATTCACTAAAATATCATGTATTTCCATTCTAAACATAGATCCATAAAAGCAAAAATTTAAATGTTATATTCTGAACTTACATAGCCACAAAACCAACAGCTAAGAGAACTTTCAAAATTCTTATTTAAAAATTTTTTTATAGCAATGTTGGTAACATAAAATGTAACAATTTTGTAACTATGAACAACTTCAAAGCGAAATATTCCAGAAAGAATTTCACACAATTACTGTGCAATTTCACATCTCTGACAACAGATTTGGTTTGGAAAAACCAGGCAGAATGTAATAATAATAATAATAATAATAATAATAATAATAATAATAATAATCAAGATGTGAATCAATAACAGAATGAACAAGAGCAATAATATGCCATACAATAAATGAGGAGCAAATATTCAAAACTACTTGACATGGTAGATTTATTGAAATGTATAACAGAAAAGTAAATTTATCATATGAGGACCTTTTATGCCAAGCCAAATGAAGACTGGTTTTTAAAATGAGAAATACCTAATGAAGCTTTTATCACCATTGAGCGATAGGAAAAGACGCATCAAGACAATAAATTAATTATGTTTCTACAATCTACAGTCCTGTGGACAACTTTTCTTTGCTCAGCAAAAATACTTTAATCATTCAACTTATTTCAGTTAAATAAATAGAGCATTTTATTAGCAACTAATTATTGATGCAATTAATTATTAGCAACTAATTATTGATGCAGTTAATTTATTTTTCCAGTTCTAAAATCACAATTACAAGTAAATGACACCTTTTCGTTCCATTTTGCTCATTCAGCTACCACAACACTCGACTTTAAAATACTACTTACAGTGCTTAGTGCTTGTGAATAACTAACTCCTGTATACATGTCCTATGATCAGTGTAGACATATATTACAGTACATTGTAAAATATGACATTACATCATTTTATATTTAAATAAGTCATTAGATTCAATTTTTTAAATCTCTGATTAATCAACAAAATTTTATAATTTTGAGTGCACTTCTGGTCTTTGAGCTGTCCCGAAACTTTGTGCAAATCCTTTCCAAACCAGCCAGATTCGTGGAAGTTAACCACAGATTTCAGGCCATTTTGGCTGTTAACAATTTCCATGGTTCCATACTGCAATAAAAGAAATAATTCAAATGTACAGCATGCAGCATCACTGAGAAACATAATTATGTATGAAACTAATATCAAACATCAGGGATGCTAGCAAGGACTCAACCCTCAAGGCCAGGACCAGGACCAGTACCAAGGACTTGACTATACTAGTTAAATTTTAATGTAATGCAAAGATTTATAGGCCATATTCCTAGTACATGATATAAAGTAAATGAATGAAACACAAAGGTAAGAAGCAGAATTACCATTAATGAATGCAAGAACACTGACAACAAGAAAAAAGTGCACTACTAATTTTAGCAATAAAAATAGTAGCTCATATTTTATGAACTCATTCTACCTCTAGCTCAGGGGTCTCCAAAGTACGGCCCGTGGGCCATAATACGGCCCACCAACGCCTTTAATCCGGCCCGTGGCAAGAAATGAGGAACATACACAAATCTGTTAAAGGAATCCCTTTTTTCACCCGCTGTGTCATAGAGACATAGACTTTAAATATAACTTGCTTCAACTTTCAGCTGTCTTACTCTTATCATACTAGTAGCATACAGGCCTACGTTACCTCAGCGACCCAGTCATAGCCAATTTTGTGACTTCCTGATGGAAATTGAATATTAAGAGGTTAAATCATCTACTCATGCCATATTATTAATATCTAGACAAGGTAAGTAATTACTTGCATTTAAATTTAAAGCATGAAACACTTCCAAAATGGGAAGAGGACAATATGCTTACACAGCCATTCACCTATGCCTATGGCCTATTCACCTAACAGCTTTTCACCTACAGCTGTAGGTAAAAGGCCATCGTAGCTAGTAACCTTCAAAATCAAGCCACACAGCATTTGGATTCTATCTTAAGACCAAGACATAATAAATACATTTTCAAAATTAACCAAATAGTAATCATAATTCTTTACTACCAATACCAAACATATATTAACAGAAAATGAAAGTTTTAATCGGAAAGTAAGTAAGTAAAATCTCATGAGTCTTTATAGAGCTTTCAAAAGCAGTACAGCAGTAGCTCATTATTCCTATGTGCTAAATCCTAGCATCAAGTAGCTAGGGCCAAAAGTGGGGTCATTCATGCAGGGTCAGTCAATCCAAAGGGTCACTGTGGTTGATAGAATTAACATAGAACTAACAAACATTCTCATGGCTGTAGTTAAATGCTTTGTTCTTACAAGTTCAATCCAAAGTGATCCAACAATGATGTTGTGGATACAAACATTGACAAACTGCCATGAATAGCATTCACAATGTCTACAAATCAAAGCTGTGATTTATGATTACATTATCACTGCAATCATTCCATAAATAAAGCCACTAGTGACAAATAATCAAACCATTTTAAGACTCCATTTTGAAGCAAAGATTTAAGGTGGATATTGGAAATGGCCTAATCTCATATCAAATCCAAAGCTTCAGATACCAACTCATCATTTCTAAAGATTTAAATCATGAATCATAAATCTTAAACCAAGTCCTAAGTTGACCAAAATTAATCTGATCACTGGCATCAAAGTCTAAAATCAAGCAATAATGTTGAGCATAATAAGCAATAACTGCAAGAATCTACCAGCTTTGAACAAACAAAACAGCAGAGCAGCATCTCTGAAAACTGCATAAAATCTCGCCAGCATTTCTTGCAGAAATACTATACTGTTGCATGCAGAGATGTAGCAAGTACAAAATACTTCAAGTACAAGTACAGGTACAAGTACCTGGCCTCCAAGTACAAGTACATGCATTCCAAAAACTTCAAGTACAAGTACCTAGCCTCCAAGTACAAGTACTGGAAAAGTGTACTCAAGTAAAACTCGAGTACAAGTACAAGTACCAAGTACTACATCTCTGGTTGCATGTATGGTTAAAGTTAAGTTAATTACATATAGTTAAGAAATGATGAAGGACACTTAATTAACTTTTAAAACTTGCATAGATGCAGTTTAGCATACCAAGTGTTCATTTGGCAACCAAGTGTTCAGCTGGTAACCAAGTGTTCATTTGGTTTGGAACTTGGGATCAACTCTCCACACAATGGTCACCATGCACTGCTATCTACATTCTCTGACCTCCTTTTTCATCCTCAGCCTGTAACCATGGCTTGACACTTGACTTTAGTTGACTTTTTCTTCTGAGTACATCAACTCCTTCACTCATGCCTGCTTCTACCTTGCTCTGGATGTGACTATGGGTGTTCACTTTACTCTGACCTACTGGTCCTACTAAATTGACTCCAGTCAGTCCCATTCTTAACAGCTAATTTCATTTATCAAGGCAAGAAGACACCACCACATTAATGCCCATATTACAAATGCTTTGCATTGGCTCCCTTACTCAGCACACTCTTGATTCCACACCTTGCAGACAGTGGTACTTTGCTTGAACGGAGGGCTCCAATGCTCCATTCTGTCTCTTTGGGCTACACCATCCACTCAGCTCTATTACTGGCAGACCCTGCCAACCAACAATTTCCACCACTCATGGCCATATCGAGGACTGTCTACAGGAGATCATGTCATGGACCGCGACAAATTGCCTCGCGCTTAATCACGGTAAAACAGAATTGCTATGGATCAGTACTCCCAGGAAGGCTCACCTATTAGATCGTTCTCCTCTAACCACTTCGGTGATGCCGTCATCATATCGCTCCGTCTCACGGAGGTGCGCCTTCTGGGTGTACTTCTTGACGACTCTCTATCCCTCGTCCCGGCCAAGTGAGCTCCATAACTCGTGCCTGCTACTTTCAGCTGCGCAAGATCGCAGAGATTCGACGGTACATTTCAACATCAGCAGCGATCCATGTAGTCCGGGCACTAGTGCTATCCAGGTTGGATTATTGCAATAGCATTCTTCTGGGGCTTCGGACTATCAGCTTGACCGCCTTCAGTCGGTCATGAACGCTGCGACCCGATTGATCTTTTCATTTGAGATGGAAGGATCAGCGTGACTCCATTGCTAAAGGAACGGCTGTTCACTGGCTGAAGATCATTTGGGCGGAATTTAATAGCAACAAACGCTGTATGGTCACATTGGTCGAGCACTGCCACGACCCTCTGCCCGGAGTACATTTCTGCGCTCATACAGCGGCCGATGCCGACTTGACTGTCGCAAGCAGCTGCGATCAAACAAGCTGGATGTGACTTTATGTCCCTCCTCCGTCCAGGACGGTGATGCTGGGGAAAGATCCGTGACACGCGGCAACCCCCTTCTTTGGAACTCTCTTCCCGCCTCAGTGACATCCATCACATCCCTCGAGGCGTTTGCGACTGCCCTCAAGACGCACTTATTTCAGATTTCGCATCTTATGAACATCTGTAAATCGCTCTTTGATTTTAGCACTAGCTATGTTATCAGCGTTTAATAAATCATCTAGAAATAATAATAATAATAATAATAACCCACGTTCTGCATGCAAGCACTTCAATATTTCACTTTGATGACGCTCTTTCTGAAATGCTTGAAAACCTATCTATTTCCTGTTCAAAGTAATTTGAAGTACTTCTGAGTGCTCATCCAGAGGAGGTGCTATATAAATGCCTTGATACATTATAGTACATCCCAATAACTATCATCACCTGCAATTTAAGAAGTTACACAAATGACTTTCACAAATTAAATTCCTCAACAAGAAGTCAAGCAGTTTCTAATGCACAGCAAAGTACCTTGAAAAAATATTATATAATAAAAAGAATATTTATCAAAAACAAATCGTCTAACATCATGACACAACATCAATTTCAACCCATAGAGCTGCTTACCGTTTTAGATAGAGAGTAACAGTTCCCTTTGGCGTGACTTCCACCGACTTCCCCCAAAATTTCAGCTTTGGATGAATAGAGCCATGAAATATAAATAATGGTGACTCCACATGGAAGGCACTGACTGGAGGGTGATGACTGACTTGCTCACAGATCATTCGAAAACCCAAATCATCTCTAAATTGTCATGCAAATTGGACGCACACATACCAATGCTAATTTCTAAAGACACTTATAATTCTGTGATATGCACATACATCAAAACTATTTTACATTCCAGTCCAATGAAATTTCATCTTAATCTAAATACTGGTCTGGGCATAAAAGCAAGAATTAACAGAGCAAAAATAAATTCAGAACAACTTGTTTGGGAATAGCTATAGTCACTCCAAAGCTCAAATCATGCTTCAAAAAATTTTTCCAAAAGATGTTCAATCTGTAAACACTGGAAAAAGTTTGCAATGAACTGAACTGCCAAATGTGTGGCAAAAAACAATGTAAAATGCTTATTTCATTTTGCTCTTAAAATCTTGTATAGTTTTTCAAAAGGTGCTTGTATAATTTCTACTCAGCAAAAAGAGATAACAAATAAATGTTCATTAACCCCTTTACTGGCAACCCCGAAGATATTCGTCCGCTACTTTCTAGACCGACAGTTAGCCAGCAATCCCAAAGAAATGTGTCCAAACGCTAAATATAGCTTTGGTATCACTATCTTCGGTAAAAGTATTAGATATATCGAGTAATTTGGCAGAATATATTACCCAGTAGTTAAAATCGAATTTATTTCGCCCACTCCAACGAATAGCTGATTCGCTAGTGGCAGTGCTTTGGCAGAGATTCTTGCTATGCAGCGATATTCCACAAGAAAGTGGGGAAAAATTGCCCAAAATCAAAAGCTAATATAAATAGAAGTAGCGTGAATTTGAAGTTTCTGGCTGTAGCAGAATGGAAATTTACGATGTTGAACTTGAGTTGCTTTGGTTCTAGCAAGCGGCCTTTTGCTATAGCATTCACCAGTGTTGCGCGGTAACGAAGTAAAAGTAACGCGTTACATTACTTAAGTACAATTCTGAGTACTGAGTACTGTAACGAAGTACACAACTTACCCAGTACTTTTACTTGTAACGAAGTAAGTTTTTATTCAAATATTAGTACTTTTACTTTGTTACATTATGTCTTTCACGTTTCGTTACAAGTAAAATTTCTCATCGCCAAATTTCGATACATTTACTGGAGTATCTGTTTAATTCTTCACAACTTCCCGTGTTTAGTCATACAGGGTTGACAATGACCAACAAACGTACACGCATGACTGACAGATTGTTTGAAAACTTGATCTTTCTTAGACCTACATGCAATCACAGAGCTGCAGTTAGAGCAGTCGGCGCCCGGGGCAAGGTATAAATTCTGCGCCCATAAATTCTGGTGATGGCCTTTTTTTGCTTACCCGAGTTTTCATGGCAACGTACAACATACAAATTTTTAACCTGTGACTGTCTGAAAACCAGCGATGACCTTTTTTTACTTATCAACATTATTTTCACGCCGGAGGAAAGTGGTATGAAAAATTAAGGACTTAGTGTGCAAATTGCGCCTTCGAGGACGGCGCCCTGGACAGCTTGACCCTGCCCCCTAGCTACGGCTTTGCGAAACCAGCATTTGTGCTAATGCACTTAATGGTGTAAATGTGTACGTGTTGACTGCTGAAGCTTCTGCATGTTGCTTAAAAGTAGTAATAAAAATGTGATTTAGCATGATAATGTGGAGTTGTTGATGATTCCGTCTGTCACGGTACTTTTTACTTTTTACTTAAAAAGTAACTTTTTGAGGAGTACTTTTTTACTTTTACTTGAGTAACTATTTTTATAGGTACTTTTTACTTTTACTTAATTAAAAAAATGACATAATACTTGTACTTTTACTTGAGTACTCAAACTCAGTACTTCATACAACACTGGCATTCACTACACATTCGTTGGATATCCGAGTAAAAATTCAGTGATTGAGGACATAGGGTGATAAAGGGATACTGAATCTAACCTTATTATTGATTTTTTAAATGTTTCCATAGCTTCTACATCTCAAATTCTGAAGTATTTTGACTATTTAAAATAATACATTGCCCTGTAAAAATAAATGGCCGCCATGAAAACGGATTTTAAAATTTTAATGGACGGTAAAGGGATTAACATGCTTTAGTTAGTCTTAATAAAAGTTATTACATCTATGGCGTTATGTAGCTGACTTACTACATGCACCATATGTTCAGCTGATAATAGATGCAAATTGGGATACAAATTGCTGTGAGGTGCTTCAACAAGCAAAATACAGGTCATTGGATTCTAAGAGATTGAAATTTTTAAAAATCTAAAGAAGGGATCAACGAGGTAGAAATCTTTCACCGGGTACCATATCTGAGTATTTTGATGAACATTTGCAGCTCCGAGTACAAACCGGGTACCACTTTAATGTTTATTAGTTTACTAATTCCTCATTACTTACAATTTATTGTACTGAACTGAATCATTGGATGTATCAAGTAATGTATTGTAGTCCTATGCTGAAATGAATTAAAATACTTGTCACATAAATTGTGGATTTGAGTTTGCTGTGCACAATTTAACAAACAATATACAGATAACTCTGTTTTACTCTTTTGCTATAGGCCAGGGGTCTCCAAAGTTTTTCAGCTGTGAACCAAAAGTGACTGAAGCAGCTTCTTGATTACTGATTCTCAAAAATGTCAATTTCTGACAGAACACTTTAATCTTGATGTACAAATTGCAGATGAGTGTCGCTACACCTTGTATTCATATATTAAAACCATTAAAATGCAGGGATGTAGTCCTCGAGACTGCTGTCTTGGTCTCGAGACCGCTCGAGGCTGATTTTTTTGGTCTTAGTCTTGTCTTGGTCTCGACAACTAAGGCCTTGGTCATGGTAATGGTGGTCTTGGTCTTGATGAATTGTTCTCAGAAATTTTTCGACTATACATTATAAGAAATATCGCTTATCAGATTGTACAAATTTCATTTAGAGTTTCACGTTAGTCAGCAGTCATCATCCAGAGCAGCAGCATATCACGCATCTGCTTCTCCAGAATCTCATCGTGAAGGGCAGCCTGCCTCTGGGATTGTGGAAACTGATTGATTCAGAGAATTCATGACTGCAGTTCAACCCAAATATGCACTGCCATCAACGTCTCACATAGAAGTTGCTTCCAAAGCTAAGGAAAAGCATTGAAAAATGAATGTCAGCTCATGTTGCAAAGGCAAACAGCAAGTCACTCATCAAGGACAAATGGACTGACAGGTGCATGCACTCATACCTGGCAATAACTGGTCATAGATTCATTGATTTTGAGTTGCAGCTGGTGGATAGCTTGCAACCATTTGCAGATGTGACAGATTTGACACAAGGCGACGAGTAAGTCAACATCAGTTGTGTTGTTCCTTCCGTTGTTGCACTTCTCAAGTGCATGACTGAACTGAGCGGTTGTGTGCGTTACCATGGAACCTTCATAACAGTACTTGTTGCATCAATCCAAAAGCAGTTCAGTGGACTTCTTCAGACACTGCAGATCCAGCCCGCGTCAACTGTACAACACGAGCCATTTGAGAAGTTTATCTATCCAGCTGCTGCTGTCTTGGATCCAGCGTACGTTTTGTCTGGCTGGATTCGGATCATCCCGGTTCAGCAGCAGTCAAAGACAATGTTAAGAAATTTATTGTGGATTGCATACTTCAGGAAGCAGAAAATCTGTCCATTCCAACAACTCTGGAGAATCCTGCCCAGACTGGTGATACAGAAGAGCTGAACAAGTATGTGTACAGAAATTGAGTGAGTAAATTTAGGTGGTCTTGGTCTCTAATGGTAGTGGTCTTGGTCTTGGTCTCGATGGTAGTAGTCTTGGTCTTGATGGTAGAGGTCTTGGTCTTGGAACTGCTGGTCTTGACTCATCTCTGTTAAGATGCATGAATAGATCTGCTGAAAATGCTAATTTCCAAAGCTATTCACTTTCTGTGAGCAACACCAGTGGATGGTTCCTGTCACTTATAAATATTTCAATCTCACTTCGAAGATCAAAAAATCGAGTCAGAACTTTCCCACAGCTAAGCCATCTTATTGAAGCTTGGTAAGGAAGGTCTATAAACTCAGATTCGATTTCCATCAGGAAATCACGAAATTGGCGATGACTGAGTCTATGAGATAGTGTATATCTATGGTAAAGAGTAAGACAGCTGAAAGTTGAAACAAGTTATAATTAAAGCCTATTTCTCTATGATACAGATGGCAAAGAAAAAGATTCCTATAATAGACTTGCACATGTTCCTCATTTCTTGCTGCGGGCCGGATTAAAGGCCTTGGCGGCATGGCCCACGAGCTGTACTTTGGAGACCCCTGCTATAAGCAACTATTTGCACGCCAAGTATTTGCCAAGGTGAATACTTGCAAATACGTGATACTCTGCCGAGGCAAATGTCCAAGGCGATTTGTGGTTGATCCCTAGTCTAAAGTACGGTCTCAGAATATATTCTGGCTATGTCAGTGTAGAAACAGTGTGTGGAAAGTGGTATACATTCTGTTAAGATCATCTTCAATTTAGCAAACTAATCACCAGACCAGTATAATGCATGCTATAAAGCAGCCTTCAAATAGTCTCAAGCTAAGAATGAAGGATGCATTAACCATAGTGATTAATGCATAAATTTTTCTAATTAAAAAGTTTCTATTCATACAGTGACAAGCTAATCATAATTTTGTATTTACAGTAAATGCTCAAATTGTCAGTATTCAATTCACTAATATTCCACTAGGTCTTTCATAGCCAAAGCCTTCTTTTGCTTTGGATTAAAGGCAAAATTACCAAAAACCACGTTTATATAGGCAGTGTACGTAAATGCAATTGCTAAAAAATGTTCAATGTAAGCAAAAACTGCAACAAGCATTTCTGAAATGAAATAAGTGTGAATTTTTTAGATTTCCCGTTCTTCTTCTTCAGGTGTCATGTATATTTCTATGTTGATGACTAAACTTCCATTTCTCTCTGTTGTTCGTTGATTGTATGAGTTGTAGTTCTGTAGTTACATCCTTTACATCAGTCAGTAAACTACTGATATACGTCATTCTTTGTCTTCCTCTTGATCTTTTGCCTTCGACCTTTCCAGTAGCTACCATGTTTCCTATACCGTTCTTCCTCATTATATGTCAAAAATTGCAGTTGTCTCTTACATATTGTAGATAGCAATTTTCTTTGTGTGCCAGCCATTTCAAGTACTAATTCATTCATTTTCTTTTTAGTCCAAGATAGTTTCAAGCATTTTTGTTTAGAACCACATTTCTGTAGCTTCAAACTTTTTCTTCATACACACGGACATGATTCATTATGCAATCTACAAGTGCATGGTAACAAAAGAATTTAAAAAGCCACACTAAGTAACTTACCTCACAAGTTCATAAGTCTCTCCAAGCAAAGGATTAAAAGGTTTTCCAATTCGTTCAAAATTAGAAGCACAAGCAGAGACAGCAAAAGCAGTCACAAGCTGAAAACACATCATGAATGAAACAAATAACTGATCTACATCAAGCTGAATGAATGCTATAAACTCTGAAATTCCAATAGTTGACTATGAAATCTTAGAAGAATTTATTCGATGAATGAATTCTGCATTGGAAGCATACCTTTTTAACTAACTTAACCAGACAAAAATATTGCACAAGTGCTTTGGAGTTGTGTGCCAACCTTACACACACATACACACACATTTTGTGCCATCACTGTACATCTGCAAAACTTAGCATCAAAATTTTATCCACAGTTTCAAAAGTGACTGTTCATAACCAAAGTGTCAATTTAAATCTGTTCAGCTCAATACGAGTCATAGGCAATTGAATTCAGACTCATACAGATGCTCTAGAGCAGCAGATCGCCAACCGTTTTTATAAATGTATCCCCAAACAAGCAAGTGAACTTCATGCATAACCCTAGGCACATAACATACAAAACTTTAAATAATTTTTTTGTTTTACAGTATGTCTTTTGTTTTTATATTGGCGTTTTAAATAAATTTTGGAGAACACTTCGTTTTCTCTAAAGAAAAGTGCGACAACCTCTTTTTCCTTCTCAGTAATCTTGAACTTCTTCCACAAACTCTGTTGTTGCAATTACATGATACAACAATGTTTTCGCTCAAATTTCCTCTCGATACTTATTGACTGTTACCTTCCCACCAATCTTTAGATCATTGTCTCTTTTTCTATTTTTCTTTACATATTTTAAAGATTTCTTATTTCCTTCGCATACTCCTTTGCAACAGCTTGCATACTCCTATGGGTACCCATACCACCAGTTGGGAACTGCTGCTCTAGAGGCTGTGTAGGATGTTTTTGAATACATGACATGCACCTCTATAATTATAATTATCAGAGCAAACAATCTAGGCTGGATGTCATGACCAGTCCTCACCTCCTGTCTCTCCACTGGATCTTCAGAGTTTGAAGCCAACTGAAGAAGGAAACTGTATTCCATGTATTCTGCCAGTCTCTGAAGAAAGCTTAAAGGCTCATTGAATGTAATTGGCATTGCAATTTTGGAGAGTTCCTGAAATTTTAAACCAGAGCAACTGATGTCATTATATATTATATGATATATTATATTATATTATATGATATATTACGATAACATTATATATCATCTCGTTTGGTGATATCGAGACTGCTGTCTCCACTGAGGTGCGACTCCTTGGTGTCCTCCTGGACGACACATTATCGTTAGCGGGCCACTTGACCAATGTAACTCGGGCGTGCTTTAATCAGCTGCGGAAGATCAGGGAGATCCGCCGCTATATACGGACAGCGGCTGCGATACTCCTCGTATGCTCTCTCGTCCTATCGCGAACGGACTACTGTAATAGCATCCTCCTGGGTCTCCCCGACTACCAGCTGGCCCGTCTGCAGTCAGTCGTCAACGCATCTGCCCGGCTGATCTTCGGAGTCAGGTGGCACGACCACATGACACCACTACTAAGGGACAAGCTCCATTGGCTTCAAGTCCCGGAGCGAATCGTCTTAAAACGGTGCTGGCTGACCTTCTGGGCCCTCCATGACCCTACCTGCCCGGAGTACCTATCAACCTTGGTGCGTAGACAGACGATCGCTGACCGACAACTCCAGCTGAGATCCAGTATGCAGTCTCTACTTTACGTCCCTCCTCCGTCAAAGACCGCGAAGTTCGGAGAGAGGTCCATCACATGAGGCAACCCCCTCCTATGGAATTCGCTGCCCAACTCAGTGACCGCAGACACTTCCTTCGAGTCATTCGTTACTACACTTAAAATGCACCTTTTCAACTCATCATACGATTGTTCCATGTAAAGCGCTCTTGACTTTGGCCCTCGCTAAGCTACTGCGCTATATAAATCGTCATGTAGAATAGAATAGAATAGAATTACATGAGCTGGCCTCCTCCCAATTTGACCCTTAGGTTACAGTAATTTTTACCATTATTGTTTCTTCTCCATTAATCTACCTGTCTTATTCAAGCTCCGATTTTATGTCTTTGCAGGTGCTGATATGCCGATACTCCCTAACTGTTAGTGACATAGTGATGTAACCAAGCCAAGATGTTTTGGCCTACCCCTAACTGTTAAATATTTTTCAGGTAGCCATTCAGGCAACACATTCCTCCAGTGTAATCTCTACTGCTGGAAATGGGAATTTTTCAAATCTGTCTATGAAAAACGAAGACCACGTTGCATTTATTACTAAAAAAATCACTTCACAAATATTAGATACCATGTCCCTAGATCACATATTATTAGATATTACTAGATATTAAATATTATTATTATTATAAGATATTAGATAATATTAGATATCATGTCTCTAGATCTCACAAAAATAGACTTCAAATATTTTGGACATCTTTTGGCTGAACATTTTCGAAGAAGCAAGACATCACTATCATGTCAGCTTTTCAATTCACCAAGAGTCAAAATCAGCAGCCTTCTGGGAATGTCTAGGGTTCCCATGTTGGATTTTTTCCCATATGTCATATTTTTGCAACATGAAGCAAATTACAGCTTAAGGTTTATTCTACAAAGAAATAAACTGTGATCCCATATTTTCAGAAAACTAATTTAAGAGACATACTTTTCCAATGCAATGCTTCAGAATGTTCCAAATACCAACATCACCACGTGGTTTCATCGGACATGGGAGACAATTTCTACAGAAGATAACATGTCTAAATTATATGGCAAATGTCAAGTCATATCAACACACTATCATCGCAATGTGGTGGTTGGCTGTGCAAGAGTGATGTCCATTGCCTCCTATTATGAACTGCACATAGAAGGTGACATCCACAATGGGTACTCCACATAGTGATGTCATCAAGCTGAGATGCTTTGGCCTACCCCTTTTTTTCAATGCCAATACTTCAACAATAATGGGTCCTCTTACTCACCAAAGTCATCATGTATCATTGCATACAAAAAAATTTCAGAAGTGAAAGTATTCTACATTAGTATGAAACTTTTCTGGTTGTGAAGATATTTCTGAAGACATTACATGTAAAAATGAAACCTAACATTTCTGTAGGGGTTTGTTAATAATGCAAGTTTCATCAGACCATCTTGATGTCCAGTCTATGCCAGTGGACAAGTGAGTGCTTGTGAATTGAATCCAGATTTACGGTTCATTGGACTAATGCTGTAGCGATTGAGACATTGAGGCATACAAATCTAATCAAATCTAATTGATTGACTAGAAAGATTGATTGATAATATAATCAATAGTTTACCCAATCATTGAATTCATGCTGAACAACATTTCAATGATCGCCACCAGCCAAGCTCAGCGCCACTTAATAATTAGGCCATGCTTCGTTAAAATCACGCAACTGTGGTCTCCTTTTTTGTGTACGCACAACTACCTGATCAATTGTTACCAAAGAATCATTGATAAACGAACAATTGTTACCAATAGCAAGTCTTGTAAGGACTAAACGGTCTAAACCATCTACCTTGAAAATAAACGGTTCACCAATAGTGCATTTCTAAACCGTCAGCAATGTCAACCAATCTTTCAGACATACAGATGATGATAGATGTCAGTTTAAATCAATCACTCATGACATAAGTTTCATTCACTCCTCCATGATCAAAAGAATCATTGATAAACATGAAGTGATCTTGAAAATAACCAGTTCACTTGCATTTAACCATGATGTCTTTCAATTGATGTTGCCTTTCAATCACTCATCATATTTAAACAGTAACTGTAATGATAATTGCAGTGTTTCCCATAATGCCACATCACTGAAATTTAAAATTTATTGATCAGGATCAAAAGGTTTAGAACAACATTTGAAAGATAGATGGTATCCAATTCAACATGACAAAATCAGAATTTCAAACCTTCCAGTAAATGGCACCTTTTCTTGAGTTATTTCGTTGGCAGCATCAACGTCAGTTCCATTTCTGTCATCGGTTCTTACTTCTTGAACAGCAACAGTACATGAATCAGTATTTCACAAATTTATATCATCACAGAATAACAAAATAAATCTAAATTTGAAACAAATAAATCATTAAGAAAACAATATTATATGATTATTATCTCACATGCTGTGTAATCTTCAGCTTTAGTTTTAAAAGCAGAAACTAGTATTAGTAATAATAACAACAATAAACAACAATAATAATAATAATAATAATAATAATAATAATAATAATAATCATCATCATCATCATCATGAACTTGGCTAGGGTGGCATATCAAATATGAGCAAAACCAGCTGAGAACTATTCCACCCAGTCCATAGGAGGTCTCTAGACGCCTTCGTAGAATTTCATGATCTACTGTATCAAACGCAGCGGATAAATCCATGGGTGTCAGCAGTGCTAAATGCCAGTATCCAGCATTTGGAAGAACGTCACCTAGAACTTTGGCTAATGCAGTCTCAGTTGAATGGTGTAAGCACATGGATAAGAATTATTTTTAAGGAGCTTTGGGCATTTTTGCTCATCACTTTTAAAAAAATTCTGCCATAAAAGTGATAAGAAAATATAAAATTAATTACTACAATCTTTGATAATTTATGCTTTGCATATACCAGTGTCTGGTTTTGGATGGAGGTTGACACAGGCAAATCGTTTTATAATGCAAAAAAAATTATTTTCTAATGGTTCCGTGGAAGTATGGTTAACCTGAAAATGGACCTTTCAAATGGACCTTTATTATAGTGCAGTGGTTTAGTAAGTACTGATGTGCATGGTAGAACAGTGGTTAGCACACTGGTCTGCCCATCTTGAGGTCTGTGATTAAACTCCCAGCTGCGGCAGAAACTTTTTCAGATCTGGCCTTAAAACACATCTGTTTGACTTGGTTTATCCCCTTAGATTGCTCTCCCGCATTTTTTGGACTGATCTTCTGGCTTGACCTGGCTCTAATGCTATTTGGATTTGGTGCGCCATTGGCTGATGCCCTGGGCATTATGATAGTTACTTCCGGAGTGCCAGTGCCGAATGTCGCCGTTCTTGGCGGATTTACCGACGTCTTGCGCTTATTTTGATTGATTGTTTTTGATGGTCTTTGCGTCTTCTCTGCGCCGAAATTCACGTCGCCCATCGGCGTGGTTGGACCGCCATTTTGAGCCACCAGTGGTGACCAGTCACTCGACGGGGACAGGGCTGGCAAAGACCGGTTTCGTGCGCGGAATTCCATCTTCAGTCGGTTCCCGTCAAGTTCGGCGATGGATTACTGTCTCGCAGATGACCGCCCTCTCAGGATTCGCCGCCTGATTTTCGTACGCGGAGAATTTTTCCCAGCATCCATGCGGTCCTTCAACATCCTTTCTGCGTTTTCACTGACTCTTGACGGAACATCTTCTTGCGGAAGACCGCCTTCTGAAGGGTTCACTGCCCGATTTCAACACGGCAGCGAGCTCTTTTGTGCCATCTGAGCGGACTTTCCCTCAAGACAAACAATCTTCCGTTCCATTCGATTTGTCAGCGTTGTTGACAGCGCTTTGACTTTGGCCTTCGCAGTTAAAACGGCGCTAAAGAAGTTGTCAGAACCATAACCAAAATGAAGTTGATTGATTGATCCAATTGAGCTCCTCCAATGAGTACATCGGTGTTAAGTGGTGGAAGGAAAAGCTCCCAAGGGTAAATATAAATCCAGCTCATTCAGTCATTGGCTTGTAACCAAATAGCGCTAAATTATAAAATTTCTCCGTTGGGACTTCACTGGCATAAGGAATATACCTTTATCTTTCAATGGTTTATTATACATAATTCTGGCTAATTACAGCTAAAACTCATTCACATTGAATGTACTCATTCACAGCTCAATCAATCAATTGTCACGATCATCCGATCACTACCAATAATCAGTGTATAATAACAATTTATCATCACTTCAGGTCCGGTCTTAAAACATACAGTTGTTTGAAACGCTTATCATCCATTCCTTGCGACGCTCCTTTCAACTTCTTTACAAACAGGTGAATTGGCTCTAATTCTATTTGAGCATGCGGTGTGTCACCGGCTGATCTTGGGCATTATGCTCTGATCCTGCGCAGTAGTTAATTGATTGGTTGGATGGAATCTTCCTTTCCAAATAACAAAAGTGTTGGAAAGAGTCGTAAATAGTCAAGTGGTTAGATACCTGGTTAAATTTAGTCTTTGCCGAGAAAACAGTCAGCTTACTGGAAGCGGGGCCATTCTTTTGGAAACCGCCATGAAATTTTACAACGAATCGTCGACGATATAGCGAATGGGCAGTTAGCCCTGCATTGATTTCGATCTGTCGGCTTGCGTTCCATTTTTGGATTATGACATCATCATTGCTGTCTTGAAAAAGTTTGCATCAGGATCTGTTAAGAAAAATGCTGCGTTTCACCTACTGGTTGTTTTGCAGTTCAGTCTGCTGGAGTGGCCTACCTCTGTCCCTCGCCAGGTTCAACAAGGCGTGCCCCAGGGGTCTGTACTTCGGACCCCTGATGTTTTATATGGTATCGTTGCAGACATTGGCCAAATTATCTGAGTCGTGTGGTCTCGAAGCAGGCTGATGACAACGTTCTCCAGATGTATTCCTTTTGCCTTCTGATGCAATTGATAATTGGTTGTTTTGCATCAGCGACTGTATTATTAAGATCAAGCAATGGACTGTTTCTAACTTCCTCTTGCCATAAATCCCTCCAAGACGGAGATACTGTGGATAAATTGTCTAGAAAGAATCATCTGATCAACCACGCACCGTTCTAAATTGATGGGGTATATATTACCCCATCCACTGAAGTTCTTCTGGGAGTGTTATTGAGGCATTTGTTAACGTTTTAATGGCTGATGGACATAATGTGTCTCGAGCCTGCTACTGTCAGCTGATTCTTTAGAGATCTGCCTTTTCACCTGCCAACCTCATCAGTGATCGTTTCTGGTCCGTGACCATTCGTCCTCTCAAGGGTCGATTTCGGCAATGGCATTCTTCTCGGTCTTCCTGCCAGCCAGCTGGACCGTCTACAGATGGTACTCAATGCCTCTGCCCGAATGATCTTCGGATTAGATGGACTGAGTCATCTACCCCTCTGCTGAAAGACAGGCTTCAAGACGCATTCCAGAGCGTATAACCTTAAGCGATGCTGGCTAACATCTCGACACATGATATTGATTTTGATCCTTTTGTCTGTACTACCCGCTGAACTAATTTTTTTAATGCTAATTTCAAGACCATCAGTTCGATCTGGTCACAGTGTTAAGCCACTTGTTATCTCCCCAAGACCTGCAAAATTTGAGAGAGGTCTGCTATCACGTGGGAATGTCATCAGCATATCTCAGGTTGTTAATCAACGTGTCCACTGATGTTAATTCCGAATTGTCTGCTAGTTCATCTTAACATCTCATTATTGTTCTGAATATCAATTAAATGACATAGGGAGATAAGGCAGCTCTTGACTTTGGCATTCAGCAATGTTAAACCAACCTGTTGTTTCTTTGTCCACTCTAACAGTAACATTTAACATACAATTTTTGAATCAAACACTCTGTGCAATAGCACAAATTGTTTAGTATTTTCCAAGCTTTATTCTTCTGAATCCAACCTTTTATCCTCCAACCATATACCATGTAAGCAAGTACACAATCAAAGCTCCCAGATTTTTCCATTAACTCCAGATTGAAGACAGGTGATATATTGAATATTATATGGAAATTAATTTATTAATTATAAAATCTAGCTCAACAAGTGTTGGAAAACCAAATTAAATAACAAACAAACCATGGATAACTAAGATACTCTAAAGTTGATGGAGGTTGAGGGAACTCAAACAAATAACTCTAAATCAGAAGAAGATTCGGCATATGACTTTCAAAATTTGTTGTGCAGACTTAGGCCAGAAGAGATAAGAAGCAGTGGCTTGAGAACAGTGCCAACAGATTGAGCAAGGAATTAAATCTACCAATATCAAACTTTGTATAAGTGATTTATCATCTTTCAGAGACGGTCTTAAAACAAACAAACATGTTTGACTTGGCTTATCCTCCTTTGATTGATTTAGATGACTGTTCTGACTGATCTTCAGGATTGACCTGGCTCTAATTCTATTTGAATTTGGTGCGTCATCGGCTGATGCCCTGGGCATTATGATAGTGGCACCATAGAAGTTGATTGATTGATTGATTGGTTGGATGGATTCTTTGGCAAATAACAACTCTGAATTACAAATTTTAATTGCAAACAACTTGAACAGTCATATTAAATTTAGTGTTTAACAGAAAACAGCTTAGCTGGTCACTGGAAAAGAAAAATGATGATTCCAGCAGAGATAATAAAACTGAAATTATGAAACTAATTTTACCCGGTATGCAACAAGATTGAAACTGGTGAATGGCCAAAGACTGCATTGATTTCAATATCAAACTTGTGATCCATTTTTAAATTCTGCATTCTTGCTGTCTTTGAGAAGTTTGCTCATGGTCTTTCATAAGAAAAATGTGTTTCAATTAGTTGTTGTTTTGCAGTTCAAAGACAATTAGAAAATACCTTGTCAGGATTTGCAGATGGGTTTAAACCATTTAGGCTTTGCATCTGATGTTTTATATAACAATCTAATTTTAACCAAATGACAAAGTGTGCATCTATTAGGAAATCAGTAAATAAAACATTCACAAAAATGTTTGCTTTTGTCAGACATAAATATTCATCATTTGGTTTTACCTGTGTCATCCTGGCAATTCTGGGTGTTTTCAGCCATTCTGGTCACAGAACAGGAAACTTTCAAGTGAATTTCCACTATAACATATACAATACAAATGACGCATCAAATCACTTAGTAAATCCTCTAATACAAGTTGGGTATTGAACATAAGCCAGGTCCCTAATACAATTATACAAACCTAATTATATAACATAATGTTCCCTAAAAGTCTCTAATAAAGTCTTCAATACAATAATCACATGTTCAGGCAGATAGGTTTGGAGTTTGGAAACTGTTAAAATAAAATACTATTCTCTATTTATAAGTCAATAACATTAATGCAGTATATACACAACCAAGCAAGTGAAATATGGCACTTGAAAATTTTCCAATAGAAGCTACATCTCAAACATAAGCCGAGTCTCCAATACAAGTTGGGGATAAAAGTCATTTGTTTCTATAGAAGTTGGAGACTGGCATTACTGGAATTATGCCAATTCAAAGCCATAGGTTAATATTAACTAGTTTGAAGTTTCATCGGAGTGCAGGACTAATTTTACCTAATACCCAATCATTGAAATGGTGCTATAAAAACTGTATAATAATAATAATAATAATTATCATTATTATTATTATTATGACTACTATTATTACTAATATCATCAGTGACATATTGGACTATGAAATCATCATCATCATCATCATCATCATCATCATCATCAACATCATCATCATCATTGGCAAGCTCACTGACAGAGTGTAGCCTTTTCCACTAAACATTTCCAAGAATCTCTGTTTTGAGCCATTTTCCAGACATTGAAAAGTCCAACGTTACACGAAGCCAAGTCAGAACGAATTGTTCTGGTCCAGGTAGTTCTTGGGTGACCAACTGATCTTTTCCACGATTTGGAGGGGGCTTCAATAACTTCCTGAAGGGCTCTCGCATGGTCCATGTTTGAGGCTGCTCTCGCAACATGCCCAAAGTAGTGGAGACGCCTGCTTCATATTTTTATGGATATGGGTTCCTCTCCTTTACATCGGAACACTTCTTCATTTCTCGTATGCGAGGTGTACGATATTCTAAGGATTCTTCTCAGGCACCATTGATGGAAGGCATCCAGTTTCCTGATCATGGATGAGGTAAGAGTCCATGTTTCTACTCTGTAGAGCAACGCCGGAATTATATAAACTGCATACAGGCGAAGCTTTGTGTGGAGGCGGATACTCATATCCATACTATGAAATGGGGCCCTGGAAATTGTGGACCTAGAAGCCCATCAGTCACAGTTGCAACATTTCTGCTGAAGTTGATAAATTATTAAGCTGTGGTCCAGCTTTATGCATTTTCATTTGACAAACTGTTATATTAGAACAAACAAGCAACAGAAATAGTAATATATATATATATATAATATAATCTATACATATATGTATGGACCTAAGCTTACGGAGCCAAAGCCACATCGAGCTCTGCACAAAGCTGCGTTTTTATCAGACATATGTCCATCCCATTCTACTCTATGGTTCGGAAACTTGGACACTTTTAGAACGTGATACGAAATGATTACAGGCCTTCCGCCTGCGCTGTCAACGCCAGATTCTGCATGTTCGCTGGTTTGACCATATATCAAATGACATCGTTTCATCGTGTATGGAATTTGCATCAATACCCGAAACTATCTCTCGCCGCCGCACGGCATTATTTGGACACGTTGCACGGCTGGACGTTAACACCCCAGCACATGGTGCCCTTGTCTGAGTCATAGCACATCGTAACGAACGTCATCCTCCCGCAAACTGAAAATGACTCCCTGGGAGACCACGACGTTCCTGGATCCAGCAGATTGGAGATGGATCCTCCTTCGCTATAAAGTGCAAATGAAACATTGGACTAGGACGTGGACACTACACTAGTGGTAGATTGGCGCAACGGACCTCCGCTGTTCAAGCGATTTGATGATATATATATATATATATATATATATATATATATATATATATATATATATATATAATTTTCTCGTGGTTCAGGAACGGCAAAGGGCTTCCTCAATTGCATGCCTATCAAATACTAATGTGAAATAATGAATATTTAAAACGTGCCTCAGATCCCATTTACAGGTCTCGACGAGCCCGAATTTACTTAACCTTGGCGCCTTTCAACATTCTACGCAGATTGTGATGAGCCATTTTGACTTTGCATAAAATGAGCTTCAGACCTGTCAGCTGTGGTACCGCCAAACGCCGAGGCATTAGCCTACTTAGCACATTTGTACGTATAACTAGCAGGAGCGCCAACACTGCAACAAATATTCAACTTTATTTCGAAATTTGACCCATTTTACAACATTTAACTCACCGAAGGAAATTTCGCATCTGTGACCGAAATCTGGATTGAAACGTCCCGCTTCCCCGCTGTCCACGTGCGCTTAGACGCCCTCTGTGGATGAACCGAACAATGTAATGTAATGTCACGCCTTGTCAATTATTTCTCTAGCGCTTATCTACCAGTGAATACTTACATGGGCCCTGAGGCACGTTTTAATACGTACCACTGCTCCAGTCATCCTCAGACCATTTTGTTCTATCTGTGTTTTTGTGAACAATTACGATTATTAGACCTGCCTGTTGAAACCGTGTTATAACTGTGTGTGGTTCAGAGATATTTTTACACCCTCCTAACAGCCCTCCCCCAACCCCACCCCAATTTGAGACCGACGCCCTCAATCTGAGCCCGGGATGCGTTATCATGGATACGACACTACCCCACATCTCTCTAATCTGACACAGGGATGACGTATTTTGAGACCGACACCCCTCCCATACAGTGTTTAATCTAGACTCCTGGACTCCGGGGGGAAACTGAAAAAGCCGGGAAGAAAACTGAAAAAGCCTGGGGAATTCTGCTAGGTGTCTGCTGTTAATTGATGTAGTATGCCAAAATTTCCGGGGGGAATTTGAAATTTCCGGGGAAAAAGGGCAATTTTTCCCGGGATCAGTGTTTAATCTAGGCCGTTTCCGGGGGCAGGGGCGGCGCCAGACGTTTGAGAGTGGGGGGTTAGGGTTAACCCTAGGGTCAGGGATAACCCTAAAATACCCCCCAATTGATAATATAATCTTAGAAATAACCCTGCTTTCTCCCCATTCCTCGCGTTAGACACTTCCCTTCCCGCCGTCCAGCGCGGCCCTTGAATGAGGGTCCGGGGTTTATCCCGGAAAAATTTTGAAATCGTAGATGCTCGTACGTATGTTTTAGAGCATTTTGGACACAAAATCACAGGTCTGGCATCAATAGGTTCCGTGTCTGTAATTTCTGATGCTTAAGTCAATTTCAAATTATTCTGCTTCAATTTGTGCCTGTTAAGTCAAAAATTACTTGTCTTTGGCCCATATTCTAGTGTCAATGCTAGTAAGGTAAGAGTCACGTGGCAGATGCTACTGCTCAATCAAATCTTGAAATCTTGTTTTAAACCGCTGTAAATCTATTCAGTGTCACAACTCACAAGTGGCAAAAGGCGACAAAAAGTAGACAGCAGGGCAGCAGGCAAATAAATTGCTGATGAAAAACTTCAAACCACTGTTACTAGTTAAAAAGCAGTAGGCTAGTTAAGCCATAGCAATTAACAGACATCCAATACTATCAATCATGGTTCAAGTTATAGGTCTTGTACAATTGCTGGTTCACCGACATTTGTGCGCCGACATTAGCGCGTATTTCGAGGAAGCTCGAATTGCGCCACAAATTACAGTAGGCCTATAAGTCATCCGTACTTTAGTAACTATGGTCTTAATCATAACCTAAAGTCAAACCCTCACTCTAACCCTAACCCTAACCTCAATAATATATCAACTAACGTAATATCGCGCAAATGCAGATACGTCATTTCGCTGTTTTTCAGGGGGAGGGGGGCAAGACACTTTCGACCTGACAAGTTACAAGTTTGCGAAAAAAAATTTTATCCTCAAGATCAGGGGGCAAATGCCCCCCTGCCCCCCCCAAATGACGTCCCTGCGCAAATGTCGGCGCGCAAATGTCGGTCGCGCATTTTACAGGTCACCCAATTGCTTCTGGTCTCAAATATATAACACTACATTTAATAGAACTTTGCTCGCCTATATCCAGTCGTTCAGCAAAGGTGTTTATAAGCTTTTCAATATCCAACTAGAACTCGAAGGCTCGCTTCGCTTCTTCGCTCGCAACAGCTTCGCGTCGCTTCGCGTCGCTTCGCGTCGACGTTTGGGGCCGCTCGAGGCAACGACCAATCCAATTCCAATTCCAGAATGACCAATCAGAACGCTCACTCAGCCAACCAATCAGAACGCTTGAAGGTAACCAATCAGAACGCTCACACAGCCAACCAATGAGAACGCTCACACAGCCAAACAATCAGAACGCTCGAACGCAACCAATCAGAACGCTCACACAGCCAACCAATCAGAACGCTCGAAGGCAACAGACATACAGATAACGATTTTAATGTTATAGATGTACGATTCTTATGAACAGTGGCGTAGCGTGACTTTTGGGGGCCCGGGGGCATCTTTGCCATGGGGGCCCCAGAGTTTTGAGCTGACGAGCAAAAAAAACGTCATCACCTCCTATTTCATCCTGACGAGCAAAAAAAGGTCGTTAGCACATCATTTCTAGGGTTAGGGTTAAGAAGTTAGGGTTAACCCCCTAACCTAACCCTAGCTTAGACCCCTTTTCGGGCCCCCCCAGCCCGGGGCCCGGGGGCTGTCAACAAAGTGCCCCCCTCCGCCCCCCACGTTACGCCACTGCTTATGAACAAACAAACGTTTAAGCCCGCAACGCCATCCTGTAGATATATACAGTTGAGAACGCTTGATACTTAAACCAGTAAAACCGATCCTCAATCATCCCCCCCCTCCCCTCACCAAAAATGTCTCTGCAATTTTGCACGAATCTCACGGGTGGCCCGATGGCAAGTGGGGGGTTCAAACCCCCACCCTCAACCCCCAACCCCCGTGACCTCGCCACTGGAGGGAATTGCTCTTTTCCCCGGAAATTTCAGATTACCCGGAAATTTTGGAATACTACATGGACTAACAGCTGCCCCTAGCAGAATTCTTCTCCGGCTTTGTCAGTTCCCCCCCGGCAGTGGCGTCATTTCACACTTTTCTTGGGGGGGAGGAAATTTTTTTTTTCAAAATTTTCACAAATTTTAGGCATTTTTGCAATTTTTTGCAATTTTTTTCAAATTTTGAGCAATTTTGGCAAATTTTAGGGCAAATGTTGGAAAATTTGCAACCGATATTTGATATTTGATATTTTTGGCAATTTTTGCAATTTTTTGCACATTAATACATTATAAATTAATATTTTCATTTCCTTGGGGGCCACGGCCCTCTCCAGCCCCTCCCCAAATGACGCCTCTGTCCCCGGCTTTTTCAGTTCCCCCTTGGAGTCCAGGAGTCTAGATTAAAGACTGCATGCCCAGGATACATTCCCTACCGGGGTTCCGGATGACCTTTTTTGCTTGTCAGTCTATTTTCCGGCGAGTTTTTTTTAATTTAGTGAAAATACTGCAAATGACCTTTTTCTTGCTTGTCGGCCTTTCTTTGCAAGGTTTTTTTAACATTTAGTGAGCTACTAAATTACTACTAACACTACTAACAATGACCTTTCCCTCTTTTTTCTTGTTTTTCTTCTTCACTTTGCATCCCCCACCAACTTCCCCCACAATTTTTTTATCCCCCTCCCACCAAGAATTCATGGAACCGCCACTGTACTTTGGAAAGACTTATAATTTATTACAAGGCTGGAAGTACCTTCTTATTATCATGTACATATGAAGCTTCAGACAATCGATTTTTGCTCTGTCATCACAAGTAGGGCCCATTTATCGTTCTGTTAATTCTGAAAGAGTTCACAAAACTGCTTGGTCACTGTGACTGTGTATACTTTGCAATGATATAATCATGTTTCGCAGTCGTTTGCGTTAGGATTCTGGCAATGCGCCAAAAGCCATAGCCCCGCCTACATCGTGCACCTTATTACTTCGCGAATGTGTTCAAAGCGGGATTTGAACGAAATAAGGAAGACTTTAGAGGCACGTGTAAATTCGTCTTAAAGAAAGTTCATGCTTCATGCTGCGGCATTGCTGCCCTTAGAGTGCTTTCCTCCAGAGGCGTCATTTGGGAGAAGGGGGCGTGGCCCTCCCAAGGAAATGAAAAAAAATAATGTATTAATGTGCAAAATATCGCAAAAATTGCCAAAAAATTTGCCAAAATATATAAAAATTGCAAATTTGCCAAAATTGGCCTAAAATTGCCCCAAATTTGCCAATATTGCCACAAAATGCAAAAAATTGCCTAACATTTGCAAAAATTGCCTAAAATTTGCAAAAATTACCTAAAATTTGCAAAAAATTGCCTAAAATTTGAAAAATTGCCAAAATTTGGCAAAAAATTACCTCGCCCCCAAGAAAAGTGTGAAATGACGCTACTGCTTTCCTCTGTAGTCTAAGTGACCAAGAAGGCATTAGCACCTATGAAAGCTACTAGGGGCGCTAATGGGGCTTTGGATCTCGCTCCGTCAGCCTAGCGCTCCATCGCGTAACCCAGTAGTAGTAGTAGTAGTAGTAGTAGTAGTAGTAGTAGTAGTAGTAGTAGTAGTAGTAGTAGTAGTAGTAGACTTCTTTAGCGCCATTGTAGTAGTACATCTGCACCAGTCGATGGTCGCTTCAGTGAATAATCGTAGTCGTGAATCATTGTCCGTGGTGAATCGAGGTTGTAATCCAAAGGATTACACTGCCATCTGCCGGCCCCAAACATTATCGACCCCCGGGGATTTGTCGGGTGATACACCCAGATCCGAGATTGAACAAGAGACCTTAGATCTTCAGTCTAACCCTCTCCCAACTGAGCTATCTAGGTCGGCATTTAACCTAGAGTAGATTGCTATTGCTTTCTCTAGACCCGCAATTTATCGATGCTAGTGCTACCAATTTATCCACGCCGAAGCGATGAACGGTTTGGTTGGCCGACGGCACTACGACTCAATCCCGGGACAGAACAATGAAAAGGTGACCGATAGAAAATTATTTTTACATGCAGAATAGTAATTAGTAATTAGTAATTAGTTTATTATCATTATTATAGCTTTGTTAGTAAGTTATTCTGCAGTTTCTTACTTTCTCACTCTTACTCTTCTCTAGGGCTGCGCTAACCGAGTAGTTTAGGAGTCGAGTAGGAGTCGAGTAGCTTAGCGAGTACTCGAGTACTCGCGTAAAACCGGAAATACATGATTTGCAAACGTTACACGTCACATAATGCTTATTATTTGCCTCATGGCCCTCATTTAACCAAAGCAGAACATTAGATACAGTTACATATCAGTTTTTCGGATATTCAAGCGTTTTCAAATTTAATATAACCGAATATAACAGAAGTTACAGAACATAAACTATTTTACCGGTACTGGCAAAAAATATGAGGTCTTCACTAGAGTTGGCCCAATGTGGACAACATCTTAACTAACTGGAGCATAACGACTAAGAATAACCTAAATAAGACTGATTAACAATTAATTGTAACAAATAACGGTTGGCCAAATTTTAATGAAATTCTTTGGTTATTCTTTATTTATCTATTCTATTCTTTATTTAGTTATTCTATGTGAGTACTCGACTCCCAAAAAATTACTCGACTCCAATTTGGAGTCGAGTACTCCCGTTACTCGAGTTACTCGGCGCAGCCCTACTCTTCTCCCATCAATACTGAGTAACTCGATTACTCTGTATTTTTTCGTGAAAGTCTGTGTGACTGTGCAGTGGCGGCTCTAGGATTTGGCAAGTGGGGGGGTCGTTGGGGTGGCAACTTCTAATCATGGGGGGCCAACCATTTGTTGTTTAATGTATGTAGCATTAAGTATAGGGTCCCAACTGGGGGGCCACTGGGGGGCCAGGCACTCAATAGGGGGCACGGACCCCTCTGGCCCCCCCGGTGGAGCCGCCACTGTGACTGTGATGTCGCATATCGAAACGTTGGCAACTTTGGGAAGCGCTGCTCTAGTACTTGACACTGCTTGTGCTAAATTCTGCTAATCGAGCGAGCTGTGTTGTGGACGCTGCGGTTCCCTCTCGGCTTCCGTAGTAAAAAAGCGTTGTTTGCATCGGCTAGATTCGGCTTAATGATCTTTCGCTGTCCAAAATATAAATATGAACGGCTAGGAGTTGTCGGTACGATTGACCCAACACTTGAGGCGTCGTTAGATAGGGACGACGTCGACGACCGATGAATTAGAGTCGAAAACAGCGGCTGACCTTCGAGCGCTAGATTGAATTTTTAGGAAATTTTAAGCGGAATTGACCATCGGGACAGGGTGGGACAGGGTTTATCATCGCCATCGTCTCGAATCAGAAATTATATATACGGTACATAAAAGCACTGGGCATCGATCGTTTAGACTGCAGCGGTCTATCTAAAATACGAGGTCGCACGTGAATTTCTTAAACAAGGTTTCTATTATAGTTCTGTTATCTCGCTTTCGTTCAAGTATATTTGGGCGTTAATATGATCGATTAACCTAAAGTCCATGTTTCCCGTACTTTCAGTTGTTTCATAACCCTTTACATGTTAAGGGCTTCAAACTACGAGTTGTCAGTAGAATTATTGGGGACGTTTAGCCCTTGTTCGTTTATATGATGTGAAGGTTACTTCACCTAAACAAAGCAGTATATTTGCCTGTTTTTGAAGAGAAAGTAGCCAGGTTCAGTTAAGAGTAAGAGTCTAAAAAGGCTAGAGTAAGTTAAAGGTCTTATATTTGTTTATATAATAGTTTTTATGGTTGAAAATTATTGAAGAATTTTCAGCTTCATTAGTTTAAACTGGAGATATGTCATTAAAAAATAGTTTAAATGCTTGCTTGTCACGGATTCGTGGTGACTTTGCTATTTAGGTTTAGTAGAGCATCCAGAAGACTTGTTGCAATGGGCCTGCTCAGTGAAGGATCACCTCTGACGTGGGAGGAGACAAAAAAGTGGACTGATCATGTACGAAAGCATGGCATCATTCAGTTCATCAATCAGTATCGTCGATTGAAGGATCGCAGCAGAGATTGCCTTATGTGGGGTGATGAAGTAAGTTTCATATCTTTTCAGGCTCAGAATTGTCAATAGTGAATTCCAGCAAATTATTGCTTTTCTTTCTGACTCATTTTTTCTCTAACTGTTTAGTCACACCAGGGTGTGTTGAGATGGTTATAGGTCAATATTCCAAAGGTTCGGTATTGTGAAAGTTTGATATTCTGACAGAATCGATTGACTTACCCTCTCCTTGTCTGCTCATCTCCTCTTTCTCTTTGTCTTTCCCAGCCATATTCCCATTGTTTACTCTTTTTCTACACTGCAGGTCACTCCTGTCTTACCTCTGTTGCCTTTTTCACTCCCTTCACCATGGTGGCTTATTTGGTTTACTTATTCACTTTTTACAACTTGTATGATGTTGCTGGTGATGTAAACATTGACTAAATAGCATAACTGATCATAATGGGAATGAAGGGAAAGAGTTAGAGAATCAACTGCAAGTTAACTATTCAGACCTTTCGAATATTGAACCTATAGAATATCCGGCAATCACTGTCAAGACTACTTACATTTTAAAACATGGATCTTTTCATTTCAATCTTGGACTGCGGGACTTGTTGTGACTCAGAAATAGCATCAAGATACACATATTAAACTATTATATTTTCTATACCACAGGCCACTCCTGTCTTACCTCTGTTGCCTTTTTCACTCCTTTCACCATCACAGCTTATTTGGTTGACTGATTTTCACTTATTGTTTGGAACAGTCTGCCAGCAACATTGCGTTCCTCTGATTCAAGCATGACACTGTTCTCTTTTAGAGAACAACTGAAGACATTCTTGTTTGTTTGATCCGGTTCACAACTGACATTAGCGCATTTGCTGCTTTGTGATTATTTGCGCTCGAGAAATGCTCTTAATAATAATAATAATAATAATAATAATAATAATAATAATAATAATAATAATAATAATAATAATATTACATCATCATGTCCTCTATCTCTCTGCTGCTTTTGATACAATAGGTCACAAAATTCTTTTGAAATGCTGAATTTTTTGACAAGACCTAAAATGTTTTGTGCAGTAGTCAAGCATATTTGGAAAGTTTTTACTCAACTGTGCCCTGGTTATAATAATGATCAGTTGCTTAGAGTAGACTTGTATGCTTGAAGGTCTTGTTGAGTTTTACTGGTGCCAAGACTGCAACTAAATTCTAATGTTACAACTCTGTCCACACTTGAAATATATGAAAGCATCTGAACTGAATTGTAGAGCTATGCAAAATTGCTTCAGCTGAGGTATAGGTAAGGTGAATTTGCTTCTCATAAAGGGTTTTTTTTAATTATGGGAAAGTTCTAAAAGAATGTGGTGTAAATAATGTGAAGGGACAATCCTGATTAGTAGAAACAGGGGTGGTTGTATGAGTGGAAAATGAAAATGCTATCAACAAGTATTCTGCCTTAGTAAGTAAAGTAAGTAACATTCAGATTATTGTGGTGACTTGTCCACAGGTGGGCTGCGTGAACACATTACAGAGTTAAAGTTCATAACTAGTGCGAAACAACCAAGTTTTTAGCCTCTTTTTGAAAATGTTAGGAGAAGAGGAAAGTTGAACGAATGGAGGTAGGCCGTTCCAGGCCCTAGCAGCAGCCACATGAAATGCGTGGCCTCCTACGGTGCGGAGACGCGTCCTCGGAACAGCCAGTAAGGAGGACATGGCGGATCTCAGGCGTTTCCGACCTTCCAGGTCGGCGACATGTTTCAGTTCAGTTGTCAGATATGCAGGACCTTCACCATTCAGGCAGCAGAAGACCAGCGTCACAAGCTTGAAATTAATGCGTTCCGGCACAGACAGCCAATGTAAGTCATGGAGTAGCGGTGTTATATGATCCTCAGAGTTTGGCCTGGTAGATCATTCATGCAGTGGTGTTCAAAACCGACTGAAGACGGTTAAGTAGGTAGTTGTGTATCCCTGCAAGCGTTGCATTACCATAATCGAGCTTGGTCAGCACCAGTGAGGAGACCAGCGATTTGAGGACACTAGTAGACACTGATCCGCGAATGCTTCTGATCTTAGGACAAAGAGCACATGACAGAGTAAAATTGTATGAGTGGAAAATTAAATTGCTATCAACAAGTATTCTGCCTTAGGACAAAGAGCACTTGACAGAGTAAAGTTGGCCACTGAAGTAAGGGGAGAATGACCTGATGATGAATCATAAAAAATATGCATTGCTCAAAAATGGTTAGAAGAATTCAAGTGTGGG
Organism: Metaphire vulgaris; assembly: GCA_018105865.1. Classification (NCBI taxonomy): domain Eukaryota; kingdom Metazoa; phylum Annelida; class Clitellata; order Crassiclitellata; family Megascolecidae; genus Metaphire; species Metaphire vulgaris. The sequence goes on from CM030834.1 coordinate 7,649,284, forward strand.
TAAAATGATTAATGATTAATTATAGTAGGATATAACAATAATGACATACCAAGTAAATAGTAAAAATATTTGCAGGAGCTTTTTGACAATTTCAAAGCTTATTTTCTTCTATCCTTGTTGCTCTTCAAATATTCATACACTTTGTCAGTGTCAATGGCTTGTCTTGCCTACCTGAATTTTTCACAAGACCTAAAATGTTTTGAGAGATGAACATCAATCATCATGGTGAGAAACAGCAGAGCATAGACTGTGTTGCAGCCTTTTATGATGGCACCTGTGTTGCTGATATTGACAACTGTACTTACATTATTGTTCGATTCATAAAAATATAATCAATCTGCCGTATTTCTCTGAATGCATAGTCAGTACAGCAAGTTTAATGGTTTAATTATTATTTATGGTTGTGTTTAGAAGATTACCTTATCAAACACCATTGTAGTTCTTTAAGTAGCGTAATGCATTTTAAGAGATAATTAATTTATCTCATTTTGGCAGAATAATTAATTAAGTAGCTCAGTATCAAATTGCTATTAAATTCTGAGTATCTGTTTTTGGTACTTATAATTCTTAGGCATGTATACTTCTAAATTTGAGTTAGTTGAGATGTGAGGTGAGATGTGTGCAGTGGCGATGCCAGACGTTTGAGAGTGGGGAGGGTATGGCGAGCATGCTGAGGGGGACTGGGGCAGAGCCTCCAGTGGGGTCCAGGGGCTAAGCCCCTGGTCAGAGGGGCAAAGCCCCTCTGAAGCTGAACAACTTTTACTTTTACAACATTAGAATTTGCTAGACTTACTATCCCACATGTAATGAGTGCATTAAATAACTTTTAGACAATATTTTATGTATCCGATAAAATTTCTTGCAAATAGTAACATGGACAGCCATGGCAGATCCCAGTCTGTCTGATGCACGACTGCTTTTTATATAGATATATAGAGAACACTTGATACTTATACTAGTAGAGCTGACCCTTCAACCATCCCCTACCCCATCACAAAAAATTTCTTGGCAATTTTGCACGAATCTCACGGGCACGAATCTCACGGGTGGCCCTGATGGCAAGTTGGGGTGTTCAACCCCCCAACCTCCCCCCCCAACCTCCCCCCCCAGTAGCCTCGCCACTGGATGTGTGGGGTACATTAATACATTGCTGTGGTGTTAATTAGCCTCCTTTATACTGCAGTGGTTCAATGTTTTGTGAATATTTCATTAATAGCTTTTAGTTTTACAGCATGTTGATTAATCTTTGACCTGTGTGGACCTCTTTTGAACAACTCTATGATTTTAATCAATACCATACAATATGCCAAAAAGCCATTGTGCTTGTTAGGCATGCTAATCACAATCCATATAAGCGGTGTTTCTTAACCTGTGTGCCACTCAAAATTATTAGGTCATACCATTGGACTTTTTATTAAAATATTAATACATTTTAAATTTAAATATCTTGAATGTCACTGATCAATGAATGTGCCTTGTGGGCTTAACTGTCAGTCTTAAATATCTTGAAACTGTTAATTTAGTCATTGGAAAAGCAGGGTCACTATTAGAATGTAATAACTATTATTTTAATATTATATGTAAATAAACATTATTCAGTGCTTAGCCGTAGATTAATCAATTCTGGAAGTCTGAAAGAGAACCAGTTGACTGAGAAGCAAGGAATAAAGTGAAAAAATCCAGTATGAGTTATAAAAATCTCAATCAAGAAGTCATATCCTGCAATCAGTTCTAAAGCAATATTTTTTCTGGTTTTGTGAGTTTGGATTTCCAGCATTGACTAAAATCAATTGAAAAAGGACACAGGCTTCTTGAAACCAGCAATGAAATGTAAGCCTGTTTGTCAACTGTAGAACCTTGCCTTGATCTTATTTTCTTTCAAAAGCAGGCACAGTATTCACATAAAATTTTGAAATTATTAAATGTCGAATGTTTAGTTTAACATTTGGTAATTTCAAAATTGAATTGAATAATCGAAAATGGATCAGCAACCTTTGCTATGCAGATGACTTTGTACTACCACAGTGTCAGTTTGAAAATCTTCAGGATCCATTCAAAGAATAGAACATGCTGGAAATGAATACAACGCAGGCAAAACAAAAGTATTGTAAAATACAGACAACCAGATAAAGTTATAGTAATTGGACAGATGCTAGAACAGCTTCTAGCTTCACTTGTCTTGGAAGCTTGATCCCTTGATCCAAGGTGATGCAATATGCAAAGATTACATCAAAACAAGATTGGTCATAGAAATGAATATAATGATCAAGCTGCTAAAAATCTTGAAAAACTAATCAGTCAGCAAACTTACAAAGCTAAGACTATTCAGGGCACTAGTTTGACCCATTGCCTCATAATGGCTGTGAGTCATGGATACTAAACAAAGAGGAAGGAAACCGAATTCAAGCATTCAAAAATAAATGCATGAGAAAAATGGCGATGATTCATTATACAGAAAACGTTATGCACAAAATGGCTGGCATAGACCAAAAATTCCTAGCACATCAAATCAGGAAAACCGAGTTATTCAGGCACATTATTAAGAAAACAGAGGACTCTATTGAATGCTCAATAATAATTAATGGGCTTAACAGAAGGAACCAGACAGTAAGGCCCAGAACCTGCTGTATAGAATACATCATGAAATGGACTAACATGAAAGGAACACCACTAATGGAGGTGGGTGAAGAAAGAAACCAATGGAGAATTATTGTTCAACATTGCAGCCAACTGTAATGACGAAGACATGACTTGACAAATGTTTGTGTATTTTTAAGAAGAACCAATTCATTGTTAAAAAATTGTTACATCTTTTCATGTGTGTTGCTGAAGTATTCAGATATTTTTAGTGTACGGCAAGACATAAAAGGTTAAGAAACACTGCTAGTAAAATAGTAACATTTTAGTATACATTGATCACATTTCAAACAATCTCTCTCATAGTCACAATATGCAGGTGTTAGACATGTTGTACAAGCTCAAGTGTATTTACATTAGCAGCATGAAGATTCACTACGGTGAATATTTTGGAAACTTTGTATGATTTTGTCTTGCGGTGAATTCTGCACACCTGTTGTGAATACTTGTGGACACCACCAATGAAGAAATTGGCAAAAATTGAAGGAAGCTTGAAGTCACAAGTTTTTGTTATTAATTATTTTTTGTCTTTTTTAGTAAGAATCAAATTTTGAGACTTGGGAAACTTGTGCAGCAGTTTTAATTTGTGCTGTCAGTTCAGTGAGCATCTTAATAAGCAGTTGCTGTTTTTCTTCTCTGGCAGGTGGAGTATATGCTTGTTCACTTTGATGACAACAAAAAGCAAGCTCGACTTCTGCTTACTGCTGAACCGATTTTGCTTATTTTACTGGAAGAAGAGAAGAAATATCCTCTGTAAGAAATCATTGAAGCTAGATTCACAAATGGACTGTATGCTCTTTAGACAGAACACGTCAATTGCACAAAGTTATACTTTTATATGAATGGGACTGACCAGACTTTTACTTGTGACCTCTGATTTCTTCCTAAAACTAAAAAACTTCCTAAAAAAGCTTTTGCATTTTTAGGGAGCATCAGACAACTTGGCGTCCAGAATATGCAGCGTACATGATAGAAGGAACCCCTGGAAGACCGTACGGACATCGTATGGCACATTTCAATATGGTGGAAGCCAACATGAGACTGAGGTTTCTGCAACATCGCTTTGATATTTTATGTCTAGAACAAATCTGTATAATTATGCAGTCATGACTTTCATTTGCATTGCTTGTTGGTTTTGTGAATTGGCATGCAAATAAATATACCAACAGTCCTGGTTATTCATATGGTTTGGAAACTTTGATCATCATTTTTAACAGAGCATTTATATAGGACCTGTTCTGAAGATAACACTCAGAGTTGCTAGGAATGTCAGATACATGAATCTCTCTGAATCTACTCTCCAAGTCTCCTGGAAGTTAACTTGAGTGGACAGATTTGCTCTGAACTAGTCCATCACTACTCAGCTGAACCACTGAGGTTTGATGGTTATATGCTTCCAGGACTCTTACCAATATGTTTAACCTCTTCCGAGGGTTCGCCGTTTAAAGACGGCGGCGGAAAACCATGACCTAACGGCGTTTGCCGTCTATAAACGGCGTGCTATATAAGCGACTGTGTACTGCGGACCTGCACAATTTTCAAAATTCCAACGCGGCAACCGATTTAGTTCACATCTATTCAATAGGCGGCAGCACCGTTTTCGATAACGCTGACTATATATGCAAGAGATATTGGCTTTGTAACAACCAAGGCTGGAAAATGTATAGGAAAAATCTTCAGCCAAAGGCTAGAATGGCCATAACTACGCCAAATATGGTCCGATCTTCAAAATTTTTGCACTATTCTGTTCCAATTACACATCCCTACAACTTTCTCGCTCACAGTTGGGGGCTCACCGCTGAAAATTTTTTTATATTGAGCTTTGAAAATTTTTTGTCGGAGATGGTCCGATTTTGGAGTGTAGAGTGGACCCTACCCTCCAAATTTTTTTGCATGGATGGTTCGAAAGACCAATAAAAATGCTCAACAATGGTGCAAACCGCATCTTTCTAGCTTCTTTATAGCCTGAAATATACCGAGTTGTTCGGTTTTTCACATTGAAAATCCGTTCGTGTAATTGTCATTTCAACCAGCAATTGACACTTGGGTATGAAACTTCATAATTACCCCAAATATGGTCCGATCTTCAAAACTTTTGCACCATTCTGTTCCAATTACACTCCTCTAGAACTGCTCACATTTGGGGGTTTACCGCTGAAGACTTTTTGCTATTGACCTTTGATCAAAATTTGAACAAAATGTTGGGGAGGGTCCGATTTTGGAGTGTAGAGTGGTTCCTACCCCCAAATTTTTTCTTTTGGCACAAATGGATAGAAAGAGCAATAAAAATGTTCAACAACGGTGCAAACCGCATCTTTCTAGCTTCTATATAGCCTGAAATATAGTAAGTTTATAACGTATATGTTCACGTTTTCATAAGAACGCCTTTTCCAAAAATTAATTCCCCGTCAGGGGATGACTTTAAAAATTTAATTCTCTCTTTAAAAGGTTAAATGGTAATTTGTTGATGGATTCTGATTGTCTCAATAAGGGTAGCTTAGTATAATCCATTTCTTATATTACCGGTAATCACGAAAAAAGTACTGAACACATTAAGTAGTGAGCTGATTTATGGATGTAGAATGGGAAGTTGGTAGCTGCTGAATTATAAGTTTGATGAGTGCTCGATATATAAATTTGATTAGATGCTGTTGATTAGATTAGTTGATTAGACGCTTTTGCTGATGGTTAATCAATAATACACAATTTTTGCTGGTGGTTAATCAATAATGCACTGTTCAGTAATTTTGTCTTTTGGCATTTTTTTTTTCCTTAAGTTAAAAAGTATTTGAATGGTCAGATTTTGTGCTTCTTTCTTTCTTTAGACGTGAGCAGGTGATGAAGTTACTTATGCAGAGTTATCCAGATGCATCTGCACTCTCTCTGACCTCTTTTCCAAGGTTGACATTGAAATATGATTCATTAACACCTCTTAACAAATTAATTTCAGTTTTTCGAATCAATGTACAGAATATTAGTGTTCTGTTTAGGTCACTGAAATATTGCTACAAAGGTTTTCATGGATTTCTGACCTGATTTAACTGACTTACTTTTTGATCCAATTAAACTTGTTCTATATGAATAATGTGCATTAATTTCATGGTCAAATTTTGAGTTATCATTTGGAACAAAGTTAAATCAGCTAATAGAAACTGCATCAGAAGTATTAAATAGATCAGACATTGGTGATGGATAGAAGCTGTTTGGCATTTTCTGAAATATAATTTCACTGGTTGAAGTAGCACAATTACATAACTTAAATAAATTTAGGGATGCTTACAGTATGATTCAGTTACGTTTGGTACTCAGATTATTTCATGCATTCAAAGTGAAAAATTAAATTAGTTTAGCCATCCAATGTGCAAGCAACCATCCGATAGCATTTTCCAATCGTTTCGTGGTGTTCGATGATTACATTGAGCATCAGAGCACAAAGCCTTGATAACGAATAAGCTTTGCAAACACCACTGTATACCTCAACTAATATTCTACTAAAGCCCATCGTATTTTCTGTGGATATCACTGCATTCCCTTAACTATTGTAGACTTCATTTTCCAATTGCTGACTACTTGTTATGCATAAAAGTAGAATAACTAGATTAGACTTTCTGTGTTGTTATGTATGGGATGCAGTTTACACTGGACAAATTTTTGATTATAACTTATGAACTTGGTTTTTCTGGACTGAACATGGCTTTAGTATGCAGCCTTGCTTGGCTTATTTAGAAGTGCATATTGACTGTGTTTGACTGATCATAATCATCAATTGTGTTGTTTTTTTATTTGATTTATTTAAGACTTGGATGCACAGATTTTACTGTTCCACCTTCTAAGCCAACTCCAAACGAGGGCGTCTCAAGATCTATTTTCTTTCCTGATGATGCGACATTTGGAGGCCATCCTCGTTTCAAGTATGCTTAGTTCAACCGTCACATTTACATGAAAAGATTGTTTAATGGTCTGAGATTGCAAATTCTTTAGCTTCTTATTGCAGCTCATTTGTCTTATTAATTCATTGCTGTTCATGACTTTTGACTGTTGTGTAAAATTTATTTCATCGGTTTGGATCATTTCTTTCCTGATTATTCGCTGATTTGATTGTGTGCACAAAGCATTTGTGCATGAAGTTTTCTGTTGGAGATCAGTAAAAATATTACATTCTCATTGGCCATGTAAAAGACTGATTGTCTTTAGTAAAATGAGAACCGAGGGCCCTGTTTGTTTTGTGAATGTTATATTATTGCTGCTATTATTATTATTGTTGTTGCTGCTATTTATGTCAATTATTGCTCTAGTAAACTGAGTGTTCAAAGAGCTTTTTGACATTAGTTGTTAATGTTAATTATAGGTATTTAGTTTAGATATAAATGTGAACAATGTAACAAGACCTATGCTGTTGCTGCCGTGGCTATGCCTTTGACATGCACATTCTTAACCACCAATCCAGTAATGATATTTTATAACAATATATTTATAGAACATTGACTCGCAATATCAGAGAAAGACGTGGTGAGAAGCCAGCCATAAACATACCTGGTATGTCATAGTAGTTTGAGTAGCTTAAGTAATACATAATTAATTTAATTTTGTTTGTAGTTTTAATGTTTTTATTATGTGCTTATGTTGTAGTTTAATGTTTTTTATGTTTTTAATCCAATCCATCATCAACTTCTATAGCACCATTTTATGATTAACAGTAGCATCATCTGATTATCACCAGATCCTGGTTGATTGCTTTAAAAAAATAAGTCCAGTTTGGAGATTCAGACCGGGCTGCCAGATGACAGCCTATACTAGATAAGCTAGGCAGAAAGGTGGGTCTTGAGTTCAGGTCGGGTGAGAATTTACAGTATGCATTGATGGTGACAATGAGCTTAAGAGTGTCGGGGCAGAGGATGCGAGGATGGTGCAGGTATTAACGACTGTTTGAATACCAGCTATTGTGAAAACTATTGCAGATGAGGATCACATTGAGTATATTGTGGTTTGAGTTGAGAGCTTTGAATTGAGACAGGTTGCTAAAATGAAGAGGTTTGTCAACCATGAGGCAGATTTTTAAGTCACCTCTATTTAATGAAAAGGACTGTCATCATGTGCTCTTGTGTTATCATTTTGGAGACAACTCAGGCTAATGAATCTTGAACTCATTGAAAAAATGTTACTAAGGTTAGGCGTGGAGTTGTCAAAGCATCCTGACAGTAGGACTTCAGCATAAATGTTAGAACAGGTTCTGAGAGAAATTTCCTTGTGAGGTAAAGGTTGTCAGGGTGGTCATGTGCAGTTTTGTTTAATTTAACTGTAACTGAAATATCAGTTAACTGAAAAATAACAAATCAGTTAACTGTAACTGAAACTGTAACTGAAAATGTCAATAACAGTAACTGTAACTGTAACTGAAAAATAAATAACTGAAATAGCTAAAATAACTGAAAAATATTTGTATATATAGAGTTGCGTACTGTTTCTGGTTTTTTTCCCAAGAGATGTGGATATTTGAAATGTTGTAGCGATAACACATGCATATGAAAATATTAACATATCAGTAGATTTTTCAATCAATTAAAGATAACAGGGCGATTGTGTATTAAGAAAAAACGTCGAAATTTCATTAATGTGTTCAATGGCGATTAACTGAAAATAACTGAAAATAACTGAAAAATAAATAACTGAAACTGCAACTGAAAAATGACAATAACTTTAACTGTAACTATAACTTAAAATAATTTCAATAACTCTAACTGTAACTGAAAAATAATCAATAACTGAAACAACACTGGTCATGTGCAGATTTTTTCGGATACTGTTAGCTGTTGAATGATCCTGTAAGGATGTGCTTATGGAGATAACTACGTTCCAAAGTTTGATTGAGGCGATTGATTCAAATTTCTTGATTTGGGACTTTGTGTAATTTTACTTACTTTATAGCTGTTCTGTGTGCTATTTGTATATTAGTCTGAAACTGAATTTGATTCAGTGATAATTAATGGTTGAGTGTTTTCAGACTTTAGTAGCATGTATGACTGTTTAGTTATGTTTTATATCTCACAGATTTGCTGATAATTAATCTGACATGACATCATCTTTGAGTGCAGTGCTCGGTGAATTTAAATTTGTGTGCAGCAGTGTTCTTGTTGCTTGCTTAATGTAAAAGATAAGTTTAATGTTGAAGAAATTCTCAGTTTATTGATAGACTTTTAGATTCTCAGACCCATGAACTATCACTTGTGTTTTGTTTTGGTGATTGTCGTCAAAAACGAGATTATTCAAATAGTGGAACTGCATTTCTGTCATATTCTTCCGCTTTTTTGACTCCAGTGTTTCGGGATGTCAACACGGTCCAGCCATTTGTGGAAGATTATTCTGTCCTTGGAGATGATGGTGCATCTAAGGCTGCAGCAAAACCGGATCACATATACATGGACTGCATGGGCTTTGGAATGGGCTGTTGCTGTCTTCAGATGACTTTCCAAGCATGTAACATTGAAGAGGCCAGGATGCTCTATGACCAACTCACTACTCTTTGTCCAATTATGGTAAAGTGAAATTAAACTGCCTTTAGAAATGCATGATTTTCTATATAGATTGACTTGTGTGGTAAGTCAAGTTTGTGCATTTTAATGCCTTTGGATTGTTCTAAATTCTACTTCTAGATTTATAAAAAGCTTGTGAAACAAGTGTCATTCATGCAGGATTTTTGAAATAATTAATGAGCCTGAAAAATGAAGATGCAAATTTTCTTGGGAATTTTGTCTAGATACATTGAGGCTCCACATTTTTTGTTTCTAAATTATGAAAATTATGTTTCTTTCTAAAGATCAATTATTCTTAGTGATGACACTGAATTTAATATGTTTTTTTAGTGTACATATTTTTTTACATTTATTGACTATTGTGCACATTGCTTAAGGTAATTAATATTATCTGTTCTTCATGTTGTATCTTAAGCTGTGCCTTTCCTCTAGATGAGCATGCTATATGCATGACAGTACGGTTGCTAAGGGGTAATCATGTTGAAAAGGGACTCTGTGGGTTCTTCTCAATTGCTTGCTATTCATTTGGTAGGGTATTTGCGGGCTGTGATTTGTGCAGAAAGTCTTTTAAGTGTTGCTGATGAACAATTTGTAAATAAAGGCATTTGTTTTTAGCTGGCTTTGAGTGCTGCAAGTCCTATTCATCGAGGTTACTTGGCAGACACAGACTGTCGCTGGAATGTTATCGCTGCTTCAGTGGATGATCGCACCAAGGAGGAGCGTGGACTAGAGGTTTGAATTATTGCTTTTGCCATCAGTGTTAAACACTAACAGTGTGATTAATATAGCCATGCATATAGCAGGCACTCAGACCCACCACAAGTGTGAAAATTTGCCTTTGCCTTTCCTCCAACTTGTATGAATTGGTCTTTGTTTGCCGTCAACATGGACAAGTTGCACGTAGTCCGTAGATGTACAGCCAATTTGAATCAAGGAAGAATTTTACTGTTGTTTTAAAACTGCTTCAGGAACCTCAGATAATTAGTTAGTGTCTCAGTGTACTATATCCTTTGACACCATGGTAAAACTTTTTGTTAAAACAGTTATCATGTATACTGCATGAGACTCAGAAAATTAATGTTGTTATTGACTAAATGCATTTTAAGTTCAGAAGTTGTTTGATGTTGATGGCTGAAATTCTGTGCTTTCTTTTGTTTTTCATGTCTTTTTATCATGATCTGTTTGATTGTAGTGCTATTGTATACACACAGACATGTTTAATTGCAATATATTGTAATATGTGGATAATTCTGTTTAAGGATTATGTTATGAATGTTGTTGTGTAAACATCTTTTTTTGCAGCCCCTGAAAGAAAATCGTTTTGTCATTACAAAATCTCGTTATGATTCCATCGACAGTTATTTATCTCCATGCAATGAAAAGTACAATGACCTGCATTTGGTCTATGATAAGGATATATATCAAACACTCATTAGTGAAGGTAGTTTTCGTCTTGCTTATTAGCATTATTTGTTTAGTTCTTGGTAATTTGTGTTATTCACCATTTTATCCCTGTTGTAAATTTTTGGAAAAGATGCATTTCACCTTTTTGTCCGAATGCTTCTGTTTCAAGAGTTAATTATTCTCATGTGCAGCTTTAGGAATTGTGGTTGCTAGGCCCTAACTTTGGAATAATGTCCCTTCCACTAAATTTTTCTTTCTGAATGTCGCTGAAAGTCACTATTCAATTGAAATGTTACTTCTTGGGCAAGTGAATACTGAACACTGGACACCTATACCTGGAAATGTGAAAGTTTTCCACGCTCTGTCACATTTTTGTCGGGTTCTTATACTGGTTTGCATGTTCTAGTGTGCAGTTCCTGTTTCAATCAATCAATCAATCAATCGGTTTATTAGTATGAAAATCAGGATCAAAATCCATTAATATTACAATTCAATATCAGAAAATAGTTGTAAAGACAAATGCACATTTATTTCATATTTTGATATTAGGTCATAGTTTGATATATTAAAAGTGTTGTAAGAGAATTAGCATACTAAAAGGGAGAAGCAGGAGAAGAGAAACAATCTCTGTTCAAAGCCTGCTTTTCCTATGAAACAATATACCAGATACAATTCAGATATTCAAGATACAAATGCAATTTTTTTAAAGAAGAAATAACTATGATTGAACAAATGTGAATTTTTCTAAACTGATAGATTATTTCATATGCTGCAGAGTGCAAATTTTAACATATAGTTAGAACTCACAATCTTGAGATTTCACTAACAAAACCACTTTGCCATAATTGCTTGCTTCCATGCTTAAAAACCAAAGCTTTATTTCTGATAATAAGAAATTGTTGCATAAGCATTAGTTAGTTGAATATGTATGCTGACTGTGAAAATGTGTTGTAATTTTTAGGTATAGATCATCTTTTGGCACTTCACATTTCACATCTGTTTATACGAGATCCTATCTCCCTGTTTAGCGAGAAAATTGACCAAGATGACACGGTCGACACGGACCACTTTGAGGTCTTGCTCTAAGAATTACGTTTTGAACGTTTCTTTTGAATCTGACATCCATACATATTTGGTCACAGCTAACTGCCTTGATTCAATAAATTTGAACTTTGCTTTTAGACTTGATGTTTTTCTGAATCTTAAAACCATTGCTGCACTTGGTTAACTATCAAAAGGCTCATGTAGTGTTTTCATTTAGGGAATTTATTTATTTATTTATTTATTTATTGAAAGTTAGGATTTATGTGGTGAATCATCCTAGAAGGACTACTTGAACACATTACAAAGTACATGAATAATATAGGTCAGGATTTAACAGAATAGCTCATCTCAAACAGCCAAGTCTTCAGTCGCTTCTTAAATATGTCCAGAGAAGGTGATGATTGAACACAGACTGGAAGACGATTCCAGGCTTTCGCTGCAGTAACCGGGAAGGGCGGCGGTCGCCGGCAGTGGGCGTGCGTGCGCGTGCGAGGAGTGCTTGAGTGGAGCCAGATCGCAGACGCCTTCTACTGTCTGTGTCTGCCGATCTCTGGAGTTCGCACCGGAGATAGGAGGGGCCGATGTCGTGCAGGCACCGATAGACGAGGGTTGCCAACTTATACGTTATTCACTCGGGGACTGAGAGCCAGTGTAGGTCGATCAACAGTGGCGTGATGTGGTCATAGTTCCTTGATCGATGGATCAGGCGTGCAGCCGCATGAAGTATGTTCTGGAGTCTGTCGAGGAGGTGTTTCGAAGCCCTGCTAAGGTGGCGTTACCATAGTCGAGTTTAGTGATTGCTAAGGCACTGATCAAAGTCTTCAGGGCAGTGAGAGAGACATACAGTAAAACCTCTTTTCGCCTCTTTAGGTCGCCAAACTCCTCTCGCCATTGATGGGTCAAGAACGGATTTCCACTCATGTAAAATAACTCATTTAGTCTCGGGGCCGCCACAACTTTCAAAATTTCCATACCTGTGTATTATGACCTCTTTTGCTCGCCATTGCAACTTTACTTATCGGTTTGACCGTTTATAGGCCAAGCTCCCGATCACTGTTTACAGTGACCCTTCCCTCCCCGATGAATATATCGGTGTTGATAATCAGCTATTAACCTGTCAGCTAATGTCCGTGAAGGGATTGTGGTAGAGGGGATGGGGGGCAAGAATCTGACTCCCGACAGTTGACCTCCCTCCCGCCACTCTCGCCCCACCCTGCGATGGCCAATCCCGCTCCCGTGGCTTTTGTCTCCAACCCAGCAGTCCCGTGGCAGCAGACAATGGATCGGATTTACAAAACTTTTCACCTGTAGGGCGTGGAGGCCTGTATGCTGCTGTATTACATCAGCAGCAGGTACTCTGGTCTGCATTATCACAACAATCAAACACTTCGCAGCCTACTAGCTTAGAGCCTTTTCCTTTACAAGTTGACAGTTTTCGTAGCCGACCTGCTGTCTATATACGTGAATATATAGCAACCTGTCATTTGTTCCTGAGCTGACCCGTCCCTACTGGTATCCGCGGGGCACCCAAAATTCTCATCCCCGCTCCCGTGGGGGGGAAGCCTACTGTAGTTTCAGTAGTGAGCATTGTATTCGTTAAGCCGCCAAACTCGCCCCTCGCCAAACTTTCACCCTTGACCAATAGTGGCGGGCTAAAGAGGTTTTACTGTATTTTCGTATGCTGCAAATTAACAGCAGTGCTGCGGGAATGGAAATGGAGACATTATGAGAGCCGGTATCACAACAATTTGTCTACAGACTTTTCGTCTATGACAATTCGCCTACAGACTTTTGGTCTACCAATAATAGGTCTACTACAATATCTGGGCTATGGTTAGGGTTAGGGTGGGTTTAGATTAGGGTTATTGCTAGGGTTTGGGTTAGAGTTATTGGTAGGGTTATGGTTAGGTTTAGGTTTGGGTATTGTAGTAGACCTACTGTCGGTAGACCTAAAGTCTGTAGACGAATTGTTGCAGAGCCATGAGAGCCAGACACATTTTCTGTTGGATTTGGTGACTGACTCATAACCCCTTAGATATTACAGAGTTTTAGAGAAATGGAATGCATTTGATAGTAACTTTTGTTTGCATTTTTTAGAATTAGAATTATTTAATGTTTAATGAGTTGATAATCAGTTGTGATTTCCAAGACCTAAGAATTGTTGCAGCTTTCAAAACTGTTTAATTAATTACATGCTTGAAATGTTTCTTGTGTTTTGAATACTTTTAGAATTTGCAGTCAACCAATTGGCAGACAATGAGATTCAAACCTCCTCCACCAAACACAGACATTGGATGGAGAGTAGAGTTTAGACCAACAGAGGTATCTTTGTTCTGAGATCAAGATTGTCTCTTGACTTATAACAGTGAAGAAAGACATAAACATCATTGCACTGTTGCATCAGATCATTGCAGCGTGATATTATCAGGAATTTGCAAGAGTCAAAGTATTTGATGTTATGTTCAGAGGATCTAAAATTAGAAGCTGTTCATAAGAACTACAAACCAGAGGGAAGAAGATCTAAAGGAAGGCCGAAAAGACAATGGGTGGACGGATTGGAAGAGGGTCTGCACATGGCAGGGTTGAATCTCAATGGAAAAACTGACGGAAGACACCGAATGACTTTGGAAGAAATAGCAAAGGACAGAGAACTTTGGAGAGATGTCATGGAGAAGTCAATAGCTGGACACAGCTAGAGGACGAAGACCTGACCTGACATAAGAATAACTGAACAAAATAACAATAAAACCATCATGTAGTTTCTAAAGAAAATTACATTTCTAGCCTTTAAGCAAAAAGCTAGAAATGTAACTTAAAGTTATATCTAAATGTCTCTAAATGTATAGGTGTGTCACTGTCTAGGCTGTGACATGTAACTCAGCCAGTTGTTGATTCAAGAAATATTCTATATTGAAGGCAGATGATCACTGATCAGGATTAGATTTTATTGTCTTTTGACTTCAATAATGTCTCTGATGTAGTAGCATTTGCTGACCAGTAGCTGTTGAATTTTTTAAGAACATATTCCAAAACTCAAGGACCTCTGGTGATATACAGTTTGAGTTGGATTGAGTAATTATATACCAGACTTAATGTGACACAACCCTGTATAGAACATTTGTCATTGGCTACTACTATCCATTGGTTTTGATGTTCACATGTTTTTCTTTTCAAAGCTTTTTATTCCTTCCTAGCATTTTCTGGAGTTGAAAGCCTACTTTGAAAGCCTGCTTGTTAACTGAAGAGGTGTTTGTTTTCTGAAAAAAGGCAGAAACTAGTTTTTGCAGAAATGTTTGAAATTACTTAGATTTTAGTAGATTTTTTTAAAGCCAGTAGAAAAAGATTATAAGGTTGGCATTTCAGAATTGTAAGTTTGAATCAACTGTTAAGTCTGGCCATTTCATGTCATTTACTTACAGTGAATTTAGTTCTGTAAATTTAGTTTATGCTTAAAACTTTGTTTGCATTACAGATATATACAGCAATTGTTGACAGATATAATGCTGAGAAATGAAGTTGCTTAGGTTTGGTGATTTGTCTTTGTTTGAAATATTGACTTTTAATTTTGTAGGTGCAGTTGACTGATTTTGAAAATGCAGCTTATGTTGTGTTTCTTGTTCTTCTGACTCGAGTCATTTTGTCCTTCCGACTGAACTTTGTCATTCCTATTTCCAAGGTACGCCATTAATTTTTGTAGCTGCTGTTAAAGAAGCATAGCATCATAACGTAAAATGCGATAATGAAGTAATGTTTTAGACTTTGCAGTTTTGCTGTTGTCTGAAATTCCCAATGGCCATTTTGTTATGCTTAGATAAAACCGTAATTTTTCTGGGTAGAAATTTTAGTAATGACCAAGTTTTACCCATCACAATAAAGTTTTTTCTAGATTTGAAAACATTCTAAAGTTTGAAAGCTCTCAAGGTATTGCCAAAATGTTCTCAAGAAAGTGCACTCTAACACAAAGGCATATCATATCTACATACCTGAAGAATGATGCTTTCAATTCTCTAGCCTTTTCAATGCATTTACTTACCTGTATGATCAAAATCCTGGATGTACATTTTTAATCATTTGCTTGACTGGTAAACATTAAATTTTTTTTCATAGGTGTTTAACAGTTCCTGAGTAATAAAATTTGTGTTTTGCCAACACAACTGCTGTGCTTGTTCCAAGATCTTGAATCTACATGCCAAATACCAGTAATTTGGCCCTTAAACATAGCCATTGAAGCAACATACCCATGTTTTTCCATAATAACTGCCTGTCATGTTTGGTACATCTTGAGACATATACCCTTTTTAATTATATAGAACCATCAGTACACCAGGTAAATCTTTTATGAAAGCCACTATAGAAATCGAGAAATTATCTTACATGTTGCAATAATGTAGCATAGTGCCGCTTTATTGATATGCAGAGATCATTGCTTAAGTTGTAGCTGGATTTTGTGGACTTAAATCTCTCTGACTGTAATTTCAATTACCATATATACTCATGGATAAGTTGAAAGAAATATGTATGCCTTAAAATTCACTTTAAAATGCTGAGTCGACTTATCTGCGAGTCAATGCAATTTTTGAAAGAGTTTTTGTAAAGAAGCACATTGCCTAATGCATTACAACATTAAGCGATGTTGTGTCTACTTAAAGAAGTGACCACAAAAGACGGTGGACATTTGGCTCCTCCTTTCTTAACTAGGTGCTGTTGTGCAGCGGCAGTTTTCTTTGATCTATCAATTAATGATATGCTTTGAGTGGGACCACCCAGGTTGTATTCAAAAAGTCCCTCTTTGACCTAGCTTTATGGCTGGTGGCCCAGCTCTAGGCAACAATAATGACGCGCTGTGCATTCTGTTCTTGTCAACTCTCGGTCGGCGATCCAGAAGAATCCTGACGCCCCATGCTGTCCTCGCAATGCATTATGGCTTATAGCATTGTTGATGATCTGATTGAGATTGGAAAAGGCATGAAGACTCTTGATCGTCATACCTGGCGTTCCTCAATCTTTTTGCACGCCAAAATTACCACTGCTTCTCTGTGTATGCAAGACGTGGACTACAAGGAAACAGATGCCTTCGACCATTGGTGTTTACAGAAAATCTTAGTATCCCAGGACCTTGGACATATGCTGAGCTGTCTGGCAGGCCATATAGTCCAGACAACTATGACTAACGCCTAGGTCCGCTCAGGCACAGTTTGGGAGTCGGCATCGCAGAGGGATTAACACGTTGACTGCGGCTAAGCTAATTGCTCAGGCGCGGCAGGTGTAAATGCCTGTGCAAAATGTGTGCGTGGAGGAAAATATTTTGAAACAGATGCAAGTGTTTAGTGGCAATCCCAGGCCATCTGTTACTAGTGTCAAGTTCTCTTTACTCAGGTATGCACCAATTCATGTGAAAAATGCTGGTGCCCTGTAATTAATGTGACGGACCAATAGTTATCTTAACAATGGCGATTGGAGAAATTACTGGGAAAAGTGGACAATGGACGCAATTTCTATATAAATTCCAGCCTCTATTATCTGGTCCAAATGCCTTCCTCACTCCCCGAACCAAAAATGTCCACTTTACTGGATTGAAGACTTGACAATGCAAGCCACGTAATTACATCGTAGCAGAAATTCTCCGGGTGTACGTTTATGCGATGCGTCAGGGAAAATTATAATTATGATGCTGTGGCAGAGTATATTGTTGTTATTTTAACAAATATTTATAGGACAAATATTCATAAATTTTCCATTGAGTATGCTTTTTTGATTGGTCACTCATTCTAGCAACTACAGGAAGCAGAAGAATGATTCCAAGATCCGCATAAGCTAAAATAGTTTGCATTGAACAAGGACATCACCTGACGTCCCTAGCGCCCTGAGAAACCAAAATAAGAACGTCAGTTGACGTCCCTAGCGCTCAACGTGTTAAGGCATACCTGGGCCAGGTACCTGCCTTGGCAGTCTCTTCCCCCTCTCGCACTGCCGACCATGAAGCACTTGGATTCAGTGGACAACACAAACCCCCGGCCACAGACCTTTGACCTGCAAACATCTTGGAGACATTGGGTTTGGAGAAAAGAGCAACCGTTCTGTTGACCCATTTTCAATGTGGATCAAGCATAATTATGCAATTCAAGAAATCTGTAGAATCCTAAAATCTTGTTGTTTATATACATGGGCCATAGCAAATTTTCTTAGTTTTTGACATTAAATGGGGTCAACCTATTTGTGAGATCAACCTATCCATGAGTGTATACTGTAGGATAGATGATTTCATTGCTTCCTCTGAATTTTGATCTGGCAATACAACTTTTCAACAATTTTTCTTCTTTGCTTTGATATGGTCAGCTTAAGAAAGTTGAATAAAGCTGTACCATTTGTTTCAGTCTTGTTCTTTTGCAACCGTGTAGACATTTCTATATCGATAATCGAATGAGAGATAAAAGTCATGATAATAGAAATTTATTGTGCCATATTTTATTTTTGTATTTTTGTGCCTTGTTTATTTTCTTTATTGGCAGTTTATATGGGTAATTATTACCCTAATATCTTAGGTTGATGAAAACATGAAGACAGCACAGAAGCGTGATGCAGTGCTTAATGAGAAATTCTGCTTCAAGAAAGACATTATGACATGTATGTTGCTGTTTATTGAATATAGAACATGCTATGCAAAGCTGATTTTAGTCATAGTTATGGTAATTATATGTTGAAGATATGTTATAGTTTATTTAAAACACTACTATAGATAGAAAGCATGAGATAATAAAATTTCAGTTAATTCACTGATGTAACACCTTGCAACTCATTGTCTATTTGGGGGGGATAAGAAATTTGCTTTTTATGATGATATCAAGTTCAATGACTGTCTCTGTTAGTTTGCTTTTTTTCTTGATTAAATAGTACAAGTTGAGAATTACAGAAAATATTTACCAGTTGATAATTACAGAAAATGCTGATGCTTTCCTTTTGAGACTTAATGTACACGTGTATCTGTGTATTTATAGTTTCTTATTAAGTAGTACTATTACTATTGTTACTATTGTGCTTTTACCATTTTGAAAATCTACATTTATATAGTACCATAAAATAAAAAGGGTCTATGTAATGATGATTTTTAGTTTATGATTGGTTTTGTTAGTTGGTTTTCATTGTTTACTTGTATTCAAGTTAGCAATTTATATGGCACTGTTAAAGCACTGTCTACATTAACAGTGCTATAAAAACTTGGGCACTTAGACAGATGGACCTTGCAATACTGTGATCAGGCCGTCTTGCTTGTTGATATAAAATTACTTAAAAGGGTTTGTTGAATGTTATTATTCATATTTTATCAGCAAACATGGGTGAATGTTTGACTAAGTTATTTTTTATTAGTTTATATTTATATTAATTGCAGGTGGAGTTGAAGTTTGTTTAATTTTGAAATAAAATGAGAAACTCTTCTTAATATTTTACTTAAGACCCCACAGGTTAAGAAGTGCCTTGGGCAGTAAATTTGGGTAGGAGTATTGTTGGAAACAACTGTTATGTCAAACTCCCCTCCAGTCACTGCAACTAAGCATAGAATCATTCATTGCAGCAACCAGGGGGGGAGTTTTACTGTAGCAGTGATTTTGCTAATGATGGAATCATTAATACCATTTTGTCACACTCACCCTCTGGTCCAGTGGCATAGCAAGGGGACAAGGGGCAACAGTCCTCAGACAAAGAGGGACACCAAATTGATAACCCCAAAATTCTTTATAAGCCCTTTACCAGGGTTTGATATGGAGAATTTAAATGGATGGTTTATTTAACTTAAATTAGGCAAATTTGCTCGCCGGGCTTTTAATGCAGCACACTTTTTCAGATGCTGAGGGACAACAGCCTTTTTTGCTCATCAGATTTGTCAGAAGTTGAGGGCGCAACTTGTACATCTTGCCCCCGGGCGCCAGTTACCCTCACTAAACCACTGCTCTAGTTCCTGGTAAAATCATTAATTGTAGCAGCCAGAGGGAGAGTGGTTATTTAGTTGGGTGTAGAGATAAGATGCCCCTAGGGAGATTATGCTAATTTGGGTACCAGGTATTTGTTGAAAATTTGGATGGGTACCTGGGCAGCTTTTAAAAAAATTGACAGCCCTAGTTACAAAAGTAGTTGTATTTTTGTTATAGGTGACACTCCTAAAACAGCTGAATCATTCTGCTGCAACTGTACTAAATATGTCAAGGAAGATTGTTCAAAGGAGCTTTTAGGCTACGACATGTTCACAGTTGATGAGATCATTAACGGGAAGGTTGTTTTATTTGGCAATACTGTATTTTATATGGTCTGGCAAATTTTTAAAATGATTTAATATTATATTCTCATATTCTTAAATGATTGTCCTTCATATGCTGTTTTTGGTACAAAGGGCATTAATAGGCATGCTTCGTTGTTCGGTTTCATTACTTTAATGCAAGTAAAATGTAGAAATTAGGTATTATGTTGAGGCTAGGTGCATTCCAAACAGGAGATGAATGAAGACAGATTTGCTGTGGATTATTTTCTTGTTAACCCCTTTACCGTCCATTAAAATTTTCAAATACGTTGCCATGCGGCCATTTATTTTTGCATGGCAATGTATTATTTTAGATAGTCAAAATACTTCAGAATTTGAGATGTAGAAGCTAAGGAAATATTAAAAATTTGATAATTAGGTCACATTCAGTATTCCTTTATCACTTTATGTCCTCAATCACTGAATTTTTACTCGGACATCCAACGAATGTGTTACGAATGCTATAACAAAAAGCCGCTTGCTAGAACCAAGGCAACTCCTTCCTGTTCAGCATCGTAAATTTCCATTCTACTGCAGCCAGAAACTTCAAATTGGCTCTAATTCTATTTATATTAGCTTTTGCTTTTGATTTCGGGCGATTTTTCCCCACTTTCTGTTGTAATATCGCCGCATAGCAACGAATCTCCACTAAGGCGCTGCCACTAGTGGATCAACTATTCGTTGGAGTGGACGAAATAAATTCGAATTTTGACGAATATTCACCAAACTACTCGATATATCAACTAAATTTACCGAAGAGAACGATACTGAAGCTATATTTAGCGTTTAGACGCATTTCTTCGGGATCGCCGGCTAACTAGCGGTCTGGAAAGTAGCGGACGAATATCTTCGGGGTTGCCGCTACGAATGTGGCCATTGGATGATGAATATCTTCGGGGTTGCCGGTAAAGGGGTTAATTTGTCTTGACTTTAAAAACAAAGCAACACTGTAACACAAATAGTCATTTTATTTTGGTCTGTGATTTACTTTTATTGTCCCATTTGCAAAGTCCCAAGCCATAAGGAATTATATTTCATATTAAATATTCTGCATCACAGTTTTATTATGTATCTGCTGCTACAAACTACAGAAATTATTTTTGCACAAAATTAGCATTTATATAAAACCTAGATTTGTATCATTGTTATCCATCTTTTTTGTAGATATCTCCTTTTGTAAATCTTTGTTTTATTTACATATCTAGTTTTATCTGCGTTTAACATTTCTAGATAACTTTTCCTTATTACAACCTTTTAAGTTTTATTTTTACAGTTGAGTTTTATTATTTATAAGATTTCTTCTTCCATGGGCGGCATTGCATTAATGATTTATTTCTAAGAATTTCTTAGAGCCAATGCTTTATATTGTGCTCCCTCTGTAACAGTGTGCTGTGTAAATTAACAGATGACACTTGTTGGATTTCTAGGAAGGAGTCTTTCCGGGTCTTGTGCCACTTATTGAACAATATCTGAAGAGCATTGATGACTGTGATGTTGACACAAGCTGCACAATTTCACAATATCTCAGTCTGATAAAGTCACGTGCTTCTGGTATGTACAACGTGATTTTCAATCCTCATATGATAGGGCAAGTAGTTCCTGTTGAAATGGACTTGGGGGTATCATAAGAAGGCATCCAAGTTGTCTGAAAACTTTAGTCAAGGCAAGTCCAAGCAAAATGGTCTATTATGGTTATGGTACTGGACAACTTCTATAGTGCCGTAGCATGGCGAAGGCCAAAGTCAAAGGCGCTGTGAACAATGCTGACAAATCAACATGGAACGGAAGAGGGTCTTGAGGGAAAGTCCGCTCAGATGGCACGAAGAGGTCGCTGCCGTGTCGAAATCGGGCAGTGAGCCCTTCAGAAGACATTCCGTTGAAGAGTCGGCGAAAACGCAGAAAGGATGTTGAAGGACCGCATGGATGCTGGGAAAAAGTTCTCTGCGTGGCGAAAATAAGGCGGCGAATCCTTGAGGGTGGTCATCCGTAAGACAGTAATCCATCGCCGAACTTGACGGGAACCGACTGAAGATGGATTTCCGCGCGTGAACCGGAACAGTCTTTGTCCTTTATATCCTATAGACTCCGTTGATGGGCTGGTGGCTTACTGTATTATCTCGGGTATAATACGCACCCTTAGTTTCTAGAGTTATAATGTAAAAATGTTAATACCTATGTATAATACGCACCCAAAATTTCACATGGAAATCTCTATTCGGTAACCTGCTTAGAATTGGAAGTGTAGACAAAGTTCCCCCCACTGGCAATTGTCCTATGTCAATTGTTTAACTATCTTTGTCAAAATCTCTATTGTATTACCTAGACAGTCGCAGTTTTCTTTAAAATTCCCCCACTGCTGACCGCATAGGCAAAAACCTCTATAACACGCATGTTATATGCATGAATATATGGTAAATTTCAAATTATGTATGTTTATGTACATAAAATTAATTCCTATGTATAATATGTGCCCACACTTTGCATCAATTTTTGAGGGGAAAAGTGCATCTTATATGCGAGATAATACAGTAGATAAAATGGCAGGCCAACCACGCCGACATGGGCGACATAAATCCGATTCATTCAGCGCAGAGAAAAACAAAGACAATCACTGACCGCTCCGAAAATGAAAGCTAGGCGACAATCCATGCGATTAGCGCAAAGAAATAAGCACAAGACGTCGGTAAAACTGCCAAGAACGGTGATATTCCGAGGAACGTACAGACACGTGCAAGCAGACAAAATGGCGCTACCGGAAGTGTTAAGCAAAGGTATGTTGTCTGTGTCCTTGTTAACAGGGTTTTACTGTGCTATAAATCACATACATCAAAGTCAATTGTATTGTCTTATCTCAGTTGAATTTTGATTTTGCCTTCAAAAGTTAGCAGCACAGAATTAATTTTCCAAATTCTGAGACCTGTTCAGAATGCACATGATGAGAGGACATTTGGACAATGCATTTAACCCTTTACCCATTAATTTATTTGTAACATAATGTAAAATGGAGGAGTATTCTCGGGGCAAATGGAAAAAGGGTTAACAGGTTATCTACTGTTTAATTATATTTTATGGTATAGAGTCCTGTTATTTATTTTAATATTTTGGATGAGTGTATTAATCATCAAAAAGGAATGTGATGCAGATTGGACAGTTGATTTTCAAAGATCTTTTAGTTCTTTAAAAATCATATATATTTGTTAGTTATTCATAAATTTTTTTATACTGGATGGAAAATTTTTCATGTAACCTGTTTTGGTCTGAAGACACATGTTTTGCTGAAAGTGATTGTATTCTAGCATTTGACACTAGCCAACAAATGCTAACAATATTCTGTGTCACAATGGAAGTGTTTTGCAGTCTCCACTCAGATGAGGGAGGGCAGCATCAGGAAACGTTGAAATTGCTGAATTAAATGCAGAATGTTTGAAAGAATATCTGTTGATATCATATTAACTTGCTGCTTTAGTAGCAGTTTGAGTGTTTCTTGTGTGTAGACTCTTTTCAAAGCTTGTTGTAGAGATTTGAGGGTATACCCATACCCGCGGGTATACCCTACCCATACGGGTATGGGTAGGGTAGGATACACATTTTACGGGTATGGGTATAGCGCTACAGGTACACCCGTTTTTACCCATAAAACATATTTTCATTTCTCACTACTATAGAAAATTAGCAATACAGTAATAGAACAAATATTATTGAGTAAAGTGTGCATTAGTGTAACTTGTATATCGCACTCAGTTTGTCTAACAGCTATATATGCCACTGTAAGTAAAGTAAGTAATTAAGTAAAATAAAATCTCGTGGATTTCTATAGCGCCTTGGAAAGCAGCACAACAGTAGCTGCTTATTTTTTGACACTCATGCTGCATGCATTTTACCTACTGAAAGCATAAAGGAAATGCAGATGACATCATCTGATGTCATCAGTAAAGTAGCAAACATAATCAAACGTCAAATCATTGTAATGGTGTCCTGCAGTGATAATGTTCCTTTGGTAAATCGTTTTTTGTTTAACTTCAGCTCTAATGCCTGCTCATAGCTAAACTATATCTACTAAATATTTTAAACAGGCCCATCGAGTCTTCTAGTCCATGTCCGACATTCATGTAGGCTTAGGCTAGCTGACTAGCTATATTACACAATGTTACCAACCAGTAGTCCAGTACCCCAGAAAGAACCCGGATCTACTATTTGCCATGTGGCCACCTTTAAAAAAAATTCTTGTCAACATGCGACATGTTTTAAAAATGTACTCTGCTTTCATTAATACATTAATGTTGTTGCCTCTCATATAGTTTAGGAACGTATACGGGCACGGGTCCTTGTACCTGTATTTGCGGGTATGGGTGGGGAAGTTTTTGCACGGGTACGTGTAGGGTAGGCATTTTGCTGTACCCGCACATTTCTAGCTTGTTGCCCTTTGTGATCTAGAGTTTTAAAAATATATTTATAATAATTATTATAATTATGATACTAATAGTGTGATTTTATATGGTTTAAAAGGCTGTGAGCCTGTGTGAAAACCACTGTTTTAGGTTTGTGATTAAGTTGTTTGGAAGTGTTCATAATATTATCAATGTTCTGAAATTTTGTTGAAAATATTTTTGATGGTTTCCATCATTACAGGTAAACTTATGACGACTGCACGTTGGATCCGAAATTTTGTTACCACCCATACTGACTACAAGCAGAACTCAGTTGTTTCAGATTCAATCAACTATGATTTAATTCGTAAGTGTGCCGACATCACGTATGGACGCACCGAATGCCCAGAACTGCTGATCAAGTATAACACGAAAAGCCAGGACAACATCCCAGTGGCAATGGCTAAGAACGATGCACACCTGGCATCAATGGCTGCAAAGCAGGTGGCTCCTCCTGGCCTAGTATCAGCAACTGGAGACTGCCATGTGCACCCTGGCCATTAGATGAACTGAAACAATTAAACAGATCGGTTTCTATTTCCAACTGAATATTTCTTGCACTTATTTAGACAATTATGAAATGCATTTAGCAAAACTGTTAAGAAAAATTTTTGTTAGTTTTTTTGCAGCTACAATTGTGAGATTTAATGGAAGCAGATGACTAAATCCTCACACCTTATTTTATCTCTAGGTCAAAATATATATATATATATAAGAACTAAATTGCTTTTGGATTTTTACTATTTCAAAATGCATTTTTACTGCACTAGAACTAAACAGAACAAAGTGTGTATTTGTTAATTTGTTAACAGTGAAAAATTGAGCAAGAAACTTGTGAAATATTCATTTGTTGTTGTTGTGCCAATCTCTAACACATGGTACTGTAGTTTCTTGCCAGCCTTTTCTCTCTTGTATTGCACTTTTGATTGACTTGCCTTAACTTGTTGTCACTTGAACAGACCCAAGAATCTATGGAGTATTTCATCGATGGTTATTACAGCAATTGAAGTGCTATCGTGTCAGATGTAAACTAACTTGTCACATTTGCTTAGGTTTTAGCGGCTTGCATAACTAGTAAAACTCGCAGTTAATGTTACTGAATTCCTATGATGAATCTGTAATAATAATTTGCTGTTGAATAAATGTGCAATGCAAATCTGGAATTATTAGATTTGAATGTAAAGTACATTGTCAGATAGAAAATATTTGTTCTTTAGAAATTCATATGGCAGATGTTGCTACATTACAGTACAAGGCTTTTAATAAGATTATCAATTACCTATGAAATGGCCAAACCGTTTTCCACGCATATTAAGGAGAAAGTAAATCAGATGGCATGCTAACAGACGGTTCGGTGATATATTTGTCATTTTAACAAATGGTTCGGCAGAACCGGCCCAAATCGGCTCCACCACAGCTCTGGTTTTACAGTTACTCTAGTGTACATACATTCGCTTCATTGTACTGTACTCTGCTGGAAAAGCGGTGGTTAAGTGAAAAACCTAGTACCTATCAAGGGCCGTTTGAATGCCATTGGGTTACAAACCAACGGCATTCAAATGTGAAAGCTAGGTACTTATATTTAGGTACTATAGGTACTTTTACAAATGTAAAAGCTAGGTACATGGCTATACAGTAATTACAGAAAAGAGATGTATCCATGCATTTGAAAATACTGTAAATGCAGCGGGAAACTGCTGTGAATTTTGTGGACTAGAAAGGTCATAAACATAGAGGTCTACAGGATGGCCAATAACAATTTTGAATAACTGAACCACACTAAAACTTGCAAACTGGATACTTTGGCCATGTAATAAGGAATGGCAAGGCAAAGATGCCATAGAAGAACCTGTGTCTAGTAGAAGGCACAAGAAAGCATGACAGACCCAAAATATCTACAATAGATAACATTACCGGTAATACAGGGTGGCACAACAAAACCAGTACCATCCTGTTTCATTGCAAATATTTACACAACCTCTGGGTCAAAATGCGTGAAATTTTGTGTATTTCTCGAGTATTATATCATGTATGCAGCCTTTTAAGTTTATTTTCGAATTTCATAGTGCAGTGGTGCCACCTATTTACAATTGCGGAACATTTCCCCCTGCCTATAGATAAGCAGGTATGTCAAACAATGTTGAGAAATTACTAGCAATCTTAGACAATAAGAAATTGGTTGATTCCTTATCTGTGCTTTTATGTAGCAGATTAAACAGTATGCATGCTCGCAAATGCAAACACGCTAGCTATAGTATCCAGCATAGCAAATGCATATACGGACCAATTAATTATTGGTTATAATATCAATAGTAAGTAATATTTGATTCATAATATAAATTTTATAATTGAATACAATACATAATAAACATGCATAAAAATAACATGGTGCAGAGTGAATGTACAACAGAAAAGAAACATTTCATATAAATGAGAACAGAAAACTCAAACATTTGTAGTTCAAAGCTAACAAGCAAAAATGGTCAGATCAGACATAAATTCCTAAAAAAGTCAAATACTAATACCAGTGACTAAGCAAAGCTGCTGCTGGGTGCAGTTAGCCAAGCAAATTTTGATTCAATAAATAACTTCCATCTTTGGTACCTGAACTAAGGAAGGCAGGAAGTATTGATTGTAAAATACAATTTGTTTCTGCAACAGAAACACTCTCCAAAAATTCATACTATTAACCAAACAGTTACTAATTTGATTAATCTTGCAGTGTTGTGTTCAGGTTGTCTTTACACCAACGCTCAGCTTCATATCAACAAAGTTCTGATGCACTGTATTATCAACCAGTATGTTTAATCATTACATTATTGTGATTTGGCAAATTGTATTTTACAATCAATACAAATTTCAAAGAATCAAATGTAATTAACTGTAAAATTTTAAAAGTGATAAAGTTGTCAGAAACATTTCAGTTTGAAAAAGTTTGATGTTATCACAATTATTAATGATAAATTCATTTGTCACTTTACTGCTTTGCTCTTATATGCTTTAGAATGCCACGTTGATGAAAATTGTTGGAAAACACAGCTGTAATGAAAAATCCTCAACTGTTCAAATACAAAGTTGTTGGCCTAATTTAAATATAGTCAAATCACTCATGAAAATAATACACAAACAAGACAAATCAGGAATAACAATGTTTCAAATATTAAATGCAGGGATAAGTTGAATATGCAAATCTATCTTATATCCTTTGCTAGAGCCAACACTTAACATTTGCTTAGGAGCGCACTGACCAAAAGAATATGAACAATGTCTTAACATTATCTAACAGACAATAATAGACAATACCAAACTTTCAACAACAAAAATACAAAGAAATTTGAAATTAGTGAAAAATTAAGTTTGCAAAAGAGAAAAGACCAACAACTTCAAGTAACTTGACATAATATACTGTATCCTTTTAGAATAACCTAAAACAGGGGTTCTCAAACTTTTTCAGTACAGGGACCCCCTCGGAAAGGTATAAGAAATTCGCGGACCCCCTGACAAGGTCATACTAACGGTAACTAACCCAAATTATACTAACTACATTATAAATGTCTAAAACCAAATTCAACTTTTTTCGTCAAAATCGTACACTCATAAAATCACAACAGTAACAGATGTTAACTTGCTTAAATCACTGTTAAAGAGACGTGTGGGCTTGTTTTTGTTGGCAGAGAAAGTCTATTCTTGGTTTAATTCCTGACAAACTCTAATGTCATCCTCCACCTAAAGATGCGACCTGAATTTTGATTTCATGATAACTAATGCCGAAAACGATGTTTCACATTGATAGGTGGAGGCAAAAGGAACTAGCACAGTTAATGCTCTATCAGCTAAAAGCATATATTCCTTCCCAACGCTGCACCAAAATGCACCCAATGTCTGCTCACAAAATTTCACTTCAAGACTTCTCTCGCTAGACAATTCAGCCAACTGCTCCTCTTCCTTCTCTGTCAAATCGGTAAGCTGACAACTAAATGGATTTCTTATCCAATCATAATCTGCAATGTTATTTTATTGGTCAGGAAATACTTATCAAAGTATTCTGCCCACGATGACAAATGGTTAAAGACGTCAGTGGACAAAACATCAAAAGGTACCGGGTATGCTGTTTTCACCCAGGAATAATTATGTTAATATCTCAAACATATCTCAACATTTATTTTGCACTCTTGTCTTCCAAATTCTCAACTTTTTCTTAAAGGCAGTTATCTTATCAGTTGTTTAAAAAATGTTTGAATGCCTTGCAACAACATGTTAAATGCATTTAGATAGTTGAAGATATCAGTCAGATAAGCTAATTTTGCAAGCCATACATTATCGGAAATAAGCATTGCTAGGTCTGAGTTACAGTATGTCCCAATAAAAATGATGATAATTGAGTACAAAGCTCAAAGACATGTTGAAGTACCTTTCCACGTGACAGCCAGCATACCTCTGTGTATGATCTGAGCCGCTCTATCTTCACACAATCTAGCAAGCAATCGTCCATTCAGTGAGCCATCTTTTATCCAGTTGACTATTTTAAATAAGTAAATAAGTAACAATCTCTTTGCGGACCCCAGGGTCGTGGACCACAATTTGAGAACTCCTGACCTAAAACAAGCATTTCTCAAGTAAGGTTGTTAACAGTTAACCAGTCCTAAGAGCAAGGACCGGTCCTTTGAACTTTGAATGGTTAACTGTAATTTGAATTTGAAAACATCAAAACGCCTTGATGTAGGCCGCCAGGACGCCGGATGCGGCCCGTGGGTTGTAGATTGCCCACCTCTGATATAAGCCCAAGGTGTCAAACTCATTTCATATAGCGGGCCACATAAAAGTCTTTGTGATTGTTGCGGACCTGATTTGTACATAACATTAACACGAACTACAGTAGGCCTATTATACAAAACAAAATTTTTTTACTTCATATCTATCGTATGTAAACAATTTGAGTTTCATATATGTAATTTCCAATTTTCATATATGTATTTTTGAACATGCCTTAAATAAAGTAACTTTGCTTAAACAAAGTTTTTTCTTGTATTCAGCCACGTACACGCAGGCCGGATGAAAAGCTTTCGCTGGCCGTATTCAGCCGTATTCAGGCCATATGTCTGACACCTCTGATCTAAACCATGAGCTCGACTTTGAATGTGAACAGTCCCATATGACAAAAAATGATGATACACTACAAGCCGGTGGTTGACAATTTTGTTCAAACTGTGTTACAAGCAATGTGCAAGACAGACTGAATAAATCATTTCAATTATTCTGTACTTCTCATATGCTCAAATATATTCTAAACACTCGTTATGTAGCAAGTAAATTACGCAGCAAAATACAACCAGAATAAATGAAAGACTGACACATACATTTAAAGAAAACTTAACAAGATTTGGCATAGATTGACTTGTAGCAAAAAGGTATAAAGCTACACAGGAATAAAGTCCTGACTTTTATATGAAACATGAATAGAAGATGAATTAGATTTAACTCAAGATCAATTATAATTCTCAAATAAACAAGAGCAAAAATTGAAAAGCCAATAGAAAAACACAACTTTGTAAAGTATAGGCCACAAAGAAAATCGCAGTTTTTGAAATAAATTACAGAAGGGGCAACAAGTTCTTCTGCATTGATCGAATACATTCTGTACTGCAAATAAGTGCAAGTAAGTAAGCAAGCAAAATCTCGTGAATTAATATAATGCTTTGGAAAGTAGTACCATGGTAGCTGCTTATTCTTGTGTGTTTATGCAATGGCAGAAATAAAGATTAAAAGATTTTAATAGTTGTTGTACCACTCAGCTCTGCACCAGCTAATAAAATGACAGTTGTGATGAATAGATGTATTCAAATAATGACATAGCATAAAAAGTAGTGCTGGTAACGATTAAAATTTTCTTGTTTGATTAATTGGAAATTTTTAATCGATTAATCGATTAATTTCAATCAAAATAAGAAGAAAAAAGAAAATTTAATCCATTAAAAATTTTAACGGTTAATCGATTAATTAATCGGTAATATCCTCAGTCCTAATAAAAAGCATTATTATTGCTATTATCATTATTATTATATTATTGTACCTCTGTAAAAAATATGATGATTATCTGAGAGTATGATATCAAACTGTCAAGAACCTTATAATTAACACTTGAATAATATTTTAAACAATATAAAGTAAAAGAGGTGCAGACAAAAAACAAATACCTCTCAATGATTTCATTATGAAGAATGCATAGGCTAAAAAAAAGGTAAAGGTGTATACCATAGGCAAGCAGCCAGCGTGGGCCAGTTGGAGAACTGAAGGGCTAGCGCCTTCAGTTTTACATGGTAATGGCTGAATGAAGGCGGATGAGTCATGGTTAAACAATTAATTTCATGTTCAAAGGTTTGTTCACATGCTTGATACAAGAAACATCTGACACCAACAGGAGATGGGACCAAATGAATTCAAATGTCTCACTTGAGACACATAATTAATCCAACAAAACACAGTAAATTCAATAGCTGAGCTGATTCCACAGCTAACAACTAGTAAGAAATGTTATATCTAAGCATTCTCAAATCAGCTGAATTTCATTTGGTGATCATAAATGCTGTCACTAAAGAAATTATATTAAGAAGATCTAATGCTAATAAGTAGAGCTGTACCGATTAATCGGCGACATTCATAATCGGACTGATTATTAGGACAATTGGAACAATCGGTTATAAATTACAATGTGAACATAGAAATTTAAAATTTGACTTAATACTGTAAGTATTGATAGCAAAATCATCATTCACATTATGCATCGAGTCTCTTGACAAACCTCGAATTGAACCTGCATACGGATGGCATGTGCATTTACGCTACACCTTTATGGCAAATTTGACTGCATGATCATTAAAAACACCCATTTTGGAGAATTCGACAGATAATCAGCATCGGCAAAACAATCGGTTGTCTAACAATCGGAACAATCGGCAAAAAGTGCAATCAGTACAGCTCTACTAATAAGGCTTAACTTTGTTAACATTTTTGAGATTGTCAAATTTAATGTGTGCATTCATTTAACAGTCGATTCAATGATTTAACATCCTTAACCTCATAATGTCATATGAATAAAGCTGTATAATGTCAACACTTCAAGTTTAGTTAAAAGGTAACATCCACCCTTTCATCAGATCTCTTTACCTAAACTAACAATAAAAATGCGGTGTTGTCTTGCAAGGAATCAAATTCTCATCAAAAATGCAAAATCAAAAACAAACTGAGACAAACCACTAATCAACAGTGGTAGGCTTGTCTTTCGCATCCTTTATACAGGCACCAAAAGCACTGGCGTAAACTTCGATGAAAAAGTGGGGACCCAAGCCCTAGCCCAACTTCCTTATGTAGCCTCTCACAACATGGGGTCTCAAGCTTAGAGGCCTAATACAAATTTATGCCTATGGGGAAAAGGGGCTTTCAAATGGCAAACAAGCAATCTCGTACATCAAAAGTACATAAGGAATTACTTTAGTAAAGTAAGATACTTGAAGTCAAGACATGTGACACCATTGTACAGTCAGAGATGAATTAATGATATTCTACAGAAAAACTGTAATCAACTGTTATATGACAACAAAAATGCAAAACACCAAATACAATAAATGTTCTAAAAATACTGCCCAATTTCAGTTTATACTGTCAGGCCCGTTGACAGAAAATCTGGGCCTTTGGGCAGAGCAGTCACAGGCCCCTAAACAATCGTTAGGTGCATGAGAATAGTCTAAGAAAAGAAATTGTTTAAAAATCCTGAAAGTTCAACGATTATAAAACAATGTGGAGAATAAGTAGGATATACAAGCAAAAAACTTTTTTGCTTGTCAAGACTTTTCTACCCTTTTCGACCTGATCTGATGTAATCCCTGTTGTATTGATGTTCACAAGTATAGGGCACACAATGCCTTAGCTTGGCGCCCCAGGCCATCACAACCCACACTTCGCCTCTGATCATATTTGGTTGCAACAAATATTGTATTGCTGGCCAGCCCCGGGACCCTGGACATTTGCACCCTGCCCGCTCCTCTCAGCGGGCCTGCATATTACACCATGCCAGAGTTTCAATGTTAGCATTTCACAATGCTTTAGAGATGCAACTTCGTTCAATTTATTTAGACAAACCGTCATACTTTCTGCCATTTTGCAATAAATGAATTACTGGTAATCGATGCACTTAACAGTCTCTCTCTATAAACAACAAATCAAATGTAGAGATATCAAGTAACTTCTTTCAAAGAAGGATATTCAAAAATTTCATACTGACTTACTCTTAACATTAAAATTGTACACATATATTGACAATCACTTTGGTAATAAAGAAGATTCCTGTGGACAGTGAAATAATCAGTGATGAAGTTGCCATTAAAATTTCTCATTAAAATCCTGGATTTTCTTCAGCCGACCCTGCTTTGCATCTGATATAGCGCCCCACAAGTCAAAAACAAACATCTCTGTGAAGCCAAACTCACTTAAGTCAGAATTTTCAATTGCAGTGCTGAACTCGCTTGGATTTTCTGCAGCAATTCCCGTTTCCCAAATACTTTGTGCTACAATAATATTCAGTAAAAATATCTGAAAGAGCAATACACCCAAATGCAAAATGATAAAAAATAGAAATTAATTATAATAACTATTGTTTACATTCAAAATGAAAATCAATTAAATCATCTAATCAACTCTCACATTGCCATGTATTTTATATGCTAATCATTTGCCTAGCTCCAAACAAATTTGACTCATAGTAAATTGTCATTTTAAACATTAACATGTTACCTAATCATTTCAGTGCAATGTAACTCATCACACACATAGCATCAAATAAAAAAAACTGAAAAGCCTTTTAAACAACTTTAGCGGCACTCATCTAGGATTGAACATACCAAGCTCTGTATCATTGATGCCCAGAAAGCTTTCAAGAAGTGCATTAATCTTATCAATGGCGATACTAGACAGTTCATCAGCCTAGAATACAACAGAAAGTTCAGATAGAGCTATCAACCATTAGAAAATTTAAATATAACTTTCAACCATTTTTGTCAAGTATTGGCTGAATTACAGAAATAAAATTAATGATAAAATAGAAAAATCAGTGCATATTAAGAATAGCACAGAAGTAGATGCAGGCCACAAATACACATCAGAAATGTTTCTAAATTTTGGACAATGACATTATAAGGATCACCGTGATTGTGTAGCTGCCTTGCTTTGTTAGCTATGTCAAATAAGTAAGAATGTGGATGGAAGAATTACAAGCCCAGTAGCAGTGTGGCTTTTAATTAATTGAATTAGGCATCGGAATTGTATGCAATGCTATCATTGACAATGATGAAAAACCACAGGCCTATTTGGGGACCCATGGCCAACATATGCATTCTATGCTTATCAAATTACCCAGCTATTCTTCTTTCTTCTTTATGTGTCATCCTCTCTCAGAGGGTTGACAGTCATTTTCTTCCAATTCTCTCTATTTTCTGATGCTCATTTTAGGGCTCCATAGTACTTTGTGTTTGTCCAATCAAAGATGTTGTCCATCCAGCTTCTTCTCGGTCACCCCCTTCCCCTGTTCCTTCTATTCTACCTTCCACTATTATCAGTGGAAAGTCTCCAGCCGAACCTATCATGATGTGACTAGCGTGGGGGACATTTTTGTATTATTTCCCGTTTATATGTTGCTGTTGCTTTGCTTCTTTTTAGGACTCAGTCATTTGTTACCTTGTCCATCCAGCTGATGATCCATCTTACTTTATCAAAAGTGAAACATGACTTTTTGAAAGTCTATGAAGCATATGTAGAAAGACTATACTGTCCTACAAACCTATCTTTTTCATGTCCAGATTTCTCTAAAACAGATAGCTATGGGAAGGATCGGAGTTCTGAGAGGATGGCCATATAGTTGCAAGATCAAAGCCCTCTCTTTGCCTTGACATCCAGCTCTTTTCTAAATCGGATGAAACTGTCTGAATCAATACAGATTTCATGGAATGAACGTTGCTTAAACTTTTCTGATTGAATTTGGATAAATCTGATTCTGTCTTTTATTATGATTGTATGCGGGGGAGAGGAAACGGGACAAAGAGGGGTAGCAATATGGATAAAAAGGAAATTTTGTGTTGGGATATCAAACCGTGAATGACAGGATAGTGTGGATAAAATTCAGAAACCAGAGAATATTGTCCAACTGCAGAAGCAGAGGAAGAAGAAGATGCAGATTCTACAGAGAACTTGAGGATACTTTGTCTCATTTTTTTGCAATTGACCATTTAGTCTTAGTTGGAGAAAGAGGAATAATCATATGGGCACTTTAGGACAACAATTTGATTTTTCTGGATTGGTTATCCAAAACACTTGTTTCCAGAACCATCCGAGGAGACTGTATACTATATACTTTGACTATTTTTATCTTCAATCAGGTGGAGAAGAACAATTAAGAAATGCAAAACTTACCTATTCCTCTTGATCCAAGTCTGAAGAAAACAAAACTGTGAGGAAAAAACTCTGTCGAAGTAAATGCAAAACAGATTCAAAGAACAGTCTGAACAAAAAATGCCAGAAGAATTTCAAAGATTTTGGCAGGTTTCACTTACAAAACAAAACTGAAAACCAAAGCTTGGATTCCAACTAGTCAGAAGAGGGAATTTAAAAGCACAGAGTTGAAAGAAAAATATTACAGAAAAGTTTTGAGATAAAAATAATTATTATAACATATTGTTGAATTAGAGGAAGACCAGTTCTCTTCTAAAGGAGCTTACAAAAACTCTGTTCAAACATGTTGCATCAAATCAAAAGAAGGGATTATCCCATATTGAAAAGATGGGAAGAGCATGGAACGGAATTATTTAGCCCAGAGGAGGAAAAGTCAAACATTTATGCCAGAGGCATATACATGGGAAAAGGAACCACCTCCTTTAAAGTCAGAAATTTCTCTTCATTTTGTCAAATTGGGAAAAGATGAGGCAATCACAATTATTTTTGTTAGAATTTCAGTCCGATTGGCTGAAATCAATATTTATCAATGCACGAATTTTTGCCCTGATATCACACATTAGTAAGATATTGCTACGAGTCATTTTTCAAAATGGAGGAGGAGATTTATCTTCTAATGGAAAACAATTGACTGTTATCTCTTTTCTCCATTTGCTGTCCTCATGAAAAATTATGGTATATAATGTTTGGGCTTTGACATCTGGTTTCTAACAAATTTGTAAAAAACCAAAAAGGTGCCATTTGAATTGGGAACAGTCACAGAATGGTTCAAAATAAAAAGGGCGTGAGACAAGGTTTTCCCCACGTCTATTTTAATATAATAGCAGAAATGATAATTGTATTCCTGTTTTTAAAGGGGATGCAAAGTTGGTGGACTAACCATTAATAATCTAAGGTAATGTGGTTTTGCTCCCAGGAACTTCAAGCTAGTGTAAATATCTCAAATAATAAATTCAAAAGATCCTTGTTTCAGAGTAGATCAGAAGGTAATGGAACAAGTGGGAAAGTTTACATATCTTGGCCAATTATATCAGAAGACTGTTCTAGAGGAATTGCCAGATTGACAAAGGAAGGGTTGCCATCAGAAAAATGAAGAACATTTGGAAAGACAATAATATCAGCATGAGAACAAAGAAGAGGATTCGAGTGTTGCATGGAGTACAGCATCATATGGATGTGAAAGTTGGACTCTGAAAAGAAAAATACAGAGAAGAAAGAAGCTTTTGAAATGTACTCATTACGTACCATGCAAAGCATAAGCTGGAGAGATAGGAAAACCAATGAGGTTTTGAAAATTCAGGCACGGAAAGACGTTTCCTCAACATGTGCAAAAGAAGGAAGCTGCAATTTGGACACGCACAGCGGAACAGCGACACTAGGTCAACATTGGAGAGGACAATCCAACAAGGAATGATGTCGGGAACTAGCTGACCATTTATGGGCGGATGACGTGGAAGAGTGGACAGGAATGAAAACAGCAGCAGTCAAGAAGACCGACATGGTTGAGGAAAGAAATTCATGCTGTCACCTTAACTTCAGTTCATGAAGGAACAAGGAGAAGATGATGATGATGAAGCATATGTAGGTATCTTTTTTCATGTCTAGATTTCTCTTGCATCATATAGTTCATAGTTGCAAGATAGCCTCTCTTGTGCCTTTGCCTTTTCTAAATCCTGTCTGATTTTCAAGAATGAGGTTTTCTATGATTGGAATGATTCTGTCTTTTATTAAGTGCAGCAGAATTTTTGTGGAGTGTGAAATCAGACTTATTGTCCTAAAGTTGTTGCACTCTTTTGCCTTGTTAGTCTTAAGAATGGGAATAAATATGCACTTTAGAAATTTATCTGGTATTTCTCCTGTACTATATACTTGTTTATTAGTGTTGTCATTATCTATATTCCTCTTTGTCCAAGTCTCTGTAAAAACTCTGTCGGTATCTCATCTGGTCCAGGATATTTCTTTTTTTGGCAGTTTTCTTATTACTAATTCCAATTCTTTGGTTGTTACTAAGTTTTGAGCATTTGTTGAATTCCAGTTCTCTCATTCTCCTCTGTTGTCTGTGTACAAATTTCCCATATATTCTTCCCATCTGTTTAGTATTTTCTCTTCATTTGTCAAGAGATCACCATTTTTGTCATTCAGTCCTGTTAAGTCTTTTTGCTGAATTGTGTCATTTCTTTTATCTTCTTATAGAACAATTGATTATGTCTTTTCTCCAGCTCCTCCAATTCTTGATACTTTTCTCTGAAGAAGCCTGCCTTTGCTTTTCTGCAGAGTTTTTGTATTCTGTCATGAATATCTTTGTATTCCTGTTTTTATTGCTGGGTGTGGAAACTCTTAAATTTCTTCCCCCTCCCCCAGCTATTATCTATAATATTAAGATCCTTGTTCTGTATGTCTGTTACCTTCAAGCGTTCTGATTGGTTGACTATTGGTAGACGGTTTAGTCCTTACGTCACGACGCGTTGGTGGGCAATGTTAAGATGACGTTGCTATTGGTAACCAAACGGTTTAATAATTTAATAATCAATTGTTCATTGCAGCGTCATAATGTGTACAATGTCGCGATACGTTGGTGGCAGTGGCGTATTTACCATTGGGCCATTTGGGCCATGGCCCCCCCTTTGGTCTTGGCCTAGGTAGGCTGTCCTCAGACCCTGACAAGCAAAAAAAAAGGTCGTCAACTTTTTCCAAAGTTGTAACTTGTCAGGTCGAAAGTGTTTGGCCCCCTTACCAAAATTCTCAATACGCCACTGGTTGGTGGGCGTAGCTTGAGGAAGTTGTGCAATTTTAACGTACACAAAAAATACGCGTACAGCGTCACAAATGGTCACAGTTGCGTGATTTTAACGCACATAGGCCTAATTATTACGTGGCGCAGAGCTTGGCTAGGTGGCGTATGTACATCATTGAAACGTTGTTCAGCATGAATTCAATGATTGGGTTTTAGTATTATCCTGCACTGCGAGCGAAGCGAGCGCGAGTGTAGCGAGCATCTTTCTAGTGAATCACTATATCTGCATAAAGCTGAGTAATTTAATAGTTTGAAGTGAAGCATATTGAATATACTGAATGGGAAGCTTCTCACTTTCTCGACTTTGGCCTGTCCGTTGGGTCGAAGTCTCAAGGTCTCCTTTCCAGAACCATAGTTTGACTTCTTCTGTCCAGTTGACTTAGCACCAATCTCAGCTGTTGCAAAAAACCAAAGACCATTAAAGAATAAATGCTATGCATATACAGTATACTACATTCAAAATTCTATATCACACGCTTCAAGTCTAACAAAATCTTGTAGTTTATCTCAACCATACAGCCGACACTTTATATAACCATCAAAAAAATTTTGTATGATGCTGCTGTTATTGATGTCTTTTAATAAAACTGCTATGAGCTCATTTTACTCATATTTCTCCTATTACACCTTTACCTTTTTTAAATTTAAGACTTTCCTTATAATTTCCAATTGCAATTATAAACAGTGTGATTCCAGTTGCTCATTATATTTCAGTTCCAGTTTCAGTTCCGTTTTGCAAACTTATTTTTCAGTTCCCGTTTCAGTTTCAGTTTTGTATATTTTTTAGTTTCAGTTTCAGTTGCAGGTATTTTTCAGTTCCCGTTTTTAGTCGTCTTAATAAAAACACAGACATAGGATGAAAGCCCTACATTTAGATACTGGTCTACTACAGCAAATTGCTGATACTACAGAAAAACGTTTATTTGATATTTCATGTGCATTTTTATTCAACTGCATGGTTATAATGGTACACAGCCTGAAAGTCTGTACATTACACATACGTAAGTTTAAAGTTTGTTGAAACACAGTCAATGGCGTAGCGAGGGGCAGAGGAGACGAAGCGCCCCAGGCGGCACTTGCCCTAGGAGCGGCATTTTCGAGGTTTCCTTTTTTTAATTATTAGGGGTTTTTTGCTTGTCAGACTTTTTAGAGACTCAATAACTTTAAAAAATTTTTTTGCTTGTCGGACTTTTTTTTAGAGACTTGATAACGTTGTTTTTTTGCTTGTCAGACTGTTTTTAAGGTAAGGTAAGGTTTTTTCAAGGAAATTTTGAAATTTTTCTACCGCAAAAAGGCGGCACTTTTTATTTTCGCCCAGGCGGCACTTTGCCTAGCTACGCCACTGAAAACAGTTATTTGAGATTTCTATTCATCTGTAAGAACACCCTTCTGCCCATGTTTTTGCAAAGCTTGTTGCACTTTCAGGCACTATGTTCCTCACACACACATTGAACACTCGTTCAGTATAAACCTCTGTTGCAAAGCAGCGTGCACTCCGTGCAGGCCCTACAGTTTGGTAGATGAATACCGTCAATTAAGGGCAAAAGAACTAGTGTGACTCTGGGTCCTGGCGTCCTGTTGCCCAGGCCCGCGATCGGTCGAGCGAGCAGTAAACAACTGGAAAGTGGACTATTGAGTATTCACCTACATGTGGACAATAGATCAATAGCCAGCCTGTCATGCACACATCTGCACTGATGCTCGCCTACCATATTCAGATTTCTGAAACTGAAACGATACTGATATGACTCGATTTTTCAGTTTCAGTTGCTTATTTTTCAGTTTCAGTTTCCGTTGCAGTTTTGCATATTTTCCAGTTCCAGTTCCAGTTCCCGTTAACGGATTTATTATTTTTCAGTTAACGGATATTTCAGTTTCAGTTTCAGTTAACGGGAATCACACTGATTATAAAAAGGATGAAATAATATATATCCTTTTATCAAATTTGTTAGAACCTTTCCAAATTTTACAAATTATGCCTGTCTTTCAAATTCATTCTTGAAAATCTCTGTAAAATTGAAATAAAAACATGAAAATAATAGAATTCACCAGACTTTGATAGACCAGTGTGGACATGGAGCTTAAGTGTAATCATTACTGAATATGAATTACGCTTTGTTTACACAGTGCAACAAGCCACACCAAATCAAGGCCCAATCAAAATTTCATTATATAAAACAAAAATTGAACAGTCCACAGTAAGTTCAGAACTTTGAAGAAAAAAAACTTAGGTCTTACAAAATCCAGACTTTAGTGGCTCCACAACACGAAGTCGAAAAATAACTCCCTTTGGAATTTCTTTTAGGAGCTTTGCCACTTCGTAATGACGCAAACCAACCATGGACTCATCGTCAACCTTTTCTATGTGATCTCCGATACAGATGCCTTCGATGCCCGCCATGACGCTGCCAGGCTTAATTACTTTGATAAAGGAGTATCCTGCACCGTTATCAGTTATGGTCAACCCAAGAGCCTCCCCAGTTTTCTCGATGTCCACTACCTTTGGTCGTCCCTTAATATGTGCAAAGATAAAGTCATCAAGCCCAAGTTGGCCTCCTAAAAGGTGAGACATGTCTAATTTGTGGGTGTTGAGTGTACAGAAAAGAATCTACAGAAGCAAACATCACAAACAAGACATAACAGTATGAAAATTAGCTCAATTAAATAATTCTAAAATTGTCATATTAGTGAATTATTATAAATAATTATTCATTAAACAATCCATCAAAATTGCCACAGTCTCCACCAAACAATGAAAACACAAGTGCCACAGAAAATGATTGCTCGCAATAAAATTAAATATTGAGTCCATAAGTAATTGATAGTCAAAAACTGCGGACTCTGTCACTGCACTGCATGACTTGACAAATACTAATTTATTCTGCTTCTGCTTCAATCAAATTGAAACTTCAGTTTCATCTTTTAAAAATTAAGTTGGTCTTTGTCTTGGGCCATTTCTCTTATTTTATAGTCATATCCCTTATGTTATATGCAGCCCTTTACTAAACTAAACAATCCAAGCGAGAATATTAAAGCTTGTGCGCCTGATGGCAGTGGCGGTTCCAAGAACTCTTGCTGGGGGGATGCAATGAATTTCTAGGAAGATCCTGCCAATAATTATTGTCAAAGGAATTATATGTACACAGTTGAGAAGAAACCTGCAGATTTGATTTATAAAATATAATGTTCAGAATTGATAATGTATAAAAGCCATTTTAGTTTGGTTGTTCAAAATCATAGTGCAAAATCGAGTTTCTATTGCTGGAAACGAATTTGTCAATGACAAATAAATACCAAAAAAATTTATCAGAAATTCATCAATGCCACACACGCATTTTTTGGCGGGCCAGTGGGGGATGCATCCCCAGTCATCCCCAATGTCGAACCGCCCCTGCCTGATGGTAACGTATGACTGAAGACTCAGTTTATAGCTTCATGATTAGTTGACCAAAATCTGTGAAAACTGTCACAAGTTATCTGATTGGTTGATTAATTCACAAATAATCATCATAAGTTGTCAGGCGGCCCATAGGAGGTGGGGGTTCAGCTGCACCCCTGAAAAAAATCAGGGGGTGCGCTGCACCCCCAGGAATATAAGGTTGTTTTTTCATTTGTTTTTTGTGACAATTTTGTTAATAGAAAGAGAGCCAACGACCTTTTTTGCTTGTCAGGGTTCTTAACCCTTTTGCCCCTATGGCTCCTGTGCATCCCTTCCCTGTCCCCTAGGCACCTGGGAAAAATTATGGGGTTGTTTAGGGCTCCAACATAAACTCAAATATCTATAGTAAATGTTAACATAGAACAAATATGTTTCACCAGCTTCCTCAGAATTGAACTGGCAATGACAGCAGGCACTGTGAATACATTACAAAACTGTTTCCAGATGAAAACATAATCATTCAATGATAAACTATGTGACAGTTCACCATAATGCACAAGTGAAGAAGCACTGTCTTCATGCATTTTTTGTCAAAATAGAAAGTATGATGTTGTCTGTAACCTTATTTGATAGCCAACATAACATGAAATAAGCAACCTAGAAATACACCAATCTGACTCCGGTACAATAATCTGATATGTTGGAGTTTTATCACCAGAATTCCTTTTTCTTATGGTAATCCTTCAAGCATGTTGAGCCTTCACAGAAACATATTTATTATTACTTACACAACTTAAAGTAAGGTCGCCAATGAACTGTGTCTACTTCAAGCATAGAATATTTAATACCATGAAGAAAATCAAAACCGGCTTTGCGGGGATGAAGAAAAGATGTAGAAAACGCAATTTAAGCGGCCTTATGGGGACTGGTCTTGGGAGCAAAAGCTGCCTTTGCTTGCGACTTTGCAGGGTGAAAGGGTTAAGATGCGAACTTTTTTCCTTGTCACAATTTTTTTTTATCTTGAGAAAATCTGCACCCCCTGCTGAAAATTCGTTCCAACGTGCCTGTAAGTTGTAATTGTGATGTCCAAAGATTAGTTTTGCAAATTGACTTAAAATTTCTCCTAAAATTATCTCAGAAAAATTAACATTGCTGGCAATAAATTCATATTCAAACTAATGCCACTGTCACACACAAAACTCAATGTTTAATAAAC
The DNA here is from genome assembly GCA_018105865.1 of Metaphire vulgaris. Taxonomy (NCBI): domain Eukaryota; kingdom Metazoa; phylum Annelida; class Clitellata; order Crassiclitellata; family Megascolecidae; genus Metaphire; species Metaphire vulgaris. The sequence continues at coordinate 7,691,502 of CM030834.1, forward strand.
ATTACATATTTAATATAAAATTAAGGCCACCAGATTTTCTGGGTGAAAACTGGGACATTTTTTGGTTAAGGTCTGGTGCCGGTTTAGGATTGTCTCAAGTATTGACACGTTTTGTTTCATAATGGCGCCTACAACTGTATTCTTCATTGACGCTGGCTGATTCACGACAGATCAGACACATTAATTTACTGTTAAGCGAGCCCTGTAGCGTGTAGAGGGGGGCGGGTGGGGCGGTGGCCCCGGGCGCAGACCGGGGGGGTGTAAAAATTGAAAAATTGACCCGATTACCTTTTCATTTTTTTGCTTGTCAGACCTTTTTTGGGCTGATTTTGGACAACTTGGCCACGGGCGTCAGTCACTCTCTACACACGCCACTGAGCGAGCCCATGAAATACTGACGTCTACATTAATCATTAGATGTCATTTCTTGAAATCTACTTTGCACTTTTTCACTTCTGGCTCAGATATCTTCAGTAATCGTATAAATAAGTATTATAATTTCAAGAGAAGCACATGTTCGATATGGAAAATGGAATTCAATATTAGGCATTTATTATCGCCCACCTACCATTACCGATGTGTCCGGTTGTTAGATATCACGCAATTTTTAGTAGTCCAATAGATATTAATAGTCCATGGATTGTAGTGTATTAACAAAATGATCATGACCTATATTTTCCACAATAAATTTTAGTGACGGGTCTGTTTTTTGTTCTGTTCGAAATTGTCTCATGGGCCGGATAAAAACCTTTGGTGGGTCGGATTCGGCCCGAGGGCTGCGGGTTGTGCACCTCTGCATTACAATATACATCCAAATAACTGTAGGTTCATCATTATCACATTGTTTCAGAATCAGATACCGGTATTCTTTTTCCAAATTACAATATTGTCAACTTGCATTTAGGCAATATAATTTATTATTTATTTGAAGATAAATAACTGGATATTTTGTTGTGCAAAATATTTTGCATTTTTTTGCGAGAACTGGACATCTTCCAGTACCAGGCATTTTAATTTTTAAAATAATTTCTAAATGTATTAAAATTCTATGGACAAAATAAATAGCTTATTTTATACCAAATAGAATAAACCTTGTAAAACTATGTTTCTATTAAATTTCTGCAAGTGAGAATTGCATGCACTATTATGGTAATTATGAGCTGGAAGGAAGGTACATAGGTAAACTAGGACAAAATAAGTGCCTTGACACACTTTTCTTGGAAGACCAATGAAAAATTGGGACAATCCCGGAAAACTTGGACACCTGGTCACTTTATTTATGGCCTAAAATGAGTATTCTAGCAACAATTGTTTAATAATGATTGACAAGCTAGAAAACTTAGCAAACATAAATTAATTGAAATGCTAAAACAGGCTGACCTCCGTGTAATCAATGTCGTAACAACCAGCAATCTTCTGATAAAGTTCGCGAACATTTCCAAATCCAGATATGACACCAGTTGGACTTCCATGCCCCAACTGACAGTGAAAAACAAGCCTCGGCTGATTAGAAGGAGGTAAAGCCCGTGACTGAGGCTGTGACGGTGGTGAGCCTTGGTTAGCCACTGCAGGGATTTTGTTTTGGGGAATTACTTCCGATGCGGATTCTTTTGACTTTGATTTCGGCTTTCCAAATAATGGCATCGTGAATTATCAAAGAGTTGCAAAGGCTGAGAGAACAACAATAAATCTCAACCTGAAATACAAAGACTTAGTTAACATCCTAAACCACTTTTAAATCACATTATTACATTACATGAAACATTCAATGAAGTAGCATCAATCATACCAATTCTAATTAATATCAAGTGCAAATGCAAGACTACTACACAAAGGCAGAACAATGTGAAATCATGTCACAACTCATCCATGCAATCAGAAGAACAAGTGTCACCATAGCAGGTCATAACAAATTTAGAAATATTGGTAGTATCCAAGTACAATATGCTTCTTTATTTCTTTGTAGTCAACCAAATATGTTACTATCATTTCAATTTACCCATTACTGACTGGTTGTATGAATTTCATTACAAATTTCTACACCAGAACTCTATTAGGCATGACATAGCAGTCCGTAGTTAAAAGGTAAGCGAGTTTTAAATATGATCTGCAAATCTGATCGGTTCTTTTTTAGTGGCCTGAGGCGCAAAACACAGACTTACAATGCAATTCGAGAAGATAACATTCGGGCTTAAAATCGGTAAAGTACGTTTAATCGTGACTACTTAATCGCAAACTTAGCGTGCTAATAAAACCAGTTACGACCGTTAATGTACGGACTAGCTGTAAATCGCCGGCGTTAAATATTTACATGTGATATTACTGAAAAATTCGTAAGAGGTCAGAATTTTCTGCGTCGAATAATATTCGTCCAACGGTTACAGTCTAGAATACGAATTTCTTCTAAGTAAATAGACGCCTCTTCCTTCGCAACCCACGACATAAGACGCAGTCGAATACAATAGAGTCGACCACATTCAGTGTCACTCGACACTGTCATCCGTTGAACGCCTATAGTACGCTTTCGAAGTCATCATAGACATCAGCACACCTGTACCTTGATTACCTTGTCTTGAATAGCGGATTATTCTACAGGTGGATGCATTGAATCGTGCAATCAACCAATTCCGCTTGCTGTTCAGGCTGCTGCATGCACCGGTTTCTGGCCAGAGACGGTCATGATGTGTGACACAGTGACAGGATATCCTGCAGAAATTCAGGGCTTATGCATTCAGGTTTCGATCTGGCAGGGACGCAGCCGCCGCAGCGTGCGGTGTGTGGGTTTGACAATGTCAACAAAATCATACGCCCCCCACGGGCCCACCACTGACTGGAGTTTTTGTTATTTGTCGGCCTTTTTGTCGACGAATTTGTTGACTGACTTGACTAGGCCTACAGTTAGTGGCGTAGCCAAGGGCCCAGGGGTTGGGTTAACCCCTTTGTTGCCCGACAAATTTTTGTATTGGGTATTAGGCTTATATTATTTTGTGTGTGGAGCAGGGATATTTTTACAACCCCTAACATCCCCCAACACCCTCTCAATTTGAGACCGAAACCCCAATCAGGGACGTCATTTGGGGGGCAGGGGGGCATGTGCCCCCCTGATTTTGAGGGACAAATTTTTTTACAATGTTTGTGTTATTTAGATTTTACACGCCCTAAAGGAGTAAAGGAGTGCTTGATGATGTCGAGTAATTTGAAGTAACTACTTTAAGTAACCGTGAAAATTGGCTGACAAGCAAAAAAAGGTCGTCAGCTTTTTCGCAAACTTGTAACTTGTCAGGTCGAAAGTGTTTTGCCCCCCCTGAAAAACAGTGAAATGACGTCTCTGGGGGGCCGTTGCCCCTGATTTTTAGAAAAAAGTTTTTCCACCAATGTATGTAATATTTACTTTTTCCCCCGATTTATAGGGAACAAATTTCCCACCATCACCATTCACCACTGTGTGAAGTTGTCTTTAATGAAAATGAAAAGCAAAAAAAGGTCGTCAGCCCCTGAAGGAGAGGCTTGATGTCGTCAAAATGAATGAAAAGCTTTTAAAAAGTCGTCAACTTTTTCGCAAGCTTGCCACATCGAAATTGTCTTGCCCCCCTGAAAAACAGTGAAATGACATATCTGCCCCAATCTGAGCCAGAGATGACTCGGATGAGTTATCATGGGTACGACCCCCACCCAGTGGCGGCTCTAGGATTTGGCAAGTGGGGGGGCCGTTGGGGGCAACTTCTAATCATGGGGGGCCAACCATTAGTTGTTTAATGTATGTAGCATTAAGTATAGGGTCCCAACTGGGGGCCACTGGGGCCAGGCTCTCAATAGGGGCACGGGGCCCCTGGCCCCCCCGGTGGAGCCGCCACTGCCCCCACCCCCACCCAAATCTCCCCAATCCGACACAGGGCCGGATGACTTATTTTCAAGTACTATATTTTGAGACCGACACCCACAATATTCGAGCAGTTTCAGGAGGGATGCCGGGTGATGAACTTTTTTTGCTAAATTGTCACGATATTTTTGTAGTTGGATGGGTTGCAGTGGCGTAGCGAGGGGAAGGCAGAGGGGGCGAAGCGCCTCAGGCGGCACTTGCTCTAGGGGCGGCACTTTCGAGATTTCTTGGATTTTTTGTTTGTCAGAGACTTTTTGGGAGAGTTGATAACGTTTTATTTGCTTGTCAGAGACTTTTTTGGAGGAGAGTTGTTAACATTTTAAATTTTTGCTTGTCAGACTTTTTTCTGAGAATTGAGGGCGGCACTTTTTTCTCGCTTCGGGCGGCACTTTGCCTCGCTACGCCACTGATGGGTTGTTGTTACATTGCCCTCTTATTATTCAACTACCCACTCTGGCAGGGCCATATTAAGGCGGGGGCTGAGAGGGCTGTAGCCCCCGGCCCATCATGAAAATAGGCCCACCGATTTTCGAGATAACCTTTTTTTGTTGCTTATCACTTATCAGCACGATTTGGAAGGGAGATAACCTTTTTTGCTTCTCAGCACGATTTGGAAGGGAGATAACTTTTTTTGCTTAATTCTCAGAGATTTTCAGTAGGCCTATAGGCGACGGCTTTTTTTCTCAGCCCAGGCCCACTCGGGCCTTAATCCGGCCCTGCACTCTTTAGCTTAACTGGTCTTTTACGGTAGACCTATGCAAAGACGCCGACTTTTTAGTACGGGTAAATAATGTGGCTAACTCTTGAACATGGTTTTGTGCACATGGACTTACATAATTTTAATTAATGATGTAGCCTGCACCCACGCTTATATAGACCTACGCACGAAGTCTTGGCAGTTGTTACAGTTAATATTACAGCGTTTTAATACCGGGACAAAAGCAATTTTGCCCAGGCCCATCCAGAGGGGGGGCAGGAGGGCCATTAGGCCCAGGCTTCCATCAGAGAGGGGCCTCAAAATTTGGCGATGATTTTTTAATTTGGCGATTACCTTCTTTTTGCTTGTCGCCGATTTTTTAAAATTTTAGCAAATACTTATTTCTTGCTTATTTCTTGCTTTTTCTTGCTTCCACCTGGCCCGGGCCCAGTGTGTTTAATCTAGACTCCTGGACTCCGGGGGGAAACTGAAAAAGCCGGGGGGAACTGACAAAGCCGGGATGAATTCTGCTAGGGCCGCTGTTCAGGGACGTCATTTGGGGGGCAGGGGGGCATTTGCCCCCCTGATTTTGAGGGAAATTTTTTTGCCAATGTTTGTGTTATTTAGATTTTACACGCCCTAAAGGAGTGCTTGATGATGTCGAATAATTTGAAGTAACTACTTTAATCGTGAAAATTGGCTGACAGGCAAAAAAAGGTCGTCAGCTTTTTCGCAAACTTGTAACTTGTCAGGTCGAAAGTGTTTTGCCCCCCCCCCTGAAAAACAGTGAAATGACGTCTCTGCCGCTGTTAGTCCATGTATAGTATTCCAAAATTTCCGGGGAAAATTTGAAATTTCCGGGGGAAAAGGGCAATTCCCCCGGAAACGGCCTAGATTAAACACTGCCCGGGCCTCCTTCAGCCTCTGAAGGCGCCTGCTTTTGCCCCGGTACTCGTACGAGTACCGGGGCAAAAGCAGGCGCCTTCAGAGGCTAGGCCTACTAGAGAAATTATCCCCCCGTGGAGTCGGCGCCTCTTGTGGTATGGATTTGGAATAGGCCTGCCATCGATTGATACCCATTTGAGTATTAAAATCAGTGCTACATAAGTTCATAAATATAGTAAATAAATACTGTATCAATATAATAATTATTATTCTGTCAGCAAATTTCATTATCTCATTCATTTATTACTAATTGTCAGTCTGACAATGGTTATCAGGTTTCAACCGAAAATTTTGTCAGGTGCCGAGTACATAGGCTATAGGTCACTTCAGTCATCAAAACCTGTCAACCTTAGAACGCTATTAACACCTGTGACCTTAGCCTTCTCGGCCCACCCGATCGTCATCTCATCTCACTCACGCCAGCTGAATAAATCATCCCTGAACAACGTTGCCAGGCAGTGATGGGTAATTGAATTTCTAATTCTAATTAATTAGCTAATGAATTAGCTATATAATTCTAATTCTAATTCTAATCAATTACTTCAAAAATTTTGCTAATTCTAATTCTAATTCTAATGAATAGCTTGCTAATTGTAATTGAAAATAACAATTAGGCCTAGTTGCATAATTAGCACACTTGCTTGTGTCAAGTGCTTTGGACTCACGATCCAAACTCAAGTGGATAGAGAGTTCTGAGTAAGGATGTTTTGTTCAAGGACAAATTAAGCTTCAAGTAGACTAAATTCAGTCTCAAAGCAGATAAGCAATAGGCCTACACCTTTTACACCATGCAGCTATGGACAATGACAAATCAGTCACACCTCAAATTAAGTCCCACAACGATCTACTTTGATATATGGAAGAAACTACTGAAATCAACAGAAACTGAAGAGCTCCAACGTTACTTAGATACTCCAACCAATATGACCACTAATCGTATTTCTTTTTGGGAGGACCAAAAATTGAACTTTCCGTGTTTATACCAGCTGCATTTGCAGCATCATATTATACCGGCCACATCTGCTGCTATATATATATTAATTAAAAGATCATTTAGTGCAGCTGGATTTATTCTTAATGATAGGAAAAATCGATTAGATGATACTTTGTTTGAGTCACTTTTACTTGCAAAATGCAATTCTGATATACTCTAGATTACGGAGGATGAAATTAATTTTTGTCGTTACATTAAAATGCATCACAATTTTAATTTAGTACTGCACTTCTAATTGCTAATTCTAATTAAATTAGAAGGTATCTAATTCTAATTATAATTAATTAGTTGTGTAATTTTGCTAATTCTAATTCTAATTTTAATTGTAAAATTTTAACTAATTCTAATTCTAATTAATTAGATTTAAAAAGGCAATTATATATATACCCATCACTGGACTTGCCAGTGTGGGTTATTTTTACCCAATCTGGTTTTTTGGGCCTCGTCTGGTTATTTGGTATTTTTTGGGCGGAATCTGGTTATTTTTTAAATCTGCGAAAATAAAAAAATTGCCTGATTTACGCAGTGAGAGTGAGAAAAAAATTGTTTTCAGTTTTCAGCATGTTGAAAACTCTTATTTTGCTTGCAAAAAGTTTACAAGTTTAAAGTTTACCTTGCTTGAAGACAACGAGACGACCTTTTTTGCTCGTCTTCTGGAGACGTTGTACTATAATAATTTTCCGAAAAATTTTCAGGTTTGTCGCAATTATTATGAATTTTATCATCTTTTTCGACCTTTTTGGGAACCTGGTTATTTTTAAAGGCACGATCTGTTTTTTTTCAAAAGGTTCACTGGCAACACTATCCCTGAAAATCTGCAACCGTGCATTTTCGTAGCCCGCATCTGAACTTTGGAACTCGATCCCAGCTTTCTTCCGCAGCCTTAGACACTGTCAAACAATAAAATCTGAATCCTCATTTCCCGAAAAACCTGCACAATGCAGCATTCGTGTCTTCAGATCTAAACTTAAACTTAAATCGCTCCTTTTTCTGAAATCATTTCCTTTTAGCTATATCAACCTAGCCTCACTGCCCTTCGGATACATTGACCGTTGCCTGGCTGATCATTCACTTTTCCCATAGCTATTTTATCAAATGCTATGCGCCTAAGAATGAGCCGCTACTGTTGTACTACTGAAGAACGCGCTATATAAATTTACGAGATTTTACGTAACTGACTCTTTGGTGTTAAAATCTCTCGGTCGTTGAGCATGATGCCCGGCGACAGGACTACGTTAAGTGTTATCGAAGCTGAAAGTTTTCCACACACGAAATCGAGATAAGCTTCTTTAGATAAGACGCGCATCGGTTGAATGGCGGACGACGGATTTATTCATCATAAGAATCGTTTGAGTTGAAAGAAAATAATGAGAAGAGAAAAGGACTGCGAGAGGACGAGAACAAAGGCCCTCGAGTCCTCAACCTCCTACGCCCGCCGATCAGCTGCTGTCTAAATAACTGCGCTATCTAAATTCCCGTCTAATTTCGTTCTGTAAGTTTTGAACAACATTTGAGATTTTAAAAGTCTTTCTAAAGAGAAGTTTACACGAATTGAAAGACATGGGGTTCCACAGACTTCGATGATACGCTGTACAGTTGCGATTTCAATGTTGTGTTATCGGCTTGTAGTGTTCGTTTTTCAATTCAAGTGCCGTAACACTGAAGAGTTCACTGAAATGGTGCTATTATTAAGCTGTTTCTGTAAAGAAATGGCTTCTTTCATTTAAACAGTCTGAGCTACAACAATTGTGATAGTTGATGTGCCTGTAAATGCTATTTCCAGTGATTGGCTCACTGAAATTTGTACCTTGTCATTGCTATTGTCATAAACACATCCATGAGAGCAGACCCCCTTATTTGGATCTAAACTTGTTGTGAAATGTGTGCAAAACCAAAGAGAAATTTTATCAGGTTGGATAAGGGTGATTGCTAACAAGATGTCTTACAATGGCTTCACCTCATGTACCAGTTTTCTGCATTATGGTAGCATGGGAAGTAAATTCTTGAGGCACAAAATGAGAAGGTCAACATGTCAATGTCCAGGTCTCACCTCCCATATAAAGAGTTTTAGTTCCTACTGATAAGGTTGTTTTTATTAAGAATAGATTGAATAATATGATACATATCTGCAATTTAGCACATAGTGAGAAAGCATCTAGTGACCTCACTGCTTGTAATGATTTGGCTTAGGTGGATGTTATTGATATATTATTATATGTTATTGAGATATTATATATATATATATATATATATATATATATATATATATATATAATGTATACATGGACAGATAGATACAGAGAGCAGATAAGTTGAGGAGACAATTCCTTTTAGAATATTTAATATTCCTAATCTTGATGATTTGATCATCAGTGACAGTGTGTATGGTGGATGTATGCAATTGTTCTGACATGATTCATGTATTTACTCAAGATTGAGGATTGATCTTTTCACAACCACTGCATGACCAGAGCATACTGAGACTTGGAACACAGCTGTTAGGACTGCTTTATCAAGAGGCAAGGCAAAGGATGCATCATATCCTTCAATGTTTGCTTTTATATTTTTCTGAATGCACTTGTTGTTATTGTTGTAGGTCTTCTGTGATGACCTTATTGTTACTAATGTGTTGCTGTGCTGCTACTGCAGTAATGAGAGAACATTTTGTGAGAATCCAGAAGCCCCAAACTAGAAAACACGTGCATTTGAGCTGTTTGCTTTAATCTTAGTGCTTATGATGTCAAAGGTTCCTACTGAAAAGGAAAACTGTCTTGGCAACATTTTAGAGAAGGCAAAAGCATCGTGTTGTTTTTCACTTCCATTCCAAAGCCACATTCCTTCTTGTCGCCATCTGTTTGGAAGAAACTCTTCTGATGCTGCTGATGAACCACCGGCTTCAAGACCCTTTCACCATAGTGGCAGGGTTCACTCAAAGTCAAAAGATGATCTACCTCATCATACTCATACTCACAGAGAATTGAGAAGAGAAAGGTCCGGAAGCTGCAGGCGTACAACGACGACGACCTCGGTTGACCGACTGCGAATTGCTTCTAGAGAAAGAGAACAAAGTCTTCTGCAAAGTCTGTGGCTTCAGCAGCAGCAGCAGCAGCAGGACTTCACATTTCCAAGAAAGGAAGATGCAAACTTCATACTCGATAAGATTAGCGGAAAGAAATATCGTAGAGGAAAGCTTCTTGGCAAGGTCAGTTCTTGGTTGACTGCAACATTTTTCAGTCCTTGTCTGATTAATTATCTGACTTGTGTCTGTTTTCGTTATGTCGGTGTTACAGTTTTGTCTTCCGTTTACATTCATATTAAAATGACATTAACCAGTATAAGACTTAACATTTGTTGAGTAAAAAAGCGTAATGATATAATGCAAATGTAAAGATTAAGCAAGAATGAGTTGCAATAAGATTCAGTATTGTGAACCACATATTGTTTAAAATTTTGTATTGTTGTTGAAACAACTTCATAATGTTTACTTTCTTACTAAATTTTTTATATTTATGGTGCTTTGTTAGTATGCCCTTATATTTTTTCATCTGAAATTAGTGTTTTTTGGATGGTTCATTTATAATAATGAATTTCCTTTGCTCTTTATTTTCACTGATGGCCTTCTTTGCTGAGTGCATGGCATCACGGTTTATTTTTGGTATCTTAGTATCTTCCATTCATTATCTGTACATAATTATGCTGAAAATACCTAGATTGTTAGAAAGTTAGAAAAATAGTTTATTACAAAGTGCTATGAATGTGACATAGCTGTTGTAAAAATTCACATATAGTAAAATTTTGAAATTTTGTGATTTCAAAGTTTGTTTTTCAGGGTGCATTTGCAAAATGTTATGAGTTGACAGACTTGGAAACGTGCGCTGTTTATGCTGGAAAGATAATTCCAAAGAGCAAGTTGTCAAGACCTCAGCAGAGAGAAAAGGTATATTTTACTAGACACATCTTAACCCTTTGGCTTCTCTGCTTCTGCAGACAATCTCATTCTCCTGCTAGCCTGCTCCCCTGGATATCCCCTTCCATGTAATATAACAGCTGGAGTCAATAATAAAGCTGTAAAACAGTCAAGTGGTTATATTTGAAATTCCATTTGAATGTAATAGTCACTTTACAATAGCAGCCTGTCTGCACTATGTAGATCTATGTACATGGGGAGTCGGAATAAAACGTTACCTAATTATATAAATAATATTATGCATGGTAACATTTTATTTTGACTCACTGTGTATAAACAACTTTGCAGGGTGAAATGTTAATGGCTAATAGTGCTTCAAACATTGAGACGAAATTCAATTTCTATTTATTAGTGTACATTATCATATTTAGTCCATCTAAACATTGTTCAGTTGTTTGCAGTACAAAATATGCAGTACCAGATATTTGTCTTACTGGCCAGTGTTCATACTGAAATATCAGTCTTACGGATATTTGTAATGACCTCCAAACTGAAGTTTTTGATTTTGGGGCAACTAGGTTAAATGTCTATCTAACATTGCATTATTTTAAGTTTTTTCCTCTCAGAGTATGTCCTTATTGTGTTTTCCTTCAAATTAACTGCATGTGAATTTTAAAGAAATGAATGTTGGCTTTACTTTTTATATAGACATAATCCAGAATTTGAATTCATAGTTATGCGTGTTTTTAAAACATTATGTATTAACCCCTTTAGCGTGTAATAAAATTGTCCAAGACGTTACCAATGTGTGTTATTAATTTTGGAGAATAACGTTATTTTGAACTGTTAACATGTACTTTTTAAACTTACTATATTTCAGGCTATATAGAAGCTACAAAGATGTGGTTTGCATCATTGTTTAGCATTTTTATTGTACTTACCATCCATCCATGCCAAAAAAAATTTGAAGGGGTTGGGTCCACCCTACAGACCAAAATATGACCTCCTCCCAAAAAATACGTTCAAAGGTCAATAAAAATTTTTTCAGCGGTGACCCCTAGGTTCAGCGGCAAAGTTGTAGGTTGGTGTCTTTGGAACAGATTAGTTCAAAAATTTTGAAGATGGGACCCAATTTGGTGGAGTTATGGTGTTTCTACACCAGGCACCCGTTGCTCGGAGAAGTGACATTTTTTCAGAATCTCAAATCTGAAACACCTTACCTTGCAGGCTATATAGAAGCTACAAGGATGTGATTTGCATCATTGTTTAGCATTTTATTGTACTTACCATCCATCCGTGCCAAAAAAAGAAAATTTGGGGTTTGGCCCTCTACAGGCCAAAATATGACCCCTGCCAAAAATTTTCTTCTAAGGTCAATAAAAGAAATTTTCAGTGGTGACCCCCCTAGGTTCAGCAGTACAGTTGTAGGTGGGTGTCTTTGGAACAGATCAGTTCAAAAATTATGTAGATCGGTCCTATGGTAGATAATCAAAGACAGGAAAACTAGCAGCTCATCCATACCCACGTCCTCCCATTTGAGCAACCTTGAGTGCCTGGCCAAGGTTACTTGCTGCAATTGTGCTGCCCTCCTGTTAGTTTCCAACAGCATTACCCCAAGTATTTCCGTGGTAAAAATAACATTGAAGTAATCCATGGGGATTTGGTGGGAGGATGGATGTCACCATCATACCTGACTCCCCAGTGAACGCCACGCGGGTTGGTTCCCATTGGAACTCGTGCCTCACCTCGTACCCCTCCGTCTCGTCGCTGTCCCCGGAACTTTCGTCTTCCGAGGACCGCTCGTCACCGCTCCACATAACATCATCGTCGGTGTCTTCGAATTCGGAGAGATCATCGTCCGATTCCATGACCATCTCCAAAGCTTCAGCCGCCGCTAACCTCTTTCTCGACGCCATCTTTTCAACAACAACGAACCCCCTCCCTCTTCCAGCCTCAACTACGATTCTATTTTTAGGAATAGACTGGCTCGCGCGCCATTGAACGCAGAATATGTCAATAAACGCCTAGATCGCTTTGGCGTGCTCAGCTTGGGGCAAACATATAGATACGGGTCTGTGAAGTTCATGACGAACTGGACTTTGGGCAAACATATATGCGCCATCTATGACGTGCTGGGCTTTGGGCAAAGCGCTAAAGAGGTTAATACAGTGTCTGATAAATTTTTTTACATTATAACAGCACACTAAACAGAACAAATTTTTTCACGGCACATTCTTCATAAAATTACAAAACCAACCAACAATTTATTAAATTGAGTGTTCTTTATTAAGGAACTGCGGGTCTGCTGTCACATATAATGATATGTAGATGTAACAAGAAAAAGTAACGTTCATAGACTGTAGATTCTCGCCGTTGTTTTCCTTAGTGTCGTTTTTCACCTTGCATTTTCTCAGATCTTGCCAAAAATTTATCCATTTCAAATTTCATAGGGCTAAATCTAGTTTAAAAGCATCAAATTCAACTGTTACTATACTTATAGTTACCCTACTATTGCAACATCTCAACACATGCAATGTAATAATTTCAAAACGGTAATTGGGTCAAATGTATCATGCGGCGCTCAGGCGGCTGTTGTTTTTACATTGTAAAGGCCTAGTGACGGTGGACGTCAACGAAAGACGTTAATTTCTGGCAGTTGTACTGCCTTAGCACAACGTTATATAAAAAAATGGATGTCCGATATATTGTATTGAACAGTTCTGTGTCATGGCTGGTGTGAGGTTCTATATATGACGCCATTTTTACACTTGCTCATCCGGCAAAATTTTTAGAAGGGAACAAAAAATTAAAATAATAGTAAAATTCTGAAATTCTTTCACGGCACAGCTGGAATCTCTAGCGGCACACTAGTGTGCCGCGCTTTACATTCTGAGACACTGTATTAATAGTAAGTAAAGTCCTCCCCAAGCATTCATGGTAACCTCAAGGCTCCTAGGGCAGCGCTGATCTCTTTTTCAAGGCTCTCAGCCAGACGACTGATGCAAGTTACATGATACGAGGCCTGTGTTCTCCAAGTAATGCACCTGTCTACTCTGCAGTTAAACTACTCAGTTGCCAACGCCATCTGGTGAATGAAGGCTGAGTCGACCTTAGGGGCTTCAGCAGGATTAGATCCTGTGTCCATCAGCATGCCTGTCTAGCATGTTACCATTCTACCATCTTCCCATTCTTCATTATATTTGAATGCTGATAATATGATCAAATCTTATGTGAGAACAAATTTTGTAAGCAAACCTGCAGTTTAAAATACCCTTTGTCTCTCTCCCATCTGCCCTACCTATACTGCACCGCGCTGTTCTTATCCTAGTGCAATATGTGTGTAAGCCATATAGAGGCAGCAGCCATCAGATAGTTGACTCTTCTTTCTCAGTGATCCATCAGAGGTCATAGGTATTTTACTATAACTAAATGACAGCAGCATGTAATGAGGTTGATTTAAGAATATAGTAGGCCATTTGAAGTTCATAATCAGCATAGTAAGCCACTGTTGAGTGCATATCCAAAGACAACAGACTATTTGTTGAATAATTTTTAGATTTTAAGATTGAAAATGTGTAAAAGATCTTTACGAATGAGTGCAAACAATTCAGAAAGTTTTATTTTATTGTATTCTGACTGATGCTTTACAAATGTTTAAACTTAGTTGGAATGGGAAGTCACTGTGCATCGCAGTTTAGGACATGAAAATGTTGTGCGTTTTTTCGACTACTTTGAAGATGAACGTAATGTCTACATTGTTATTGAGCATTGTCGTCGAAAGGTTTGTTATATTTACCTAACTAAATGATTAAAAGATTTTTAAGTAGCAAAGTTCACAATAGAATTTAAGGTAGACAGTTTTGAAAGCTCTTTGTGAAGAAGCTATTTCACTACTACTGATGTGTCATTCTTGCTTTCACTTTTTATGGACCAGTAAATCATTGAAATAACTAATAACTATTTTCATGAATTTCTGTAGTCGCTTGATCATGTTTTGAAAGTGCGTCGTTCATTGACCGAGCCAGAAGCGCGCTATTACGTTCGCCAGTTAGTCGAGGGCTGTCGCTACATTCATTCACAGCATATTATACATCGAGATTTGAAACTGGGTAACATGTTGCTGAATGGGAACATGCAAGTCAAGATTGCTGACTTTGGACTTGCGACACTTGTTAAATACGAGGGAGAAAAGAAGACGTTAGTTTTTTTTCACATTTTTTACAACATTAATCGATTACTTTAGTTTGCAATGATCTTAACCTTGATTAGAGACAAACCTGGTTGTTTGTAATGATATTTGTGAATTTTTGCATTATTTTGTTCCTTTTATGTTGATTTTGTGGTATTTCTGCTTTGATTAGTCATTGCAAGTTTTTATTAATTTTTGATATATTTGATAACATTATAACAGTTGAATAAGGAGTCAAATTGTTTCTTTTCATTGCAAATTTTTCCATACAGCAATGAAACAGACCAGATGAACTGTAGATTGTATTATGTTTTTAAGGGGTGTTTGTGGCACTCCAAATTACGTTGCACCTGAAATTCTGAAGCAAGAAGGTCACAGCTACGAGGTTGACCTCTGGTCTATTGGATGTATTATGTAAGAATAACGGTATTGCTTTCTCAAATATTATATTCTGCTCATTTGTAGCATTCCACTGTGAATGATTCTTTGTAGTTTTGTGCATTGCGGTCATTGGTTTAGAGCCTTCATAGGATACAGTGGTCAGCTATATCTCTCACAAGTGGAACATTACACTTGAAGTTTAACTTTGTCCAATATTTCATGCACTATCACTTTTGTTTAGCATTCACACTAGTGACTGATACTGCGTTGTCATCATTTTTTCTTCTCCTGTCTACTGCCTTAGCACAAAATCTATTGTTGATGGATTCCAGCCAAATCCTTGAACAGTTCTGTGTCATGTCGTCAAGAGAAGTATACTATGCTGTTGCTAAAAAGTCCTCAGGATTGTAGAACCTTTGCATCTTGTGTAATACTGATTTCTTAACCTCCTTAGCATTAACCCCAAATAATGCTCAGGCAAGCGGTTACCGTACTTTACATTGTCAAAGTTTTAGTGGATCAAAGCAGTCAAAGTTTGACTCTGTCAATGAGGTAGGCATCTGGGGTAGGTAATGGAGCATATTTCTAATGAATTGTGCAATTTTAATTTATATGGTGCCTGTTTTTATAGCATCATTTTAAACAAATTCACTGATTATATACCGGTAATATATACTTTTCTGCCTTGACAATTACTGATTTCTCAAATATACATTATTCAAATATTATTTCATTGCAAAGTCAAGGTAGCATACTATAAAGTACCTGCAATTTTAATTTATGCAGTGCGTATTTTTATAGTGCCGTGTTAATTTATATAATGCCTATTTTATAGCACTATATAAATTGGCACTATAATATATGAATGAAATTAACAAGGTTCTGTGGCAGTGTCAGGCAACCTATTTTGGTCCCAGGCACCCTGATAAAAAAGAATTTCCACCACGGCAACCCTACTAAAACTAAAGTATAAAAAACTATAATATAGTCTAGACCAGCGGTTCTCAACCTTTATAGAGCCGCAACCCTTTTAATTCAATTCCCCATGATGTGGCGACCCCTCAACGGTTAAATTATTTTCGCTCACAATTTAAACTGCTAAAAGTAATAATGCTACGACAATCAAAATGTTCGAAATCGTTATTATTTAATTGTCTCCATGTCTATCCTCGAATGACAATTATAGTAAAACAACTAGTACGTCGTAACTACCACTGAGGAAATTTTATACAATAACAAGAAAAGAGACAACCCCATATTTCTGATGGTCTCAACCGAATCAAATGAAATCGTCATTCGACCCCGTGATGTGACCGACCCTCTGGTTGAGAACCGCTGGTCTAGACTCTAGAGCCTTAAGTATTTCAACAGCTTCATTTGACAGCATGCATTCTGCTACAATTTTAAATGCTGGCTTATTAACTTCTGTGGCTTCTGCATGCGATTATTTCTTTTTCACTAGAAGTTGAGCAATCTTGAAACTGGCAAATTGATCTTGATCAGATACAGTTTCTCCTTGTAAAAATGTTTAGCATTTCAAAAATTTGTGCAGCCCTTTTGAAATTTCTTGCAGCACTTAAGCAAGTTAGGGACCCAGGGTACTTTAAGCACACGATTGCAACCACGACACTGTTCTAGGGTCAGGTGTCTAATTTTACCATTGCTTTCAAATGAAATTGTTATCAATGTTAGATAATTCAACTTATTATATATATATATATATATATATATATATATATATATATAATTGTGTGTTTGAATATAAAAGTGTGTTTGAAACGTTGCCTTTTAGCATTTGAATTTAATTTCAATAAAGGCACTGCATAAATTGGTGTCTAATTTTTACGATTGCTTTCAAATAATATTGTTATGATTAGTGAATTCATTGCTTAAATGCATGTTTGAAATGCCACCTTTAGGCATTTAAGCACTTGAAGTCAATTGTAATAAAGGTGCTACATAAATTGGCACATACATGAATAAAATGAATATGATACTAATATCAGGTGTGCAGTGATTACCTCTAAACACTTGATCCTGCTTGACAAGTATTAGTATGCTATCTATCTGAAGTGTTCAACAATTTTAAGTAAATAAATGTAATTTTGCTGCTTCAGAAATAATCTTACTTTCAGTAGGTCATTTTCACAATTAATCTATCAATTGTCAAGGAGATTAATGTGGTTTCATGTCATCAACTGATTTTTAAATCTTTGACAGCATTGTTTATGTTGTTATGCATACTATAGGCAATTAAGGCCCAACCTAGCCCTGTGGTACATCGTTGATAGCCTAAACCCAATCTGTAGAATGCTATGTAATCCTGGAAAACTGATCTGATGATACCAGGAGAAGTTTCCTCAGCATTTTATTTTTTAATTCTCAATTTATATATCTGAGTTCAGAGGAGTAATGTAACTGTTGTGGAAAATTCTTTAATTATTGCCAACCATAAGCTGTTCATATTTTGCAGATACACAATGCTCTGTGGCCGTCCTCCGTTCGAGATGCCAACTCTCAGGGAGACTTTTAGGCGAATATCTGAGAACAAATATTCCTTGCCGTCATATCTTTCAAATGCAGCAAGGGACTTGATCAAGAAGTTGCTGAATCATGACCCAACTTGTCGTCCTAATCTGACCACCATCCTCCTGGAGGATTTCTTTACCATTGGATTTGCTCCAGTGTCTTTGTCACCAAGCTTCTGTGAGAAAAGCCCGAGGTTCCCAACTTCAACACATCTGCCAAGGCCAGTCTGGTTCTGCTCTTCAAGAGTCATTTGCAGTTTTGCCTATATTCTATCACAGCAGAGCATTTATAATCAATTTTAGCATTTTCAATAATCTGTATGGAATTTTGTTATTAAGGGATTAAATCTGTCCTTTGTTTATACAGAGATAATTCTATATAAATTTAGTTAATCTTGAAACTTTGTTATTTGATTGAAGTCTGAATTAGACAAATCTTAGTATATGAAATGAATGCTTGACTTCAATAATGATTGTCACGTTTTTGTAACAATTTAGACCTCGATCACTGGCATCGACGTCTCTGCATCCAGTTAAGAAGAAATTTGTTGCAAGAAAGCTTTCATCATCTCAGGTATATATATGCTCATGACTCGGATTTCATAGTAAGTTGAAGCCAACATGGCTAGAAGACCAAACGTATTTTAATGTCTTGGTATTAACCCTTAACATCCAGAACCAAGTATGCTTGGTTACATTACACATCATACAAAGTATCTGGCAGTTTAAGGGTTAAGGAACTAAACTGAGGCTGGTTGAACAAGTTTTAAAAATTTCTACACTTCCAACCTCTCTAAGACAGCACTCGGCACTGTTGGACCTCTTCTGTTGTTGGTTGGTGAACACCATTTGTGGATAAATTTAAATTTCTATCCAGATTTTCAAATCCCCAACGAGTTCTTCATAAAATTTGACTCTCAGGCACCAAATGTCATAACGTAGTCTTAATTTATGTGAATCAATTCACGAGTATGGTGTAGGTGATTGGAAAAGCATGTTGTTTTCACGGTCTGCTTTCCTCATTTTACTTGCCATTCTTGCACTGCGTTTCCACGATCTTCTGATTGCACAGGTAATTGTGAAGTCAGCGAAAGATCGAAATGATTTGCAGACTGCGAGAACTCTTGCGTGCTCACGGCCTCGGTCGCACCACTGTGAGCCAGGTAGCTCAAAAGCTGGTAAAACAGGTAAGTTGACTTACTGCTCTCTGTCATTGACGCTTTCTTTAACATTTTAGTATAGTAGTAGAGATACGTGTCTGAGATCTTGTATATTGCCAATGGACTTGAGATCTTGCATATGACAGCCAGTAGAATGGATCTTGTATATTGCCAATGGACTTATAGCCTTCATAGCAATGCAGTGACAGCCCTAAGTAACCAAGAAGTGTATGTTAATATTGAATAAGCAGATTGTTTAATATTTGTTGACAATTTTTTTATTTCTTCTTAGTTGCCAAGAGTCAGGCCTATTCCCTGATGACAGTGTACAAGCTTCTTGGCGGATGTCTTCAGTGCATTCCTACAGGTGTTCTATCGTTATCCAGTAATGTGCTAGTTTGCTCTGTTAGTTATAAGTAGCTTGATGCATGTGACATGTTAAGTCAACTGCTGAGGGAAAACTAAATGAATTAATTTCTTTCTTGCCTATGCACTTGGCTTCATACTGGATTAGCTGTCTAGATCGTGTAAAAAAAAACTCATACATAAAACCACAATGCATTTAAATGGAAGTCACTTTTAGATACATCGTGCTTTGATAAATAGCTCAGTATAGTGGATGGTTTTATTAAATACTGGTTATGCGTTATTGCAGGCATTTGAATGTGCGTAAGTGCTTTGAATTCAGGCTCCTTCTTTGGCTGTTGATGTTTTTTGGATTTCATTCAGTAGCTTTTGAGGTGAAGCAAGCCATTATTCGTGTGTCTTTTGGCCAAGTTGATCAATGATTTTGAATGTGCTGTAATTGATCGTATATGGTTGGATGGGTTCATGACCTTTATGAGGCTGACTATATCAGATATTCGGTTTTGTTTTTGTCTTAATGATTATTCATTGCCTTCTGCTATGTTATCACATTATCACAAGAGTGCGTAAAATCAAGAGTTTCAAAGTTATGCATTTTGAAAGGTTTGACTGTGTTGCACAGTAGTTAAATAGATGGTCCAGTTGTTTTATTGGTGTTTAATATGACTGATATATTTTCAATGAAAATTTTAAAGTGGACAGCAAATTTTTATCTCTCTTAAAGAAATTTTGAGTCAGGTGTTTTCTGCTGAACATTGCAGACATAATTCCTTTTCCAATCAGTTTTCATCTTCCAATTTCTGTCTCAAAGTGGATAGATTATTCCAACAAGTATGGTTTTGGCTTCCAGTTGTCTAATGGCAGCATCGGAGTCAACTTCAATGACTCAACGTGTTTAATACTACAGCCAAATACAAGGTCTCTTGTTCAATCAATCATTAAATTAATCTATGAACTTCTATTGTAATGCCTAAGACATCAACCAGTGGTGCACCAAATCCAATCCAAATTAGGAATTAGAGCCAGGTCAAGCGGGAAAGGTCAGTCATCTAGATTGGCAGGATAGCAGTTTAAGGTGGATAGGCCAAGCTGTTCAGGTATGTCTCAAGGCTAGATCTAAAAGATGATTATGGTTTGTTGTACATACTGTTAGGCAGAGTTATGCAGTGGAATCTATTGCTGGCAAAGTCACAGTCTAAATGAAGTTCTCAATCCAATGTGGTTTTTAATAGAAATTTGTGAAAGTGGCAGCTTGAGATAATGGAAAGGTCATAGTATAATGTCACAGTATGATAGAAAGGGAGATTGAGGCATGCTGTATATTGAGCTTTCTGCTTTCTATTTGACTCTTCATTATCAAGGAATATGTACAAATGTACGATGCCCTTGTGATACTTTTTGCTATAGCACTATTATATAAACTTCCATAGTAATATTAATATTGCTCTTTGTCATGTGAATTGTAGGACTGTTAAGTATGTTAACCTCAGCAATCACATTCATACATATTCTATGTCTACCATTCCGTCGGATCTTCGAAAGAAGTTTGCACTTCTTCTGTACTTCAGTCACTACATGGAGGAGCATCTCAAAGGCCCAATAGGCCATTCGTTGGATGGTAACTCAGAGCTGGCTTCTGTAATCCATCCAACAGTTTACCTAAAGCGATGGTTTCGAACCGATGAAGCTTTGGTTTTGTACTTGAGTGATGGTACTGTACAGGTCTGCATCGTGAAGTTTTCTTATGACTCTTTTTTGACTAACAAAACTAATTATGAACTTCTATAGCAGCCGTTCTAATATTCAGTCAATGGTACTCCAAATCTATTCTCAAGGATCTTAGCAGATTCAGAGCGGGAAACAGCAAGACAGACAATGGAGTATGTAAAGGATTGTGTATTGACAATGGTCATGTGACAGTTAAGAGATAGAAGGCTGGTCCGTTTGAACTTGCAGCCGTCTTGTCACTGTCTCATCTGCTTCTTAGCCTTCTTGAAGCCAGTTAAATTTGTCATTATTCAGAAAGGATGCTGTCTGAATCACCTTGAACTTCAAACATCTTAGAATAAGAGAATGTGGAAAAGTGGAATCAAATATGTGGGGAAGTGCTGGAGTTTTGGGGTCTTGTGATCATAAGTTACTGTTTTCACCAGTTGAAATGGCACCGTCTTGCCTTGGACTTTAAACCACCACATACTTTGGGTCTGTATGCAATGGGATCCAAGTATACTTGGTTCCGGCGGTTTAAGGGTTAAGTGAATTGCTTAAAAGGTGTTTTGTATTCAGGTTATAGTTAATTTCGTCTGTAAAATTTTTCACTTGCCTAAGACTATATGACAGTGCTCAAGAATGGAATATTAATGTGTATTAGAGCAGAGAAGTTTTGTAATTTTTTTTTCAGTAATTTATTGTCTATAACATTTTTGACATTATGACTTCAGACTCACAGGCAGGACATCTGTGTTAATTAACCAATGACCAGAAACCACTCTGCTCATTCGCTCCGGCCAGATACAGATAGTGTGGTATTCGGCAATATCTGGATTCACCAAATACTTGCATCAAGAAACTACCAAATCCGAATATTATTGTCACATTTCATGTTTTAATGAATAGCAACTTAACTGAAGTTAAAGAACGCAACCGCAAAATTTAAATTTAACCGAAACTATGTCACACAAAGAATTAGCTGAGGCTTCATATGGTAACTGAGTAGGCAGTATTAAGTGTCTACTGGTAACTTGAAACTTTAGTAGGTGGTATGTTAGGATCATTCTAATCGTGTTTGGTAATATTCGCTTTGGATCCAGATCTGCCAATTGTTGACCCAAAATTTCCAGATCCGGTATCCAGTGGAAAATACCCATCTGGTCATTCCCTAGTGTTAACGTTGCAGTAGAGATACATTTTTTGAGTTGTTCAAAAGGCAGGTTATGGTATGGTTTTATGGCCTGCTATTAAAGATTCTTTATTAATAGTGCTGTCCTTTAATCGCGATTAACATGCAATTAACATGTTAATCTGTTAATCGTGATTAATTTTTTAATCGCAATTAAAAAATTAATTGCATCATAATTAATCGCCTCATATTTCTCTAAAGAAACTTTAAAACTGAACTTAAAAGTGATAACGTCACAAGTTATTGTTTAAAGTTGACTGAAATGGATGATGCATGTGCTATATAATGTTATGCGTGGTCATTAGTTGAAATTTTGAAAGTCTGTTCTGCAACTGGTGCATTGTTTATTTAAATTTAATTACTACTTTGGGACCAGAATAACGTTGCTAAAAAAATGCATTTAATTGTGATTAAATAAATTAACCGTTGAACAGCACTATTTATTAACCCTTTAACCGTGTATTTAACTGTAACTCAATGTAAAATGGACGGATATATCCGGGATTCCCAGTTAAGTGGTTAAGTATTCTTACTTTGATTTGCTATGCTTGAACTAATTTGATGCAGGTTTGTTTATGTATTCGTATTAAGTATTTGAATGTAGTCATTGATTGTGCCCTTTGAATATTAACAGGTAAACTTTTTGACCGACCACACAAAGCTGGTTCTCAGTGTGCTCAAAGGCAAGGGCCATACAGTGACACATATTAATGCTAACAGCCAAGTGACTTCCTACCTTTTATCCCAGCTGTGTCAGTTCGGTTGCAGCTTGGAAATATCCGTCCGTCTCCGTTATGCACGTCGAATGTTAGAAACACTGATAAATTATGAAGAGGAACCTGTTTAAGACGCTGCATTGGTCTGCTTCGACCCCAGTTCAATCTGCTTGCCAGCTTGAAGCTTGAATATTCCAGAGTTTACTAATTGTTCATCAATGATTGCATATTGTTTTGTTGTGCTCGTCATGTCAAAAACCGTTAAATTCATGATTTCAGGATATCCAAATTGGTGTGTGTGTGTGTGCGTGCGTGCTGTAACACAGAATGTGATTCGTTAGATGAATTTTAAAATTATTCATTCATTGAGTTATTTAAGTTTTTTTGCTCTTATTTTTGTGGTATTTGTACTTGCTTAAATGAACCGCAGGCAGATGGCAGAGAGGTGACTTGCTGGAGGTGTGATGGCAGAATGGGATGGATTCCATTGTAGCCATAAGGTTAAGTCAGCCTTACTCACTGGAGGGCAGTAGTAGAATGAGGAGCAGCACTAAGCTGTGAAGTAAAATGTGGGTCTGGGGAAAGTAATGACAACCTACCCCAGACTAATGGTTCTACCACCTACATTGCTGGTTGCCTAGACCAGAGGTAAACACCGGACGCCAATGCTCAAACTCGAGTACGGGTCCTAACTTACCTTTTAAACGAACCAGGAGCTTGCAGTCTTCCTGTATATTTAGGTATTCAATAATCTGAGTTTGTATTGTTTGAGTAGTTATTGTGCTGGGTAATGTTTTACTGTAACTTGAATATATGTAAAGTCAAGACTTCAGCTAAAGTTTTTGTGTTGTTTATTATGTCAGTGTTTCCCAAACTGTGGGTCATGACCCAAAAGTGGGCCGCAGGGCTCAGTCTAATGGGTTGCATGGTATCACAAAATTAGATTCAAAAGTGTAATTTTCATGCATAATGCTACTAGCCTTGCATAGTTGCAGATAGGGTTAGGTTTTAAGAAATTTATATATCTGCAACCCATGCAAGGCTTATATTAAAATGATTAGTGTTTTATCCACTTTTAGTTGACAATAAGTTTGTAGGATCACAGCACATTGCAAAACCATTGAAGTGGGTTGCAGTTCCAAAAAGTTTGGGAAGCCCTGTATAATGCCAATAACTGCTGGATCAGAATGTTGTGTCAGCCAAAGTTTTGTATTGTTAGACTGTTAGTTTTTGGATTCAGAAGGAGTCTGAATCAAGCATATTGTAAATGTTATGTGTGTATGAATTTGAATCAGGTTAAATTCACTTTGCTGAATTCAGCAGAACAATTTAACTGCAATTTAAGCTTTTATTTTTCAGCCGATGAAATGCAAACGTATGTGATGTAATAATGTAATTTTAGCAGAGCTGATTTCACTGTACATAGGAAATTCTCTGTCACAACATAGGAGGTCATTGGTAAGTGAAATCAAAGAGAAATCTTATTATGTGAAGTTCTGAAGACTTCCTTTGAACTTCAACTTGTGTATACAGAAGTGTTTTGGCTAGTGTTTTTAGTGCTTCTGCTGCAGTTGTGTGGCTAAGTCTGAACATTAAACTTCAAGATTCTGATGCAAGTCTTAAATCACTATGACGCCATGCTCAAATATGAAATCATGTATCATATTTCAGTGCATTTTTCCGATACATTATGCATTATATTCAATTTTTTCTGTCGAGATGTGGGTTTAAAACAAATTGAATTTGCATGCGAGTTGACATATGCAATAGAAATCTGGGGTGTAATTAGATGGTGGCTTATGTCGTTTTCCAAGTAAATTTTATTAAATGCAGTTATTTTTTTGATGAAGGTTAATATTATGCTCATTGTGTGTATTAGGTAAGTACCAGTGTGTGTACCAGTACCAGTATGTGCCAAAGTGGTATGTGGGTGGGTAGATTACCGGTATGTAACTTTAATCACAAAAGCAATGTTAACTTTCAGTTTATGCATGTGCATAACTTTACTCAGGTATGGGGTATATTGGAAGAAATATGATACATGACTTGACATATATTTAATTAACTGAATGTTGTAAATGCATTTATAAATTACTTTGTATTTGTGAATGAATTGCCCCTGTAAAAAAAATTTGCATCTTTCTTTTCTTGTTTGAGGTAAAATGTGAATTGTCGCTTCTTGGGACCAGTTGTGGTTAATTGCTGTTAGCAAATTTGTTCGTGTTGTATTCATTATGATGTGGTGTTTGATTAATGGTGATTGCTTCTAATTTATGCAAAGGCAGCTTATAAAGTATATGAACAGTGAAAATCATTCATGTTGATTAGTCAAATGCTTTCTAATATACCGGTAGTCAATTGAATGAACGACCACTGTTGAGTGTTGTGACTAGGATCAGTGGCTACAAATATGTTTCTTTTAGTTGTTTTCCAATTATTGCATAACAGTGTTTGTTGTTTGCCAAATTGTGAGATTTTGTAAAATGACAGCTGTGGATGAAAATGCAACATTGAAACATATGAATAACCCGACTTTTTAGAATTGTTTTGATGATAATTTTACATTTGGTTTTCTATTTGATATATTATGAAAATTAAGAGCCTACTAGATATGATGCTTCAGGAAACATAAGCAAGTAGTGAAAATTGTGTGAATTATTTTGAGTAATATTGTATGCAATTATATAACTTAATTGATTTCTTTTTAGATCTTAATTTTGGGATTTATAATGTTTCTACTGCAATTAATGAGCTTTCACTGGTCCATGCAAATGAAGATTATTGCATTTAGCAGCTCTTGCTTCCATTACATAAGCATGATTTATTTTATTGAACAGCATCTTGCTCGATGCTTTGGTAGACAAACTAGCAGATTTTGTAGCTGTTTAGTCCTTAATTAGTGTTTGTCAGTTAAAATTCAATTTGTGTTTAATTTTTTGCCTAGCTATGGTGCTTTGGTCACGAGTAGGCCTACCAAGGTGAAACTGCAATAATATGTCTAATCATCATCATTTTGAAATCATTCCAAATATTTGCTAATTTTATTTTTATATTCTGTCACAATTGGTGTGAAGTGTAACAGTGACTTCTCAACATCTCTGTGACTAATGAAATGCATTTTCTGTTTCCAAAATATGAAATTGTTTTGTCCATTTTATGCTGTTATGGAAAATCAAAGAATTTACCAAATGACAGTATTTTCTATATCTGTTTCTTAAAATTTGCTATTATACAGTATCTATAAATATCAATAGAAAAGAATAACTTCTTTTGAATCTTGCTTGGTTAAGTCAGATTGTTCTTATGGAATGGACCTTATAAAGGACAGTAAGATTCTAGTGCAATGAGATATTTATAAAATGAATTTATTTTATAACAACTGAGTACTAACTAATTGGCAATCTAATGTTTGGAAAACCTGTTCTTAATATGCTATATCAAATGGTGTATATAAAGTATAATAGATTGGGTTTAATAGTTTTATGATACGGAAAGTTTATGAAATTTGTTTCGACTTTATTTGAATCAGGACTTGAGTTATTAGCCATTTTTATAACTAATAAAATTGTTTGCCAGGTTCTGGTTAGACTGTTAGAGCATTTGGCAGTGTCTATGATTTTGAAATAGATGCAAAGTTATATGAAAACATGTGTTACAGATAGGTTGTAGAACATTCTATCATTGCAGCTTATTTTGACTTCTCAAAAATTGAACAAATGCCTTTGTATTTTGGATTATATTGCTGGTCATAGTTGTTTTGCAAAAGTTTTTCTATGCATAATTGATTCTTAGAGAAGTCATATGAAATTGAAGACAACTATACTTTGATTTTTACATTATAGGACCTGTTATCTTTGATGAAGTGTGGAATTGTATCATTTTTGTGTAATTGCTTAATTTTACCATTGTGCAAATACCATATTCTTGGTTCTAATTTGTGCATGAAATGTTTTCTGAAAGGTATTTTGTTGGAGCACAAATACTTATTGTATATTTAGTAACTGCTATTCATGATCAGTGGCTTCTTCCACAGACAACTATGCTCTTTAGTCCAAATTTGCAAAATTCGTAGAATCTTTCTCCATCTTCCAGCACTGACTTGTTCCAATAACTTTTTTCTAGAATATTAAAATTTTTCTGCAAACTTCAGAATTGTATGTTTCAACTACTGTATATGCTCAGTTTTGGTACTATTCTGACAAGCAGAGATGGTATCCATGCATATATGGGGACATGGCAGTAATAAGTATAGGTCAATAGGAACATCATCATCATTGTACTTCTTTAACGCCATTATTGCAATGTCCTCAACATCAGTTGATGGTCGCTACTTGATTCGAATCATAATCCCCCATTGTGACTTTGTCAAATCAAATAAGTCGGTCAGATTTCCTTGTGACTCCGATCGAGCAGATAGAAACTATGCCTAGTTTAGTGTGTGAAAGTATCGCAGTATAGTAGCTCCTTGGTTGACGTGGTGAGGCTCTGGGGAAAATGCAATCATAAAATTTCTGCCGTAGCCAATGTTTTATGAACTTGATGCCTGACTTCGTGTCTTATAACGATCTTCCTCTTGCAGACTATTATGATGGATGGGTCGCAGGGTGTATGCTGATTGAGAATGACTGCTAACCTCCCACTCCTTTGTTGTCACAGTTTTGGCAGTTATTGAGAATGTCAGTTCACAAGAGATTTCCACTGCATCTTACTGATTTATTTAATAACAGAAGATTAAATGATTAGAGAAAACTAATTCTGATTGAACTTGTGCTTGCTTCCTCTAGATATTATCAATGTCTGGAAGAGCAAAGCAATAAGTCTCAGAATAAAAAAGAAGATTCTTGAAACATGTATTTTCAGCAGCTTCTTGTATGTCAGTTTTTCTATAGCATTTTCTTTATGATGCTAAAATTCTCTCCAATTCTTTTGTGATGGTCCAAGTCTCGCAACCATACAAGAAGCTTGACAATGATGATGACGATGATGATAGCCGAAATGTAATTGTATGGATGGTTCATATCCAGCTTAGTTTGTAATTCTGAAATTAGAGGGGTTCTAAGTTACAGATTATCAACGTATATAGGCATCCACACTGCTGGCTGGAAAAATGGTTCACTCTCCACTTCTAGTCGGAATTTGTCGGCTCTGACTTGTTATTACTATTCATTTGTTAGGCATTTGTTAACAATAACAGCAAAGCTAACATGGTAGAGTCATGCTGCAGTATTGTCAGTAGCTGCAAAATAATGCTTTTATTCATTTTTTGTCATAACGTCACCTAATTTTACTGACATGAGCGCTAGTTAACAGCATACATGAACTTACAATAGCAGTCAAAGTATAATCGAATCATAATGAACTTACAATAGCAGTCAAAGTATAATCGAATCATAATGAACTTACAATAGCAGTCAAAAGTAATTGCCACAGTATCCGGGCCTTAAATTTAATACCATGGTGAATTTATAAAAAGCTTTTAATTTTGTTACCAGGAATTGGTATAGATTAGTTGCTAAGGCATCTTGGTAACAGATTTTGACGGTTTATTTAATAATTGTGTTTTAGTGAAATGTGCCAAAACATATAATAAAACTTCGTATGCTAGCTGTGATAAGTACTTTTGTCCACTGCTGTATGTTAAATTGTTAATCTCTAACAATATGTAGGCTATGCTAGAAAGTTTCCGGAATTTTTTCTGAAAAAATCCGGAATAATTCCGGGCATTCTATTTTTCCGAAAAAGTTACAACTTACAAGTTACAACTCTACTTATATCTAAACTCGAGAGATTTTTATTTGAAATAATTATATTTCATAATCTTTGACCTTTAAGCGTTTCCGTTCTTATTTCCGTTCTGTTTCCGTTTTACCTCCATGATGACCATGATTCTTTACGTTTAACTTCCGGACTGAGGCATTATGACATTGAAGGTGTATGAAATGTCGTAATGTTTAATTTAATTGCGATGGCTTTGAAATTTATATACTTTTATTGTTTAATGTGCAATAATTGCTTATGGTATTATGTAAATGTTTCGGTCAGGGTTTGTCGAACACCGATGGTGTTCGACAAACCCTAACGCTATCCTCGCTCTCAGCCCATCTAAGACAGAGTTTCTTTTAATTAGACTACCTCAACAACTCAAAAAATTGACAATCCTAAGCTAGTTTTGGCTCCTGGCACAATAACCCCTGTTCCAACTGCAAGAAATCTCGGATTCAAATTTGATTCTTTTCTAAACTTTGAATCACAAATCTCCCAACTTTCAAAAGCCTGCTATGTTCATATTCGTGATCTTCGTCGCCTACGTCCTTGCCTCGATACCAAAACTGCCTCCACAATTGCCACCTCAATAGTCCACTCCAAATTACATTACTGTAAGTCCCTCTACTATAACTTTTCCAAAGCTTCCATCAACAAATTGCCATCAATAGCTCGTGCTGTTACTAAGGCACCTAAATTCTCCCATATTTCACTCATACTAAAATCATTACATTGGCTTAAAATAACTGAACGTATCCAATATAAGATAATAACACTTACATATGGCTGACTTCAGAGAGAGGTACTGAAGTCATCGAAACCTGTCGACCTTAGATCACTATTAATCCCTGAGCCTCCTCGACCCACACGTTCCTCATCTTACCTCATTCTGTCACGTCCACTGAATCAGTCATCCCTGAAAATTTGCAACCGTGCCTTCTCATACGCCTCACCTGAACTTTGGAACTCGATCCCAGCTTCCCTATGCAGACTTGGACACTTTCAAACAATAAAATCTGAATCCTCATTTCCTATCATTCCTGCATTGTATCCTCAAGTCTTCAGGTCTAAGCTTAAATCCTTCCTTTTTCTTAAATCATTTCCTTCATAGCTGTAACAACCTAGCCTCATTGCCCTTTGGATATTGACTATTGCCTGGCTGATCATATACCTTCCTCATAGCTATTTTAAGAAAGGCTGAGAACCTAAGAATAAGCAGCTACTGTTGTACTGCTTTCCAAGGCGCTATAGTAATCTCACGAGATTTTACTTACTTCATTGCTTCAGACGTGCTATAACTATAAAATATGTTGAAATAAGTGACAGTGCAATTAATGTCTTAGTCTGTAACCTTAATTGGTACATTTTTATTACAAAAAAATTAATAAAATTAATTGTATTGTTTTCTGATGGTGGAATATTTAATCTCTGTGTATAAACAAAATTTGCCATGTTCTGATGTCTTCATAATTTGTATCATGCTCTCTGGTTTCCATACTCTTGTAATGAGTAAGTTTGTAATGGGATGCAATTCTCTATCTCTACTATCATTACTGCAGTCCAAGCCAATATTTTCACAAGGTGTGTATGAATTTAGAATAATTTTTACTTGTTAACACGATCAGACAATCCATATAGACAACTGAACAGATGAACTTTGAAAGGAAATTTGAATTTGTGGATTTGGATTTAAATTTGAGATTGATCGTTGTCTGCTGGTAATTTTTTGCCAGAATAGATTTTCCAATCTCAGAGATCGACAATCTACCGATTGCTATGGCAGCTGCTGTAATCATGCAGTTTTCATATCTCGGTGTAGAGACACATCTTATATTTGTTAATTCACTTTTAAATTATTAAAATTGATATGGATGTTAAGAAGCACAGTTAATTATGTAAGTGTTTATAAAATAAAGATTTTGAGAACTTTCTAAAGTTGACGAGGTTCAATGTAATACAAAGTGAATAAACCTAATCACCTTAGTGTATCAGTGCACCTGAAGTGCAGGTGAGGCTGGAAGACTTTAAAGAAGCACCGGTGGTTTGCATTGTGTCCCAACATCTTTCTGATTACTTATCTGTTTTGTTGTGATTCTACTGAAGATGTGGTAGTTGTATGCAGCTTGGTCTGCCAACTTGAATGTTTTGGACATGGACCAATGTTATGATGTGACAAATGAGCACAATTACATCTTATATAATGACATCCCCTAACATGAAGTGCAAACACTGCACACATGCACAGGTATCTGAATGAGATTTGCCATGAATAAAAATCAAATTCCAATTCATTACAGTACATATTCTGTAAATGACATCCCCTAACGTGAAGTGCTAACACTTCACACATATGCAGGTATCTGAATTAGAGATGTGGGTATACCCTACGTGGGTATACCCTACCCTTACCTGTACCCGCGGGTACGGGTAGGGTAGATTACGTATTTTACGGGTTGGGTACGGTTATAGCGCTACGGGTACACCCATTTTTACCTGTAAAAACATGATATTTTCATTTCTCACTACTATAGCAAAAGCAAATTAGTAATGCAGTAATAGAAAAATATTATTGAGTAAAGTGTATTAGTGTAACTTGTATATCACCCTCAGTTTGTCTGACAGCTAGGCTATATGCCACTGCATGCATTTTACCTACTGAAAGCATAAAGGAAATACAGATGACGTTAACTGACGTAATCAGTAAAATAGCAAACATAATCAAACATAAAATCATTGTAATGGCGTCCTGCAGTGATAATGTTCCTTTGGCAAATCGTTTTGTTGTTTAACTTCAGCTCTAATGCCTGCTCATAGCTAAACTATATCTACTAAATATTTTAAACAGGCTCATTGAGTCTTCTAGTCCATGTCCAACATTCATGTAGGCTTAGGCTAGCTGACTAGCTGTATTATACTATGTTACCAACCAGTAGTCCAGTACCCCAGAAAGAACCAGGGCCTACTATTTGCCAAGTGGATTACCCTGATTCCTAAGTCTTAGATCTGTCCTAATCTAAACATTTGCCTCTTGAAAAAATCATGTCTACATACAACATGTAAAATGTAAATGTACTCTGCTTTCATTAATACTGTACATTAATGTTGTTGCCTCTCTATAGTCTCTAGGAATGGATGCGGGTACAGGTCCTTGTACCCGTACCCACGGATACGGGTAGGGTAAGGAAGTTTTGGTGCGGGTTATATAGGCATTTTGCTGTACCAGCACATCTCTAATCTGAATGAAATTTGTCCTGAATAAATCAAATTCATTGCTTTGAATAATTTAGACCATTTC
Organism: Metaphire vulgaris; assembly: GCA_018105865.1. Classification (NCBI taxonomy): domain Eukaryota; kingdom Metazoa; phylum Annelida; class Clitellata; order Crassiclitellata; family Megascolecidae; genus Metaphire; species Metaphire vulgaris. The sequence continues at coordinate 7,723,222 of CM030834.1, forward strand.
AATTGGCCAAATACCCTTTTGTAATCCACAAAATGTACGTCTTTCCGATGTTTAGTGTTTCTCTCACCAATAACTCATTACTTTGGTGGCATCTCTTAAGCTTCTCCCTCCCTAGAAGCCAAATTGATCTTCTCCCAGCTGGTTTTTAGCCTCTGCTTATGTTTTTTGGTTTCTTCAGCACAGTTAGCATGACTTTTGATGCATTGCAAATGAGTCCATTTCTCTGGCGCACTTTTTCACAAATGTGCCTCAGCCGATAAACAAAAAAGATTTCAACCGAACAAGAAATGTCGAGCATGCCATAGTTTCGTCTCGAAGTGCTGGCAGGAGGCTATTCCAGTTCAACAGGGCTACTGCACCCATCGTGCTTTGGGTTCATGTCACACTTGGGACCCGTGTTTGGTGTGAGCGCATCTGGATGGGTCTATGAAGCTCCTGATGAAGAAGACAGTCTCTTTCCAGGTAGCTAGGGGCTTCCCGTCTTAGGCATTTTTCTACTATGGAGATGATCTTAAAACGTTATGTGCTTCTTGACTGGCAACCAGTAGAGTTCATGGAGCATCGAAGTGATGTGCTGTCTCCTCGTCTAACCAGTGATGAGGCGAGCAGCAGTGTTCTGAACTGCCCGGAGCCTACTCAGCTGTTTGTCGGTCATTCATTCATTCATTCAAGCTTTATTTGCTTTATTTTCTCTAAGTATCATTATTGTTTCTTTACAGAAAAAAGAATATAAAAGCTGGACGCATTTGAAATATGGCTTTGGAGGAAGATGGAAAAGATCAAATGGACAGACAAGAAAGAAACTAAGAGGTAAGACAGATTGCAAGAGAACAAAGATCACTAATTAACTTTAATCAAAATAAAATAAGACAGAGGAACTGGATTGGAAATGTGCTGAGAGGAGAATCATTGTTTTAGAGCAGTAATGGAGGGAGGTATACCAGAAAAAGACAAAAAGCAGACCAAGGAGGATGCTATTGGGCTGGATGATAAAAACAGATGCCTAGCCACATGAAGCCTGCTAGGAGGGAGGCAGTAATACAGACTAGAAGATTTCAGCTATCATATTTTGACCCGTTTGATTTGTTTTAATTGGTAGATTTTTGATATTGTGCTTTAGCTTTACTCACTAGCATTAGCTAGATATATTCTGGATTGCATCAATGTTTTTTCATTTGGTTAGAATTCATTTTTGGCTTTGCAAATTTTAAATTTAATGCGTATTATCGCTGACTCCAATACTGTTGCAAACTGGCGTCATGCAGCAAATTTTGGGCGAGGCCCATTTCCAGAGCGAAAAAGCCTGGTTTACAAAGAAAGGTCAGTGCCCTGGACCAAGTACCATAGACATCGTCCTTAACTTCTGAAAAAGTCTGACAAGCAAAGAAGAAGGTCAGAGCAAGTTTATACAAGACGTAGAAAGTCATTCATTTCAATAATTATTTTGAGCCCCAAAATTTCTTGGGGATGTCCGGGCATCCCCAGGCTACCATTGCATGACGCCTCTGGTTGCAGTCAGTACCGTAATTTAATAGTTACTGCAAGCCTATCAGGACTGGAAAAGGCTAGAAATTATTGGCAGCAAACAGAAGTGAGATTGAGGTATAAGGACAGGTGACTGCAGGAATGAGATTTCATTGGGGCTGCAAACAAGTTATCACTTTCATGGTGTCCAAGCAGATAGAGGAAATAGTGTTAGGGATGGAGTTTTTGGTTAAGAGCAAGTGCCGGGTAAATATCGAAACAGAAGTAAGCGTAGGGCAAAGGAAGATTCATGGGACCCAACCAAGACAAGTGCAGCAGTGTTGACACACACAGTTGACATCAGTACCATTTGTGATCCAAGCAACGAAAAGAACAGAGAGGGAGGCGTCAAGATTAAGTCCGGGATACACCGATCACCCGATAGTCAATTAGAGGCAGAGCCGTCGAGCGATAAGATAGTCGCCTGGAGTTGTAAGGAGATGTGGTTGTACGTAGCAAGTTTTATCGGCATTGTGATGTTAACATGTCTTCTTTTCACTTTAGGTAACAGAATGGAGAGTGGAGTGTCTGGTGAAGCGATTTCAAAGAAGAGAGCTACGAAAGACCAATCTATTCAAACAGAATCTATAGACTGGGAGCAAGTCGGTCATGATGTAGAGTGCTTTATTCGTTTGTGTCAAACGATGTGTCTGGTGAAGGAGTTCGGAGAATTGTTCACAATTGGAAGAGAGGCGTTCCCGAATCTGGATCCGGGGATTGTGAGGGCCATTGCAGCTGCACACTACCTGATTGAGCAAGACGAGGAGGAAAAAGAAGAGTAAAGATCACCATGGAAGCCGATATCAAGAAGTGCTGTCGGCGTCCATAAGGAAGTAAGTCACGAAGATATCTAAAGTAGAAAAGCTCATTCTAAAGGAGAGTTAAGCGGACTACAGATGATTGCCAGATACCCAGATGAGGGCCCATCCACATATTATGTATACATGCAAAGGGGCATGTTTTTAACCCCCTCACCTGTTGCAACTTATACATTTTTTGAACCCCACTATGCATGCTTACAAATTAGCTTCTCTACCTCCACAGTTGAAAAATTAATTTTTGGCTAGAGTTACGAGAAATTTGTTTTACTGTTAAATTAGAGTATTTTAATATCAAGTTTTATAACGTTGATATTTATTTTAAAGCAATGCAACAGAACATTTAAAATGTTACAGTCTTGAAATCTTTGGGAAGATCTTTTTTTATCTTACCGCTTCAATTACGTGGTCTACTGACCATTGGATGCCTCTTTTAGGCCGCTACACTCGAGCCCCACCCATAGAGGCAATGGATGGAGAAAGGCCGAGGGAGCATTTAGGCGGCAAGAATAGGCATGTTAGAGGTGTTGGGATTATACCACATCTGAGCCAGAGGTGCCCAACAGATTCTGTACTTTCTCACATAAACTGCAATTTTGCCTGTAAGCTGCAGTCTGAGGCTGTAATAGGCCTAATGCCTATTAAAGTTAGACACTGTCCATGTCTGCGTACTTGAAAGTTGAAATTGACCATCTAGATGTTTGCCAATGCCCTCCCCCGCATTTAATAATCGCGTGAACAATTCTTGTGAGCAGTTTATTAATTTTGCATAGGCTATAATATAGAATTTTGTGTTTGTGCGTATGCATACATTCAGTAGAGACCCCCTCCTCGTACGCATCTGTATGCAGTCTCCTAAATCCGTGATCGTCCCTCAGTGCACACGTAATATATGGATGGACCCTGATATGTCCGACAGTGAAATGGGAGAACTGTTAAAGGTGTGCATCGGGAAGATTTGTACCTTTTGGAATCTAGCTATTCTGTGATCATAGCTTATACATCTTCGGATGAAGATGCATCGTTCAAAGTCGAGTGAAGGAGGACGATTAGGCAGAGCAAAAACAGAATCTTGTCTGAAGGAGGGCGATTTCTTTCGGTTGTATAATTAAATAAAATGTATCTTGTTAATTGTAGACGTGAGGAACCGTGGACACATTGGACGAATTGAGGACATTGTTAATCAATGAATAACTATGAAAGACTTTAGTTCTAAAAATGAGTTTATGTTGATTGTTTTAACTTCAGTATTGTACTTTTGACTTGTGTACATATTTGTGATTGCATTTGATGTAAAGATGCTGTTTCATTTAAAATGCTATCATGCATAATTTAAAAGTCTAATCAGTCACATATTGTTAACACACTATAATTCCCTACACACGATTGTCTTTGTTAATAAATAGGGTATGGGGTCCATCCTGGCTATAAAGTCTGGGGTAGTGTGATGAAATTGCAGAAACACTAAATAATAAGATTAATAATAAAAATACAAATAAATATGATGCTCAGTAATAATGATTATACCGTAATAAAATAAAAGTACAGTAAAACCTACAAAAGTCTTTCCTTGCCTACGGTTCAGATAGTTGCTAAAAGTTGGATTGCCAAAATAGGTGGGTATACCCTCCGAAAAAGATTACATTTTCGGTTAGAGGAAGTGCACCCAGACAAAGACAATGGTGTTTGGCGACAAAGAGGTCAAAAGAAAAATTAAAGTAAATGGAATAGAAGTAGAGAACGTAGAAAACTTCACCTATCTTGGAAGCAATATGACACATGACTTAGACTGCAGACAAGAGGTCACAAGAAGAGCAGCAAGAGCTCTAGATCAACTGACGGCAATGGACAAGATCTGGAAAAGCAAATGAATAAGCACTGAAACAAAATAGAAAATACTCAAAACCTGTATCTTCAGCAGCTTTTTATATGGATGCAAAACATGGACCATCACCAAAGACCTGGAAAGAAAAATACTAGCCTTTGAAAGAAAATGTTATAGAAAAATACTACGAATCGGATGGGTCGAAAAAATCACAAATGAAGAACTATACAGGAGAATTCAGCCCAAACAAACCATGCTGGAAAGAGTAAAACAAAGGAAACTCCAACTTTTCGGACACATATATGTATGCAGAATGAAAGAGGACAGAAAGATCAAAGCTCTATTGTTTGGAATAATGGAGGGTGCCAATAAGAGAGGGAGACCACACAAGGAATGGTGTGATGATATTGAAGAATGGTGTGGAAGCAGTTTACAGGATCTTAGTCACAGAGCAACGGACAGAAAAGAATGGCAGAAAACTGTGGAGATGGCATTATACACCAACGGGCGATGAGCCCACAGTTAATGATGATGATGATGATGACCCAGCACCGCACTAGCGACTACCAAGGAGCAGAATGGCCCCAATGTTAAATCATGAGGTAGAAAGAGAAGCCTAGAGACCAGACCGTCAAGGGGAGAAGTGGTGGTATTAGGGTACACGAGTTACTGAGTACACAAGGCCAGGAGATACATGGGTAGTCTAGGTTCACGTGGGGACAAGGAAAGTACTGTACAATACATGAAATAAGAGGGTTCGGATGAAAAGTGTCCTGCAATAAGGATAGAGTAGCATAGCTGCATGAATTACATGACCGATGCAAAGGAAGTTTTCTTGCTTTGGGGCTGTCCATAAATGATGTTGTGCACTTGGAGGGGGCTAAAAAATTTGTGACGATGAGTGATGAAAATCGTGAGTAATTAGTAATTATTGTTTATTGTTATACTCAGTAGTCTGTAATATACAGCTGTATGATAATGTCCTGCACATTTGTAGGATTTTGGGATTTTTGTTTTTTATGAATATCTGAATAACCATTAATGATTTATGATATGCAAATCTCAATATATTTCAACGGGTATTGATGTTTTTGGTAAAGAATTTGCTAATTATTGTGTGATTGCCTTAAGGATCCTCACAACAAAAATTTTGTGAGGAGCGTGAAACGTGCAGGACTTTTTCACACAGCTGTAATAATTATAATGAATAGTTTCAATGAATTCATTGCAATACCTGCTTCATTCAAGAATTAAGTGAATTAGAACATTAATTTTGGCATTGGAAAGATGACGAGGGGTTGACGTGTTGTGACGTCATATTTGAGGAGACTTGTGACGAGGGTGAAGGGTTCAAAAAAACTCAAAATTGCGTGACGTCATTTATGGAAATGTGCTTCAAAGATTCTTTATTTGATGAAGTGTAAAATCTTGACTTGCATCCTTTTGTTGACAATAATAATAATAGGTGTTAATAAATATAATATTTGGTTGTATTTAAAGTGGTTCTTGTTAATGACAGATATGTGAAAACATCTCAATGATTTGAATTTCAAAAAAATTATAGATTAATAACTTATCTACTTTTACTCTTGAACTTTTGTGCTGGTCAGATTGTTTTTAAAAGTAAATTTTCATATTCTCAAATTTTACCTGTATTTAATTGTTGGTACATCATTTAGGCTAGTATCAGAGAAATAATGCAGGGGAGAATAAAAATTATTAGTTGGCGGGGGACATTTTGTTGCTCAGTTATCCCCATTTTGTTTTGGGTTATATGGTAATAAAAAGGTTTATCCTGGTTGTTGATGTTGATGCCAGAATTACTGCAAATTCACATTCTCTCATTTCGGATTACATGTTTTGCTTGTCAGGGTGATTTGGTGAGGAAAATATAAAAATATCAGGATGACCTTCTTTTTGGCTTTAGAACTACTGGATACATGGCGATTTTGAAGAACTTGCACAATCATATGATAAACTTAAAAGGGGGATATTTAATTTTGGCAACTGTTAAAAATTATTCTATCCTCCAATGTCGATGCCAAAGAAACAAACTGGCTTTGTATGGTTTTATGTCCGATCGATCGACACTCAACATTAGTTTTGACAACTTTCAAATAGTGACTGCACTGATGTGTCACGTGGGCTACGTATAATTTTGAGTACACAATGGCATTTCTACATAAAGGCGTCCATAGGACCATCGCTGTTGCTCGAACAGGGTCAGGCCAGCTCCGGAGAAACTGCTCTCCTCTGCCTGGCCTGAGCACCTGAATTTAGACCCACAGTTACTTTGAAGATCTTTCTTTAAAAAAACCACCAGGCAACAATACATTATTATTATAAGCAATCTTTGACGCAAAGGATGTCACTCAGTGGTATAGGCTAGCCAGGATTTCCGGAAGGGGGGAGGTTGGTTTTGATCAATAACCAACTTCGAAAAATCTTGACAAGCAAAAAGATCATCCTCATCTTTACTCTTGTATTTTCATTTTTTACTGTCCACGCAACGACTGACAAGCAAAACTGGTGTCATCTTACGTCATGAAAACATTCTAATTAGCGCTATTGAGATTATTTTGTGTCTACAGCCAAGGAGGGAGGTTTGATCCCCAAAACCGCGACCGAAATTTTTTTTAACTGCTATCTAACATTGGGAGTTTTTGTCGGCATTCTAATTATTGTTAACCCAAATATTTGGTAATAATACTGATGTCACTCAGAACAGTGGCGTGCATAAAACGTTATGGTGAAAGTCGTTTTGAGGTCGATAAAAATAGTCGCCGAGTCAATTTGGCGCCCCCATCTGGTCGGTGCCCGGGGCCACCGCCCCATCGCCCACACTCTGCTTTGCACGCTATAGCACTCGAATGATATTTCCGTCGGTTTCTGAAGTGATTGCTGTTGGAATCTTTTCCAGGCACAAACTTCGTCTTTGCATCTTCTCTGTCATATCTTGCCAGCTAATCACCATCAACAAGGTATAGCCTTTGCCTACACAACAACCGGACATTCAGCCGTTCTGGGTTTAAAATCGCTCCTTGCTTTCGTCCTGACTTCTGTTTAATATAAGCCATAATAATAATAATAACTGCTCTGTGCGGCGGGTGGACTCAGAGGAGCATGACTAGTAGTTGATGGGACGTTGACCGCCGGCTTAGTCGAATGACTGACCGATGCTGCCGCCGCCGCCGCCGCCGCCGCCGCCGCCGCTGCTTGCTTGGGCCGCCGTCTTGTCAGCCTGACGGGGCATCCAGCGTGTAACCCAGTCCTCGTCATCCGCCTCATCCCTCCACCTGAGGCTAATAGTAATATATAATATAGTAAAGTGTTTAAACGTCGTCGACTCGTCGGAGCTGTGTGTGTGAAAAACCACGGTCATGCCTGAGCAAAATTAGAAAGGAGTCACGTTGGAACGCCAATATAATCAAGGGGACGATCAGCACAATTAATGCCAGCGCCGATCTCGTTCGGTTAACGGTCGTCAAAACATTCGTCAGCATTGGTATTTTCTATTTTCTCAGTAACCCGTTCTCTGTACAGATTTTAACTGTTGGTAACCCTGTGGACCCGTAAAGCCGCAAAACCGTGCTTTTATGTCTAGCGTTCCATAAATCGAGAAGTCCTTTTTGAGTTATCCATTGCTTCAAATAGTGACTGACCATTCATTGTTCGTGAAGGACAACAAGCAATCATTGGACAATTGGATCTGTCAATAAAGGCGTCCCAGGACCATAGGGGACAGTTATAAAACTTGGTACCATACCACACTCGCTAGAGAACAATGCTCAAATTACCGCTTTTGTGCCTGTCTTGTCACGAAGCAATTAAGTTGACGGTCTCCCGACTCAAATGCCTGAAGATCGGTCGCATACCGTAAAACGACCAGGCAACAGCATCATATTCCTTGGACTTTGAGCGTACGCTCAAACAGGTGGCGATGTGACCTCAGTGGGGGGCGATATGTCGAGCTTGGGAATGACTTTTGTTGGAAGGGGCAGGTTGGTTTGGGAGTCAATAACCAACTTCCCTAAAAATCGCCCTGCGCTCAAACCAAAAATATCCTCATCTAAAGTAAATTTTTCGTTTTTTCATAATTTATCCAGCGTAAATAATAATAGAATTTTAGAAAATATGTCTAAAATTTTACGGCCTTGACATCCTGTAGCAAAGTGGTTAGAATTATTTTATATTATATCATATCATATTATATTACATTATAATATATATGTATTATATTAAATATTAAAATGTATATAAACATTAAATATATATATATATATATATATACCCACAATATATCTATATATACGCCACTGATATATATCGAACAGTGGCGCCAGAAAGTGGTGGACGCCCGGGACCAGAAGTCGATAAAACTGGTCATAATAAGATTGCTTAAAACTCCATCTTGGAACAATCTTATTTCTTGGGGCCAGCTTATTGTATACATACATATTTGATTCCGGAAGGGGGAGGTTGGTGTCTAAACTTACAATAGATTCAAATAACTTTTTGTATTTCTTATTTTGGTGGCTTATTGATACATGCATATTTGAAATCCCCTTTCAGCATCACAAAGTGATTGAATTGTCCATCTTCAGTGGCTAGTCATATCTCCGGAAGGAGGTTTCAACAAAAAGGTCATCGATAACCGCAACCAAAGGAGGGTTTTCACCCCAAAATCGCCAAAAATCGCCTCAAAAATAAAAATTGCCTGGGAATACGCCGTTGATATTTTTCGCGCCGTCCAAACCTAGCCGTCCTAACCCCAAACCCCCTTCCCGTCCCTGACTGTCGTGAAGGCATACCAGCAAACAAGTAACGTTAACATGATACTAATAGCAGGTGTCGAATAATTGCCCATAAACCCGTTTTGTGAAGGGATATCTCGGAAAGAATGACAGCGGGAAATCGGGAGATGGTCACGCCTGAATAGGGGCATTGTTTGGGACGTTCCTTCAGAAAGAATGTGACCGATGCTGCCGCCGCCGAACAGCCGCCGCCGCCGCTGAATATAACGGGCCGCCGTCTTGCAGCTGGCGGGGCATACGTGCCTGGCAGTCCTCGTCATCCGCCTCATTCCCTGACCTGAGGCTCTAAGTCGGCGGACCAGAGTTGTCCAATGTCGTCGACTAAAACAGCAAACCATTGTTCGTTGCTGCCGCTGTGCAACAGATGGGTCACGTTGAACGCCAGAACAATGGGGGAAATGCACAATTAATGCCAGCGCCGATCTCGTTCGGTTAACGGTCGTCAAAACACGTCGTCAGCATTCGGGTAAGTTTCTTCTTTTAGTTCAACAGTAACCCTGTGTATGTACAGATTTTAACTATTCTTAAAGCTAAGGTCAGTTAATACTTAGATCAAGTTGCTTTGCTTCCTTGGGTAGGTTCTTATTTGACAGTTTCGACACAGAGTTGATAAAAGTCACTGCAGCTATTTAAGCGGTCGCAAAAAGAAAACGGGCAAATGTCTTGAAAGAAGACAGCCGGGAGCCTTAATTGGCATAAATTTTCTTTTGCTTTTGGAGAGTTCTTATAAAACTGTAACGGCATCACCTGGTTCTGACTTTAGCCATAACCTAGGAATGAGGACAAATGACCCGAAGAGAAAAATTGCTTGAATTAAATTAGATTAAATATAGCCTAGATAAGATAATTAATATAGATAAGATAATTAATATAGATAATATAGATAAAGATAAATTAGAGCGAGTGTACTTCGTTTGCTATGGCGTTCATGTAGAAATTCTTAGAGAACGCATTAAAACTTTGCGTGATTTAAAGTGTCTTAGGGGGCATTACTATCTGTGTGAAAGCCACTATAGGGGCACTAACGGGACTTGAACCCGCTCCGTCAGCCTGCTACCCCAGGACGTAATCCACTCTGCCATCGTTCGCCCCTAATAGCAATATGTGACAATTAAATATAATATAATCATTGGCCCAGGGGGCAGTGGCGTAGCGTGACTTTTGGGGGCCCGGGGCATCTTTGCCATGGGGGCCCTAGAGTTTCGAGCTGACGATCAAAAAAACGTTATCGCCTCCTTTTTTATCCTGACGAGCAAAAAAAGAAGGTCATCAGCACATCATTTCTAGGGTTAGGGTTAGGGTTAAGCTAGGGACCAGGGTTAACCCTAACCTAACCCTAGCTTAGACCCCTCTTCGGCCCCCCCGCCCGGGGCCCGGGGGCTGTCAACAAAGTGCCCCCCGCCCCCCACGTTACGCCACTGCCAGGGGGAGGCTCGGTCCCCTATCCGGACTGGGACCGGTCATGAGATTTGTGCAAATCCGTTGAGTATTTGGGGGAAGGTAGTACTATGAAATCGAGAAGAATGCTCAAAAGCATGAAAGCGCTTGACAGGACATTTTTTCTTTTTGTCTTGCTTGTCATAACTTTTTACTAGAAAATGTCGATGTGCTTCTCTAAATTAGAGGAATTTGAATTATCTGAGATGTGGAAATTGGTCGAGTGGGTTACGCGTCGGGGCGGTAGGCTGACGGAGCGAGGTTCAAGGCCCGTTGGCGCTCCTAGGGGCTTTCGCACAGGCAGTAATGCCTCCTAAGCCACTTTAGATCACGCTATGCATGGTTTCTATACTATTCAGAAGTCAGTGCAGTGCAAGATTAGCACTTTATATATCTTTCGACGAAATTTAAGAGACTGAGAAATAAGTAACAAAGAATGAACTAATCAAGAACTATGTCCACCAGTGGCGTAGTCAGGATTTCCGGAAGGGGAGTTTTGGATTTTGGTTTTGATCGTGACACACTTTTGAAAAATCTTGACAAGTAAAAAAACAAAAAAGTTATCATCTCCAGCAGTTTTTCCTGACAAGCAAAAAAGGTCTTCGCCATCTTAAACACCGTTACATTCTATATTCTATGCCTAAGGGGGGTTGACCCCCAAAGTCGCGTCAAAAATGAAAAATGCATGGAAACTTATTAAAATATTTTGTTTTCGGCAGCCAAGAGGGGTTTAACTCCACAAATCCCTCCTTGGCTACGCCACTGATGTCCACTCAAGGCAGAATGAAACATTATGGAAGAGAAATTAGGCTACAAATTGGAGCAAAATTTAAAATAGCCAATAAGTAGATATATTCTATTGAAATGGAATTTCTATGTCTTGGGAAATTAATCTGAAATTATGGAAAAATTTATGAATTATAGTTCGAATTTGAAGAAAGCGAAACCTTGATGAAGAAAAGCTATAGTCCAAATGGATTGATGCATTTTGTCAAAATTCTTGAAAAAGGAGGAAAAATGACGCTCGCTTATAGTTATTCGTTTTTCTCTAACTTTTCGGTTTATCGCCATGATGAGAAAGCAGCTGAAAACGTTTTGGGATTACTTTGGGCAGCACCTTCCATATAGGCCTAGATCTCTCTGGTTCAATCGCGATTTATTGTAAAATTTTATGAATGCAAATGTTTGCATATTTCATAAAAGATTATGATCAACATAAAACATACAAATTGCTTTTGTTTATGGCATTTGGCTATAGTATTTTATAGCTAAGTGTAGTGTCGTTCTAGACTATAGTAGTCGCTCTTAACCAAACTGCGGAGTTCGAAAAATCCGAAATTGACGTTCAGTTGCATATTACGAAGATGTTTTTGCTATAAGAATATAGTCTACTAAACGATTTTGCTTTCTTTTGGAGCAAAAGCCCACTATCATTTTTAAAATGGAAGAGGGTGCTTATTAAATAGGCTACTAATTGCCTTCTGGAAATACGGATAGATCTGCACATCTTTCTCCTGCAAAGCAACAGCACTCGTCTTCTTGTAACTATTCACAAAAACACAATTATCACAAATATTAGTTTTATTTTCCTTGGGATATTTGTTTTGCCAATGTCTCAGGGCCTACAATGACTCAATGAGACAGTCATAAGACTCATAACAGAAACGATTATTGAAAATTGTATTTTGTGGAAAGACAGTCTTTGTTCGAGAGAAAAACTGAGATGGCGACCTAGATCCACGCTTGCGTTAATAATCTTATAAATTCTTAGACATTTTAATCGAAGAAAATCTGGCAAAATGTCGTCACTAGCGAGGCGTGGATTTTTAATTAGCGCCGAGCACGCTGAACTAAATGCTATACGTTGAAGCCGTTTCTCGTTTTTTATTAGACAGAAAGAGGAAGACAAATACAATTGCCAAATGCCAATACGATCGCTACTTTGGCTGAAAAGCGCATAACGTCCACGTTCTTAACGGCGGCTTCACACGCGGCCATAATCTCACTCTACCCGATTATTTTGTCAGATTGGATCGGCAAATCTCATTTAAAGACGCAAAACAAAATTAATTTTCGCCGAGAAAACGGCAATTGATCTATGAAAGAAATCCAGACTTCACTATTCTTCTGCCTTAGGCCTATAGACCGGTCGGATGTTTTGCAGGTTGAATCCAATAAAGATTGCAATAAATGAACAACAGATTACCTGTCGCTGTCAGTGGCATTCGAAAGTCTCGCGCATTAGAAATATCGGCCGTTGAAGAAAAAGAGTTATTAAAATTGTAAAACTTGGAAACTAAAATTACGGGTAGACTTAACTGACGATCCATATAGTTTAGAAATTACAAAATGTTTGCCCAAGTTCCACAGACCATTGCAGCATAAAATGTCCAAATGCAACTGTTTCGTAATTCAAATCATTTCTAGTTTAGTCTGTCGTTCTTCGTTTCTAACTTTCTAGCGTTCGACGTTGTTTAGTCACGATAACCACTTTCCGTCATCTACTCCTGGTAAAATAGCGCATGAGCGTCCCTCGGTCTTCTCTAAACCTTTGCCATTCTATTTAGTTCTTTCGAAACCGCCGACGTTGTTTACTCGGCGTTTAGAGCGTAGTCTATATAGAAGTGCTTCCATTATTCCACGCGGCTGATTTTAAGATGCCAGAATAAGCGATAAATAAACGATAGGCCTAAATGATCGGGGAATTTAGGGAAACGCTGCACTTACCTGCAGATAATGGCGCTGTAAAGGTTGAAGATTGACGGAAATATGTTAGACATTATTGCGCTCTCCATCAAAAATAATTATTCTATAATTATTATTATTAATATCCTCTTATAAGCATCTCGCAGTGGAATTGGATATAATCAGTGTAATCAGGTCCGTCGCGTGACTTTTTGGGACCCCTTCGATATTGTGGCCCTATTATTGGTTTGCCATAGTAATCATGTTACACTTTTCTTAAAACTAAAATACTCTGCTATTAAAACGGTACCCATTACACATCCAAGGCGGGGCCCCCTTGCGGCCGGAGGTATAGCAGACCCTACGCGCCGGCCCTGGACATAATAGGGTCTTTTTGTAAGAAATTTGCAATTCGTGGAATATAACAGTATGTGATGATTGAAAGACAGCTAAACTCAGTCCGAAAAGGCTTTAGATTATTATCATAACTGACAGAACACGATATTTCAGATTGCGACGACAAATGTGATAGAGACATACACTCATACAGTATACTGTAGTATATTAATTGCATGCTACGTAGGCCCTATGCAGACTGCACATGATTGGATATAAGTTGCGTTGAGAATATGCCTCTAAAATCCGTTTATTTGTTTCTGCTGTTTTGACTATTCAGTGGTATTTCAGTTAGACTGTAATGACACCACCCCTCGTTGGTAAGACCCGTCTTTGTGAGACGCCATCGATCTTACCGTCTGTACAGGTCTACTTACAGGATCTCAGGTGTCGAGTCACATCTGAGAATGTCAACGTGTCTCGAGTGTAGGACTGTAGGTTAACTCCAACGGCCTCCTCTGTTTCTGTTGAATGGCTTCTTCGTTCCAAAGGGACCATTCAACTGATTTGTCTTTTCTCCCTCACTCGTGTTCATACGACAGAATTACTATTACTCCGACACTAGTTTCCTATACTCTCAGAGCTTACTTTCCACTCATCTCCAGCAGCCCTCCTCCCCCTCCCCCGTTGCCGGAATTAAGACCTTTGCTTTAATACACGTCGACATCTATTTCCTGTTGTTTCGCGATGTCATTCGTGCAGAGCGAATTACAGCGTCGTGCTTAAATTGACGCAGTTCCTCACTCTGACGCCACTGTACGTGCGCTATATAAAGACAGGATTTTTAAGGTCGCTATAGGCATAAATATAGCAAATGCTCGATCGCATGTCTACTCGCCAGCATTCAGATGAGCACTGTAACCAGGGTTATTTCTAGGATTATCAATTTAGGGGGGGTGTCGGTAAATTCTGGGGTCCCCTGCCAAAAAGTCTGACAAGCAAAAAAGGTCATCCCACGGCTGAGATTTGAGGGGTGTTGGGGGTTGTCGGTCTCAAATTTGGGCGGGAGTTTTGTTTTTAGGGGTGTAAAATATCCCTGATTGTAACTGAGTACTTGCGCGCATAGAGCTAGGTCGTCTCCAGTTGTCCGAGAGAACATGTTGCCTCAAGTTTATTATCGACAAATCTCTCTCTCTTTCTCTTTCTCTCTCTCTCTCTCTCTCTCTCTCTCTCTCTCTCTCTCTCTCTCTCTCTCTTCAGTCTCTTGTAGACTCCCTCAGCGTCGCAATCTACGCAAAATTACAGAAAGAGAACTCTATAGGCGCCTATTGTTTACCTGTAAAGAAACCATAACCATACGCCTTGCGTTAAAACGATAAGATCGCAATGGATTTTGCGTCGTCTGTTATCTGCAGGGGCATAACTCGATCATTCTTATCTGGAACGTCTTTCAGTCTGTTGTGCTGTCATCGACTGAGCTTCCGACCAGCTGAACATTAGAATTTGTTTTCTTCCAGTTTATAGGTTTTAAAATTGCAGTGGCGTCGGACCACTCCTACAGATTATATAGGCTATATATACATACATACTGTATATATATATATATATATATATATATATATACATACTGTATATATATATATTCAGTATATACAGTATATATATGTGTGTGTATATATCGACCTCCAGGAAGTCGACCGGAAACCAAAATTTAAACGCTTCCCTCAATTCGTCCTCATTCGACGGATATATATAACCTTCATCTCCCGAGAAATCGAATGCAAAATCCCAAGGTTTCCTCCTTCTAATCTCGAGAAGAGCAACAACTGCCTAGACCGGCTGCGGTCGACGTGAGAGTGGAAGGAGGCGAGAGCTGTTCTAAATCTCGTCTCAACCGCGTCGTCGTCGTCGTCGTCTTCAGGGACACCGTAATCGTCGCTTGTAATAGTTACGCCCATAGTTGTAAAAACATAAATAGGGGCCTATTAAAATAAAAAAAACACGAAAAACATGTTTTAGGAAAATATAAAAAACATTAAAAACCGTTGGCCTCGTTTACAGTCCTTTATTTACCATCCATCCACGCGTCAGATTTGACATATATTGAAATAATATTGACTGACTTGAATATGTGATCCCTTGCTATACATTAGTTCTGCAGCATCACCAAAAAGATAAGCCCGAATTCGATCAGAATGAATTGATAACAGAATTTGAGAAAACTCAGGACTAAGAAATTGATATAAATTGATGTGAAGAAAATAAATTTAAAAACATAAGGAACTAAAAACATTAAAAACATGTTTTAAAAGAAAAAACATAAAAAAACGTTTTTTACATCTATGGTTAGGCCCTCCTCTGTGGAACGGCGTGAACTCAGTGGGGGCCGGCCGACCATTAAAGTGCCGGCGCCCAATCGATACCTCCAGCCTTATCCCTGTGATATATGGGGCGACCCCTTCCCCGACTGCAAAACTCAGTTCGCAAGGAACTCAGATAGAATGAACCAATATCGATTAACGCCGCAATTTAATTTGATCGCCTATATATGCTTCGATCGCTTTCTTCTGATTTCGATTATAACACGGACGTTCGGCCAAGACGGACAATTTTTTCCTGTCCTCTGAAATCCGCGATAACGGACGGCGTTTGACTGTAAATCTAAAAAGCAATTCGAAAGTTAAAATGATGGAGACACTTCTTCTGATAATGAATAATGGTTCTAAGTTTGAATTGCTTCTCATTCTCGCACAGTCATTGGCACTAGTTGTTTCTCAGTGTGTGGACCTACCCGTGTTTAATCTAGACTCCTGGACTCCGGGGGGACTGACAAAGCCGGGGGGATTCTGCTAGGGGGCTGCTGTTAGACTGTTAGTCCATGTAGTATGCCAAAATTTCCGGTGGGAATTTGAAATTTCCGGGGGGAGGGCAATTTTCTCCCCGGAAACGGCCTAGATTAAACACTGGGCCCTACGCTGTAAGCTATGGAATTCATTACCAATATCACTTTGCATGACTAACACTTTTTCATCTTTCAGAGCTGGTCTTAAAACATACCTATTTGACTTGGCTTATCCCCCTTAGATTGCTCCCCCGCTGTTCTGACTGATATTTCCTGATTGACCTGGAATTTATTCAATTTGGATTTGGTGCGCCATCGGCTGATGCACTGGTCATTATGACAGTGGCGCCATAGAAGTTTATTGATTGATTGATTGATTGATTGAATTGTCAATTGTGTCCAGAAATGGCAACGAGTGACTCGATATGACCCGTGACCCCCATTGAACTTTTGACACATTACCCATGGGTCTTTGGCAACTTAATAAATATATCAATATCTTTTCAAAACCGCTGGTCTTCAAACAGTTGACCAACAAGACAAGTAATGAAATGAAATCGCCTCAAGAGCGATTTCATTACCACAGAGTAGATGCAAATATTGCATTGAGAATGTCTTGTCAATGAATGTAAACGTGAAAGTCCATACATCGGATGACTGCACCCGCAATCTTAAAAACTGATGGATCATGGATCACTGGATCTTAAGTCTCTTGACCCATGACCTATGTGACTCATCGAGTATTATTGATGACCCATTTGACTCATGACACACTGACCCATTGCAATTTCTGCATGCTCGTCTGTATCCCATTCGGATCTGGTTTCTCAGTTTCTGCTTTAAGGCCAGGACTGACAAAGCAATTATTTAATTAATTATGGATAGCACGAAACGAACAGAGAAGATTGTCCTGTTGAGTGTTGATTCATGCTGAGACACTGCATAGACGCCATAGAGTACCTGGAGCTGGTGATGCTATCCATCGAGATAGCGTATGAATATTTTCCAACGAGTTGCGTGGTAACAAAACAGATTCTATTGTGTTCTAACCAGTGGCGTCATTTCACACTTTTCTTGGGGGGCGAGAAAAATTTTGTGCAAATTTTTGACAAATTTTGGCAAATTTTAGGCACTTTTGCAAATTTTTTTGCAAATTTTTTGCAAATTTTGAGCAATTTTGGCAAATTTTAAGTCCAATGTTGGAAAATTTGCAATTTTTTGATATTTTTGGGCAATTTTTGCAATTTTTTGCACATTAATACATTATAAATTAGTATTTTCATTTTATTGGGGGAGGGCCACGGCCCCCAGTATCCCAAATAACGCCTCTGGTTCTAACTGCTTGTACAAAAGTCATTTTACGCTTCGGTATTAATTACAAAGACCCGTCCAAATTTTTTCAATTGACGCGATCTAAAAGTTCTAGAGACGGAGATTGGATGGGTTTAGTATGGATGACGATTCGGTCGGTTGGTAGGGATGTGTTACAGTGTAGATGCTTTATTAAAAGCACTGCATTAAATTCTGCATCGGAGCACCTAGGCATGTAGGGCAGGTGCTCTGGGCGCCAATTGAAGGGCGCGCCAAAAACTCTGTGATCTTGCTATCTACTCAATGGAGAAAGAGAAGAAAAAACTGAGAAAGCCGACTTTGAGCACATGATTAGTTCGCATCTGTAAACGCAAGAAAAATGCATGCGTAGTTTTTAATCACTGTGTCAATAAAATGTCACGATCGATCGATTAAAGATTTGTTAACCTGTAAGTTTAATTTCTGACCCCCTGCCATGGGCGCCAGATACTCTAGGTAGGCTATGACCCCCAGAAGTCGGCAAAACTCATGGAAATGTATATTTATTATTATTATTATTATTATTATTATTATTATTATATTATTAACATTTATAAAGCGCAAGTTCGCAGTGCAGCAAATGCGCTGACCTATCATTTCGTTTTCCGGCGATTTCAGGATCTACGAAGTTAGATACTTTTTCAATTAGTTCATTCGGTGCTGTGCTAAGGGGTCGTCCATAAATTACGTAACGCGATTTTGGCACTTTTTGACCCCCTACGTAACGCGACGTAACAAAACGTCAGACCCCCTAAAATATGACGTAACAACGGGCCGACCCCCTCTTCCAATTTTCGTCTTTCGAAAAATCCTGACAAGCAAAAAAGGTCATCTTTGTATTTTTTTCCTCTCCAAAATCCCTGACAGGCAAAAAAAGGTCAAAGGTCATCACTTTAACAAAATTGGCGTTACGTCACATTTACGGAACCCACCCACCCCGTCGTCACACTTCGTAACAAATGTCCGGAACCCCCTAACCGCGTTACGTAATTTATGGACGACGACTCCTAATGGTCTAGTTTCTCTGTTTTCGTTGATTGTGTGATCCTGTTGCGCTCCGTTTGTTATTGAATGATGCGTTTTTTTGGTGTCTGGGACCCGTAGATACAACGGTTTGTGTCAGGTAAACAAGTCATTTAATCCGGGCTTGCCAGATCTTAATTTCTCTTGCATTTTAAATACTTTCTCTGTTATTCCTATACGCGTCCACACCAGTTTCTATCCTCCGCTATATGTATATGCATCGTCTCTGTTTTTGTTTTCGAATGAATTTAAAAAAATGCCAGACGAGTGAAATGATGACGACGTGTGATTGCAATCACACCATATATATATATATTCATATATATATTCATATATATATATATCATATATATATATATATATATATATATATATATATATATATATGAATGAAACTCTATAGAGTCAGCGGTCAGCGCGTTCGGGGATTCTTGACGTTTCGATGTACCAAAAATATTGAATGCACGAACATTTGTTTTCGTTCTGGAACTTCGGCCATTCGTGGCCTTTGTTGTTGGCGTCTCCTCCGTCGAACCCTTCGTTATTTATTACTGAAAAGGGGAACAGAAAACCGAATTTGTCGCGGTGCGAGAGAACGCACTACGGCTCCGTAATCCAATCACCGATATATGCAACATCTGACTCTGACCATACGGTCAATTAGACATGTAACGAAAACCCAGACGACCGCGTAGATGAACGGGGGTCTAAACTCTAATGCTGTTTAACGACCGGGGTTCGTCAGTCCGACGCGGCAGTCAGTGGACGACAAAATTTCCCTTTACGATTGTTGGTCTCAGATGTGGACTGCCGAGAACCTTCACTCTTTGCTATTCAAGTGATCTGTGGATACGGCTATCGACGTGGACGACGCACGCCAGGCTTACTGCTCGCGGCAAGACTTACTCACGAACGACGTGACGGTGAAATCCTAAGGTAGCCTTTTACTGTTTTCGCGTTCCGGTTTCTGCAGGATTTTATCTTGTCTTGCGTTAAGCGTTTTCATAAGTTCCAGACGAATTCTGACTGGATTCAACGATAGGCGCTTCTATGCAGCGACTGCTGCCACATCGGCACCTAGTACTAGACTCTCCCTTTGGAAGTTATTACCTTTGAATAGGCTGACGGTAATAATAATAATAATAATAATAATAATAATAATAATAATAATAATAATAATAATAATAATAATAATAAAATAATGTATAATAATAATAATAATGTAATAATAATAATAATAATAATAATAATAATAATGTATAATAAAATAATGTCTTTGCCTCCGGACCAACCGTGGCCAACTTCGCAGACGTTACAAAAAGCGAAGGGCATTTGCAGTGTGTGTCACCAAGTTAGGCAACTACACAACCGTGATGGTCTAATTCATAGACATGGTCCGCGCAACAGCCCTTGCCCAGGGTCACACAGAGAGCCAGCGTCCATCTTACATTCCTCCGTCGACCAACGTAAGAACGCGGAACTTTCCAACCGACCAGATTCAGATGAGATCGCTGAGCAGAAAGTAGACAACGCCGAAAGCTTGACTGACAGCACTCTGCTGTCACATCCGTGCGTTTCAGGTCGACTCTTGAGGCACATACCAGCAAGCGCACGTCCTTGTGTGAGTGAGGCATTAAGCAAGCTTTTCGATGACATCGTGGCCCACCCAGACAACTGCAATCTGTGGTCGAAACTTTTACATTTTGGCGAATACATCCTCCCCGTACCAAAGAGAGGCGGTAAAAGACAGCTTCTGTCAACTCGAATTAAGAAAAATGTTACCGAGTTCTCAGAAACTTCGTTTTCCAATGATGTCATGCTCACCACGGTAAAATCTTCAGGTAACTTTGACACTTCTCGAAGAATCTTTTCAAGGGATGAAAAAACTGCAGCTGCCGTGTCTGCAAAGCTGGAAGAGGGCAATATTCGTGCTGCTGTGAGAATTCTTTGTTCAGAGGATGAACCAGTTCTGCCTAACAGAGACAGACTGAGAGAGCTGCTAACAAAACATCCAGAGCCAGAGGCAAGTGAATCAATGCCTTCACAGCAACTGCCTTCGACTGTCTTCCAGGCATCACCGAATGATGTGCTGAAGGCCATCCGCTCTTTTCCGCCAGGATCAGCCGGAGGGCCTGACGGTATTCGTCCGCAACACATTCTGTCGCTTATAAAATGCAAAGAAGCTGGCAATATGTTGCTTTCATCCTTAACTTCCTTCATCAATCTCCTTTTAAGAGGCATCTGCCCAGAACCGGTGTCTCCAGTGCTTTTTGGAGGAACACTCATGGCACTCCAGAAAAAGACAGGAGGTCTCCGGCCAATAGCCATCGGGTACTATTGGCGACGGCTTGCTTCGAAATGTGCCAACACGTACGCCATTTGCCAACTCTGCAACTTGTTTGCGCCAAAGCAACTCGGTGTTGGCATTCCTGGAGGATGCGAAGCTGCTGTGCATTCAGCGAGGCGGTTCATTGAACAGTTGCACGATGACGAAGTGCTAGTAAAACTGGATTTTAGCAACGCCTTCAACAGCTTAAGCCGTGCAGCTATGCTCTCAGCCGTATGCTCACACATTCCGGACATTTACCCTTATTGCCACCTGGCCTATAGCAAGCCGTCAATTCTAAAATTTGGGGAATTCTCCATCACTTCCCAAAGAGGTGCGCAGCAAGGTGACCCACTGGGCCCCCTTTTATTCTGTTTGCCATTACAGCAACTGCTTATGCGTCTGAAATCTCCATTAGTGATTGGATATCTGGATGACGTAAGCCTTGGAGGAGCAAGCACTGTGGTGGCAAAGGATGTAGAAATTCTAAAGGATGAGGCAAATACAATCGGCCTAAGTTTGAACATCAGCAAATGCGAAATTATCTCGAAATCGACAACTACTACACATCCCTTGAATCTATTCACTCTTACTAATCCGGATGACGCATGCTTGTTAGGAGCACCATTATCAGCAGGTGCTGCCCTGACAAATGCTTTGGAGTCAATCATCTCAAAACTTTCAGTAGGATTTTCACGTATGCCGCTATTGGACAGCCAGGAGGCGCTTATCATCCTCCGTTGTTCGCTTGGTTTTCAGAGAATGCTCTTCACTCTAAGAGCGGCACCGTGTATGCAACATCCGTTGCTTGAAAAGTTCGACAACATGCTTCGTGAATGCCTGTCATCCGTGTTGAACATTTCATTATCGGATTCTCAGTGGATTCAGGCTTCTCTTCCAATCAGACATGGAGGATTCGGAATTCGACGCGTGTCACCGCTGGCACTTCCTGCCTTTCTGGCTTCCGCCGCCGGCACAGCGTCACTACAGTCCGCCATCCTTCAAGGTACTCCACTGTCGGAAGACGAACGTCTGTCATCGGCAACCGCAGAATGGTGCAGTATCACCAGCCTGCAAACGCCGAACATAGAGAAGCAACATCAGCAATCACAATGGGACAATCCACTGATCGAGAAAGAATTCTCCAGCTTGTTCTCAAGCCAGACAAGTCACATCGACAGAGCTAGATTGAACGCAGTGACATCACAGCACTCAGGTGACTGGCTCCTTGCGCTGCCTATCAGCAACTGTGGCCTCAGACTCGACAACGAATCAGTGCGTGTAGCAGCTGGTCTACGACTCGGAACGACACTGTGCATGCCGCACAGCTGTCCCTGCGGTACTCTAGTCGAACAAGATGGGCACCATGGTCTCTCCTGTCGGCTAGGACCTGGTCGAATCGCCCGCCACGCCGCCCTGAACGATATTTTATATCGTTCGCTGATAAAGGCCGGTTTCCCGTCGTCAAAGGAACCTTCAGGTCTTTCAAGATCCGACGGAAAACGACCGGATGGCTGCACTCTCATCCCATGGAGGACAGGAAAATGCGTTATCTGGGACGTTACGGTCGCAGACACTTTCGCCGCTTCCTACTGTCATCGGACAGCATCAACTGCGGGTGCTGCAGCCGAACGTGCAGCCGAAAGGAAAACGGCCAAATACATTGAACTATCTGGGTCGTACCGCTTCATCCCTCTGGCTCTGGAAACGATGGGGCCAATCAACGAAGAAGGTCTCCGCTTCTTAAAGGAAATCGGCGGTCTTCTTAAGCGACAATCCGGTGACGAAAGAGAAACATCCTTTCTGCTACAGCGAATATCAGTGTCACTCCAGAGATTTAACGCTGTCGCCTTCCGCGGAACTTTCAATACATAATAATAATAATAGTAATAGTAATAATAATAATAATAATAATAATAATAATAATAATAATAATAATAATAATACACTTTTATAGCACCATTTTTAATACTCCAAACACTATGACTCCAAAAGTATAATAATAATAATAGCCTAATAATAATAATAATAAATTAATAATAACAATGTGATTTAAAGTTGATTAGTAATAGTAGGCTAAGTTAGCCTGTGTGAAACCCATGAAAACCACTACAGTAGTTTTCTACGTTCAGTAACCTAACTTTCCCAGGTAACCGTTGAATTCGTTTACTCTTTTCACTCTTTTCACTGTCACGCACTGCCACTTCGTCTAAACTGTTCAATTTGTCCACAGCCCTTGCACTAAAAAAATTGTTTCTTTCTTGGTCTTTCTGCTTTAAACAATTTGCATTTTGTGGCCTCTTTGTGCTGCTGCAGTGTGCTAATTTAAAGACCCGACTGTGTGGCGCATCTACTTTCCTAGTCATCATTTTGTGTGTTTCTCTCTTTCTTCTAATGTGGTCAAGCCCGAGATGTCCATGGGTTGGATTAACCCATGGGTTGAGTTGGATTGAGTTGGGTTGGGTCAGACTTTTTCATATTAATGTTGGGTTGGGTCAGAATATGCCATGGTTTAAGAAATTGTAATGTATTATGGTGGGTTGGGGCGAGTCAAGTAACCCTATTATCGGTATGGGTTGGGTTGGGTTGGAGATTTGATGGGTTGGGTGGGACAGGGTTCTAAGAAATGGACCCTGGAACATCTCTGGGGCAATCCACAATATAGAAGTAGTTTTTCATGGCTTAAATTATGGCATCCGTTGACCATTTTTGTTGCTCGTCTTTGCACTTTTTCTAAAAGCTCTATGTCTTTTTTTCAAGAATAGATTCTATGCCTGAGCGCAGTATTCTAGATGACACTGAAACATGCTGTTGTTTGAATTTGCATCTGCATAAATTGTTCTAATGAGATTTTCGAAGTTGGAAGGGGTTTGGATGGATGAAAACGTTGCCAGCCACTTCGCTGAAGTTGGAAATTTCGAGCAGAATTATTCCGGGACATGCAGAGCTGCTTTTGAAAATATTAATCGCTGTATTCTATGCCGTTGCCCATTTCGCCCTCTTTGCGTCGTTGTACGCAACTCTTTAGGCCTATACGCTGAGTTTTGGTCTTTCTGTCGTTGACATAGATGTTTTCTTTGAAGAGACGATTAGCACGTTCATTCGGCGAATAAGCGTGCTGCGTGACATAGCTATAGTACTCACAAATTGTATGTGCTAGCGATCTGCAGAAGCGAGACATCCTAGATAACTACAGAACACGATACGAGAATAGTGATACTATAGAAAGCACGGGAAAATGTTATTTGAAAATTATAAATGCAGGCAACATTTCTTTAGAGGTAGCGACAGATGATTAGATAATGATAGTCTCGGCTACTAGTGCGAATTACCTTAAAACTCTAAATGCTACAATTTAGCTGCAAGCATTTACAGTAGAGGCCTACCTGTTATTCCATAGGTTAAATCTAATTTGACGTTGGTTGAATTTATGAAAGCGCTTTGAAAAGTCCCAGGTTGGATCTGGCCGTTAATGCAGTGGCGGCTCTAGGATTTGGCAAGTGGGGGGGGCGTTGGGGTGGCAACTTCTAATCATGGGGGCCAACCATTTGTTGTTTAATGTATGTAGCATTAAGTATAGGGTCCCAACTGGGGGGCCAGACACTCAATAGGGGGGAGGCACGGGCCCCCTGCCCCCCTGGTGGAGCCGCCACTGCGTTAATGACCGAGGGCATCTGGAAACCGGGGCGGGTCGGCGATAACCTGTATTCTATGGAGGGTGCTGGTCTGCTGGAGTGACATCCTTGATCTTCCCGAGTTTATCCTCAGTAGCTGTAGATAAGGGGCTGTCTCTATATATTGTTAGTCTGCGATTAACGATTGGAGGCAGTGAATAGTGGGGATCCAAATGGAATTAACTGTTGCGAGCCGAGAGTTAACCCCTTAACTGTGTATTTAACTGTAACTCAATGTAAAATGGACGGATATATCCGGGATCCCCAGTTAAGGGGTTAAGTAAACATTCAAAATATCGGTCTACAGTTGCTATGTTTGTGGAGCATTGATTTATTACTAATTATTTATAACTACTCGATGACATGTTGCGTTCATTTCGCGAAATTTATGAAATTCACGGCATTTTGAAAAAATCGCGGAATTCACGCCAAACGACAAAAATCACGGAATTCACGGCTTCCGTGACTTCGTTGAAAATCTGCAGGTTTTATTTAGGCCTACAGATAAGAGGCAACCATAGAAGTACGTCGGAGCACGACACCACTGCCAACGTATTTTACGTATAAAATACGCGTATAAAATACGCATGATCCTGCTTTTAGACCAAAGTATTTGCGTCGGTTCATGCAAAGAAAATTCAAAAGTTACGACATCATATAAAAACTGATGTTTCCAACAGTCTCTCTGACAGATGCCAAGGCTTTCCAGAAATATCAACTCTACTTGCCGTATTCTTATAACGGCGAGACAGACAGGCAGACAGCATGACTGACTGACAGACTGAGAGACAGGCAGACTGAGAGACAGACAGACAGACAGACAGACAGACAGACATATAAACTGCTATGTTCCCTTTTTAGGCAAAAGGCGTACATGTATAATTGTATATGTTCAAAATATCTCGATGTCAGCAATTCTCTATAACTGTGTGCGCAAGCCAATTCGTATTTTTAGGCATTCAATGGAAAATGCCGCGCAGCTAAGAGAGAACAGAGATAGAGAGAGAGAGAGAGAGAGAGAGAGAGAGAGAGAGAGAGAGAGAGAGAGAGAGAGGAGAGAGGAGAGAGGGAGAGGGAGAAAGAGAGAAGGCAACATAGGTCAATTACGAAAAGAGAACCAACGAGGACAGTCGGGAAAACAAATTATTAAGGAAACACAGGTCAAGGGCAAGAAATCCGTCCGTGATTACAGGCGCGCAGACTCACACCAAGATCAATAGACGCACAGTTACACACATAGGCCTACTCGGATCGTAAAGAATCTGTCTCAGAGCTAAGAGAATACACAAGAAAACCTTCGAAAACCGAATTACGGTTTCTAAGACTTCGGAGAATCAGCGAACATTTTCTATTCCTTTCCGCTGACGCCTATTTCCTGTGGAAATTGAGTGCGAGAGAAAGGAAGGAAGGAAGGAAGGAGAGAGAGAAGAGGAGAGAGAGAGAGAGAAAGGAAGAGAGAGAGAAAAGAAGAGAGAGAGAGAGAGAGAGAGAGAGAACGGTCCACCTGAGACAAGCGACCGTCCGACTGCAAAGAAGGAAGCAGTGAAACCGTCACATCCGTCAGCAGCAGCAGTCGCGACTGCCTCTTCTTCAACGGCCGCTGTCTCTGCTCGGATTCACTTAGCAGGAATGCGCCAAGACCCCCCACCTTCCGCCGGCCGGCCCCTTCCAGCCTTTTCCCATTAAGACCGTTGCATCGCCGTCGTCGTCATCTGCTGTGTGATCAATGCGGCAGTCGTCTTTTTCGCTCAAAGATCTTGTCAGCGATGGCGACTATTGTTCTAGGCTTCGTTCTCATACCTGTGGTTTCAGGACCGAGTGAAGAAATTCTGAGCACTTGTCGTGTCGGGATTGAGCACAGAAAGTATCGTCCGAAATCATGACTGTGTTAGGCCACGACCTGAATAACTGTTTCGGAAGTTTCATTTAGAATTGAACCGAGTTTAACAGCGGCGTCGCCTTCAGCTGTTCGTTCTACGGAATCGAACAGGCACGAATCACATCTACGCCAGACATATCGCCATTGATGCTATAGCAGTTGTTGAGGGCAAAAGAAAAAGAGGAAGACAGAAGGCGAGATGGATGGATAGCATTATGGAAGCAATGAACATGAAATCATCGAGGAGCTGAGAAATGCTGTCGAGGGCAGAAAAGGATGGCACTTCAAAGTCCATAATGTCACACAGAGTCGGAGACAATTGAATGACTGAGAGAGAGAGACAGACAGACAGAGACAGAGACAGAGACAGAGAGGGACAGAGAAAGAGAGAGAGAGAGAGGAGAGATCGTCAGGAAAATCGTGACAGATTAAATGCTCGCCAGTCTTTCAAGTACTCTATTCTTTATTTGTATTAATTATGTTTGGCCCAGGAAGGTTGCGAAAAGAAGTGAGACGAGTATGTCTTCTGTCGCCTCTGTTGTTCAACAGCTAGGTAGATGAATTAATAAGGAAGCTATGGACGATATAGATGACGGAAATATAGCAGGAGGTGACCTAATATAACCCATCTGATATGCAGATGGTCAGGCCGCTCAGGCGGTCTTAGATGGAATTAACAAAAGGCTATAAAACAAATGAATTTGCCAAACCAAGTGACATGCATTTATGGAATGAAAATAAATATAAGAAAGACTAGGGTCATGAAAATTAGTAGGAACCACGGTAAGATCAACATAGGCATCAATGACGGGAAAATACGGCAGGTGGAAAGCTATTGCTGTCTGAAGAGCCTTTTCACAGACGAAATAAGCAGAACAGACTTGGGAAAAGAAGCCGCTGGAAAACGCCAAGAACTGTTGAAAAGAGGCAGGGCCGGATTAAGGTCCGAGTGGGCCGGGGGGTTGAGAAAAAAAGGCCGTCGCCTATACTGAAAATCTCCGACAAGCAAAAAAAAAAAAAAAGGTTATCTCCCTTCCAAATCGTGCTTTCAAGCAAAGAAAAGGTTATCTCGAAAATCGGTGGGCCTATTTTCATGATGGGCCGGGGGCTACAGCCTTCTCAGCCCCCGCCTTAATATGGCCCTGAAAAGAAGTCGCGAAAGAGACCTTAAGAAATGCGTAGTATAGGTAATAGGCCTAAAGCCATGATGTGACCCCTAGTGATCTACGGATAAGAAAGATAAATGGACGACACGAACAACAGACAGAGAGAAATTAGAGCCAAATGAGATTTGGACATGGAGACGAATGGAAAACAACGCAGTTCTGAATACAGTCGAAGAAAGGAGATGCCCTCAACACCACAAGAGATCGCGTGCAGAGAGCGGAACTGGATATAGGACACATCCTTAGAGGGGGGCTTCATGCAAAAAAACCACTGGATGGTAAAACGAAACAAAATAAGCCTCAAATAAGACCAAGGTTCAAGATGCTTGACTGGATATTTGACGATCATAACGAACATTCTATCAAGATAGGAAAAAGAGGCGTCTTGTGATGATGATGATGATGATGATGATGATGATGATGATGATGATGATGATGATGATGATAATGATGATGATGATGATGATGATGATCCAGCAAGCACAGG
Source organism: Metaphire vulgaris (assembly GCA_018105865.1). NCBI lineage: Eukaryota > Metazoa > Annelida > Clitellata > Crassiclitellata > Megascolecidae > Metaphire > Metaphire vulgaris. Next base: position 7,751,408 of record CM030834.1, read on the forward strand.
CTCGCCAACTTTGAGCTTCAAATCAAAGATAAATATTCAGCTCTGCTGAAGTAAAATTCTTATAAAATTTAACCGATCGAAAATCTCTAAAAGAAAAGAAAGTCGTGCAAAAATCTAATCTAATCAAATCTTATTAAAAATCTAACCAGGCACTCTTTTAAACAGGCCGCAAGAATTACAGTAGGAAAGGCGTCTATAAAATTCTCAATACAGCGGAAATTGGAATTCTGGTAATACGATCCGATGTAAACAACAGACCTGTGTACAGCGCACACGACAGATAAAGACATTTCACGGCATTGTTCGGATCCTTATTATTACTTCCGTCAGCTGATACATGGAATCCTAAATTATTAGCACCTGGAAGGTCGACATCGAGCAGAGAATTTAAGAATTTGACTAACTTAGACCATCAGCGAGCATAATTTCTATGGTTGCGACAGAGGGTGCTCGGGGCAGGGAGACGATATCTCAACCAAATATAGTCCGATTTTCAAAATTTGTGATTTATTTTGTTCCAATTACATTTCCCTACAACTTTGCTGCTCACAAAAGATAGGTTACCACAAAAATGTTTTGCTACACAGTTTTGAACCCAAAATTTTTTTGTGGAGGGAGGGTTTGTTTTATGCCGGAAAGTGGACCCGCTTCGCAAATGTTTTAAATTTTTGCACGGATGGTTTGAAAGAGGAATAAAATTGCAAAACATTGGTGTATACCTCATATTTTTAGCAAGTGGTTTAGATCGTTGACCAACTTAGGCCGACTTTGGTGTTTGTCCAGTGGCGTAGCTAGGATTTTTAGGCCCTAATGCAAACATTATTAATGGGCCCCTTCAACTTAAAAAGTCACAACATGACGAACAGTGCACTAAGGCTTAAAGGGCAGCGAAGAACATGACCCATAATCATGGAGGATTTTCAACTTTAAAACAATGTTTCATACAGTTTCCAATTTAAATATTATGAACAGCACTGTAATAATAGTTAATAACAATAATCATAGTAATTGTGACATGTTATTTAATTCAATAACGAAACAATAGAACAATAACAATAATTTAGTCTATAAGCGCTGTTGGATTACGCACAGGGTACTGAATGACCCCACTTGCCCTGTTTATCTGACGTCTCTCGTACGACGTCGCCTTACGCCTGCAGACAGTCGGCAGCTTCGGTCGAGCCATCGCGTTCTGCTGGTTGTCCCGCCACCATCAAAGACGCCTAAGCTTGGCGAGAGATCAGTTACTCGGGGGAATCCAATCCTCTGGAATGGTCTCCTTGATTACGTTACTAACTCGAACACTAGCGCCCAGTTTGTAATGAACCCTAAGACGCATTTGTTTAGAACATCGTACGATTGTTAGGTGTGAAGCGCTCTCGACTTAGGCATCGTTTTGGGCACAGCGCTATATAAATTGCCATTGCAAAAATATAATAATAGTAATAATAATAACAATTTTCTTCTTATTATTTTAACAATGCAATTTGCACTGTTGTTGACAGTGATGGGCAACTAGTTAACTAATTTTGCTAACAAAAAGTTTAACTTTTTTTAATTTAGTTAATCAGTTTAATTAAATATAAAAGTTTAGTTAAAATGATAGTTTAATTGCAAAAAATTTAGTTAATAACTAAATAGTTTAACTAAAAAATTTTAGTTGGTGATCCGAAATTACAGCGTTTTTTATCTATTCCTTTCTGGGTAATTTTTTCATGACAACGATAACACCATATATCACTGATCTTGGTGGGAAACCAGTGTATTTTTAGACCGTTTACGATCTTTGATCTCGCGTTGGTTGGTGGGAAATGCAATGATTAATTAATTCAATGGTTCATTGACTGACGTGTTGATGCTGTTGCATCGTCGATGTTTTGAATTGTTTTCATGAACACAACCGGTTTAGTTGAAAAATAGTTGTAAAATTAGTTCAAAAGTTTAACTATATTTTTTTAGTTTACGTTAACTATTTTTGAAAGTTAGTTAGCAACTAAAAGTTTAACTACTTATTTTTAGTTGAAACAGCGTTATAATTTAACTAATATTTTTAGTTAGTTGCCCATCACTGGTTGTTGTGGCGCAGAGTATCATTAGTTTCATTGCTTTTTCTAACAAAGAAGTCGAATTTCGGCAATTTCGTTAATTCATTTTTTTTGTCTTTTTAACTTTCGTTTGTGACCCGCTCATTGCATTTGATCTCTTTACTTCATCCATAATTAAATTACGTTAATTATTACAGTTAATATTTGTTATTTAAAACACATTTTGCAAATTTTGACACTTATTAATAACGCATCGTCTGTCACCGGATTCCGGAAACTGAAAACTGTAAAACGGCTTTGTTTATGTAGCGCTGTCATATTTAATACCTACCAAATTTATCTGATTAAGACTGATTTTTAATGTGTTTTTAATTATTTACTTTTGTTATTATTTACTTTCTTTTTTTACATTGGTGGTCAAAAAGGGCCCCAGTTCTTCTGGGCCCTAATGCCTTGCTTATTCTTGCTATATGATAGCTACGCCTCTGTGTTTGCCTGAGGTTGACCTTTCAGATGCTAATAATTTAGGATTCCATGGCTGATATTACTCTCATATGCCTTATTTATTAGGCCTCTACTGCCGGCATGTGTTCGTCGATAAAACTCAGATGTTATGCATTATATGAATTATTATCATTATAAAGACAACAGTGGCGTAGCCAAGGGGAGTTGGGAATTAACCCCCTTGGGCGTTGACGACATTTTAAAAATGTGTTTCTTTCCATGCATTTTTCATTTTCGGACGCGGGTTTGAGGGTCAACCCCCTTGGGGCTGCTGACCAAAATTTTGTAAGCGCCACCACAGGCGTGACGACCTTTTTTGCTTGTCAGCATCTGTCTGAAAAGAAATTTTTAGAAGGGAAGACATAGGATAAATACATAGGATGACCTTGTTTTATATATATTTTTTGCTTGTCAAGATATTTCGAAAGTTGGTTACGGTCAAAAGTCAAAACCAAACCCTCGTTCCTGAAATCCTGGCTACGCCACTGAAAGACAGTCTAGACAGGCATTAAAGAGAACACCAACAAACAGTCTACAAAATGAAGTTTGTTTTGAATATTATTAGCTTTTCCGCACTTTATTATTTTATTATTAAGTAATTCGCCCACTGTATTTATCATAGTTGTGACGTTCAAACGTTTTGAACTTTATTATTGTTTGAACTTTTTGAACTTTATTGATAAGACTTTAAAGTTCATAAAGTTCAATTCGAATTATCACTGCAAACGCCGAGTTGTGTGAGAGAAATTGTTCAGCATTTGGATTTATACATAAAAAACGCAACAGACTCCCATGAAAAACAGTTGAGAAGATTGTCAAAGCGCATTGCAACTTACAACTGGTGGACAGTGTTTAATCTAGGCCGTTTTCGGGGGAAAATTGCCCTTTTCTCCCCTAAAATTTCAAATTCCCCCCGGAAATTTTGGAATACTACATGGACTAACAGTGGCCCCTAGCAGAATTCCCCCCGGCTTTGTCAGTTATCCCGGCTTTTTCAGTTCCCCCCGGAGTACAGGAGTCTAGATTAAACACTGCTGGTGGATAAGGGGGCGTCCATATTTGACGTGACGCGATGAGAGGGGAGGGGGTTCACCAAGTTGTGACAACGTTTAACGCAGGGGGAGGGAATGTACAATAATGTGTGACGTTTTGCTTTAATTTTTATTTATTTTGAGTAATGTTTCTGCTGGCAATCTTCCGGAGTGCCAAATGGACCGCCACTTTTCATCAGCGTGGCAGAACCAAGAGCTAGGACCAAAAACAATTAATAGTCGTAATTTTTGCAAAATGTTAGTATAGTTACACATGCTATAGGAAGTAAATCATAAATCAAAGTGGCATTATTATTATCTTTCGCCAGTGATGGTTTTGTAGTTGGGGTTGATAGTTTGTGACATCATCATCACCATCATCACTACCACCACCACCACATCATCATCATCATCATCATCATCATCATCATCATCATCATCCATATCAGCATCGTTGTCGTTGCGCCTATAGGGGGGAAGAGAGATTGTGTCCTCTCTTGGCGAGACGGAGCTTGTAAGATGTCTGATTGTGAACAGCATTACTTTGGCAATTAGGCTACTTTGCTGCAGAAACAGAGGGAACGATCAGTTGGGTTTCAATTTCTTCTGACAGTGATTTCGGCCTTTGCTCCAAGTCTAAAGTTCATTCACCCCTTATTATATAAGTCCTTGTCTGTGGTCATTACTGAATGCTTCCATGTTTGCAAACAGCAGAAACAGTCTGCCCGTCGTCTGTCTATGCTCTATATTTGAAATCGATCGAGTTACTTCGGCTTTACACTGGCCATGCATTCTCCTCAAAATTAGACACCATTATCTTGTTTTCGTCTTGCGATGTCGCTTTTATTGACTACATTTAGGCCTACACAGCGGCGACGGCGGGGGCGGCGGCGGCGGCGGCGGCGGCGGCAGCCTACGTCTACACGGACATCAGATAGCCTATACCTTCACCCACAGAAACGCGTACATTGAGACGAAGGCACCGGACATTATCGTGATGCTTGTGCAAGACTTTGTATACAGATAGTTTGTATACAGATAGTATACGCTGTTTGATTTCATCCGTTTTTATGATGCGCATGGAGTGTTAACGGAATGAAATGAGGTCGGCCGCGATCGACCATTGGATGGAATTCTTATGGACGTCGTAAAACGGTCTATGGCTGCTTCGTCGTCGTCGTCGTCGTCGTCGTCATCGTCATCGTCATCATCATCGCTCCCAGAGAGCAATTTAATACCAGACTGGGCGAAATGTAACGAAATCTTTGTTTGGGAATGGCGTGCTCAGAGTCGCGTCGAGCGATAAGATGGCTCGATCGCCGAAGAAGGAATAGAAGAGCACGCCGGTGATAAAGATGATGATGACGACGACGACGACGACGACGATCATAGTCGAAACATCTTCACATTTTGCTAAAAGCCTTTCTCGGAGATAAACGGAAAGTTGAAAAGGAAAACGAGATAGCAGCGCAGATATACGTAAATAAGTCATGTTCGAAATCTCAGTCGAAAACGTTTTGCTATCGTAAGATTTTAGCAAAACAAGATCACAGAAAGTCAGTCTTCTGCGTACATGTAGCTATATATATTGTCGAAATCCGGAGAATTAGCCTACGTTCACCTTGCGTCAATCAGAAAGAAAGTAAATGAGTAAGTAAGTAGATAGGCTGTCGTGACTATTTTTATAGCGCTTTGAGATTAATAGTAGCGTAGTAGATGTGCTTATTCTTGGACGTTTAATTAAGTCAGCGTCCGATTTCCAGTGAGGCGGGTCGTTGTCCTGCTTGGCGCTGCCTCTTGATCTTTGTTGACTCGAGCAGTCTGCCGCGCGTTTGCCAAATTTAGACTTCCAGTTGGATTTTGCCGAATCTAATTTGGTTCATCGGACGTTATAAAGGAGATTTAGCAGTCCGTGAACGCTGTTCGTGCCGTTCAGCGCGCTCGCCGTAATTGGTCGTCTTCTGCTCGACCTGAATGGTCAACGGACCAACCTCTCAAGTACAGGCTCTTTGCGTCGCTGTTTGTCTCTCTCCGGAAATCAGCTCCTTTGAGACGGCCTTTGAGTCTGGGGCAGGAGCGTTGAATAAAGTGACCGAAAGACAAGGGATAATCTCATATTCGTCTACGTAGGCCCCATAAGACAGAGCAAAATGTTTACGACGATAGCGATGCTTCTGTTGCCTTCTCCTTCCATCGACCCAATCGAGGCCAAGATGGCTTTTGAACCCGATTCGACTCTCTGATAGCGTCTGCATATAGTTTACCAACACTCGAGACTATCTAGACTCTAGAATATTAAGGTGGCATAACGCAAGTATTCCGGCGTTCGAGGATGTACAGGCACGAACAAGACGACAACCAGCCTTATCGAAATCTCTTCTGACGATAGCAAAGTCCATTCTGCTCTCTTTAAGTCTTGAGGAGCTCGCTCTCTCCCACTCTCTCTCCCTCTCCCTTCCTCCCTCTCTCTCCCTCTCTCCCTCTCTCCCTCTCTCTCCCCCCCTCTCTATCTCCTTTCGCGCTGTCGACTACCGCACGATCGCGTATCATCAGTGAGCCACTGATAAAACTGCCCTATAATCAACCTATTCATGTTTCTAAATCTACAGGAAGAAGAGGAACAGGGTTAATCGATGGCAAAACTGCATTGTTGCAGAAGGCTGACTAGAGAAAGAGTGAGTGAGTGAGTGAGTGAGCGATCGATCGAGAGCGAGCTAGAGAGAGAGAGAGAGAGAGAGAGAGAGAGAGAGAGAGAGAGAGAGAGAGAGAGAGAGAGAGACAGACAGACACACAGACAGGCAGACAGACAGACAGACATACAGACAGAGAGACAGGCAGATAGACAGACAGACAGATAGACAGACAGACAGGCAGAAATACACAGCAGATCAGGGAGAGAGTGGCTAGACGACCTTGCGGAATGCAAACCTTAACCAAAGCAAAAACCCAAACTCAAAACCCAGTAGCAAGAGAGTGCGGAGATCACAGAACGACAAGTCTTAGAGGCCATAATTATAACGAAAAGAGTTCTAAGAGTACTGTTCGAAAGAACAAGGACCAGGACTAGAAACGCAATAGCAGAAGAACAATATGATTTCGAAAAAGACTGTGGGTACGAAATGCACTTTTAAAAACTGAGAATGCTTGGGGAAAGATGCATTGAGATGCAAAAAGATATGTATTTATGTTTTGTCGATTATGAAAAAGCATTTGTTAGCGCGGAGCATGAAACCCTATTTATAGTCTTGGAGAATTCAGAATAGATGTGAAAGACTTACTTAAGATTTTTATTCGAAACAGGAAACTGCAATTAGGATAAACGGAACAATAGGAAAATGGATTAAGATACGGAAAGGGGCAATACAAGGGTGCGGAATGTTGCCAGACTTTTTCAACTTATATGGAGTGGAAGTCGTGAAATCAATCAAAAAGCCAGAAGGTGTCAAACTTCGAGGAAGAAATGTAAATAATTTAGGTTTGCAGACGATGCCACTTTAATAACTGACTCAGAGAAAAAAACACGACAGGAACGTCTAAATAAATCACCAATAGAAGGCGAAAAGAAAGGCATAAAGATTAACATTAAAAAGATTTTCTGCTTGGTTTTTCCCAAAAGCAAACCAACACCCACATGCAGTATCAGACTAAATGGCAATGAAATCAAACAGGTGACACAGTTCAGTTCAAATACTTGGGCAATATGATAACCAGCGATGGAAAATGCGAGAAAGACAATAGAAATGACCTAGACAGCAGCATTCTGGGAACTGAAAGCGATACTTACAAATAAGGCACATCTCTTACGAGACACGATTAAGACTGCTCAAATATGCTATGATTGGTCAGTCCTCTTGTATGGAGCAGAGACATGAACTATATCCAAGGCCATGGAGAAGAAATTGGAAGCCACAGAAATGTGGTTTATGCGAAGGATGCTGAAGGATTGCACGGAAGGAAAAGAAAACCAATGAAGATACATTGAATGAAATTGAAATTGAAGGAGTATGGCGGTAACCATCAAAAAGGCAGCTTTCCTTCTTTGGGGACATATTGAGGAAGGAAGGTCTGCTGCCTACGAGAAGAAATTGAGGGAGTAAAGAATAACATCGAATTAATAAGAGGATGTTAAGATCGACCAAAGTGGAAATCCATGATCACTAACGCAGAAATACACAGTATCACGTCCGGAGCATTCCTGACCACGTCCGGAGCGTTCCTGAAAAGTATTAAGACGCATCTGTTTAAAGTTTCTTTTTGTTGTTAGGTGCCTTTGACTTTAGCCTTAGTTATGCCTACGGCGCCGAATAAATTGTCCTGTATAAATAAATAAATTTAAAGAAGAAGAAAAAGAAGAAGAAAGAAGGAAGGGAAGAAGAAGAAGAAGAAGAAGAAGAAGAAGGAGGAGGAGGAGGAGAAGAAGAAGAAGAACCAGAGCAACACACGACCGAGCGAGTTGGAGACAATTGTCAATCAGGCTGTCGTCCTGTCGACATCTATACGAACAAAATACCTATGGAGCTGAATTATGATAATGATACAAGATCCAGATAGATAGGATAACACGGTAGTGTTAGCAGCAGTGTTATTTCTAGGATTTTGAATTGGGGGGGGTGTCGGGAAAATCTGGGGTGTCGGAATTTTTAAGTCTCTGCCTGAAAAAGGCTGGCAAGTAAAAAAAACCTTATCAAGTCCCAAAAAGCAACCCAAAACCCTTAAAAAGTCTCAAAAAACCTCTGACGAGCAAAAAAGGTCATCCGGGAATAAAAGTTGGGGTGTCCTTCTCAATTTCTGGGGTGTTCTGGGTTAATTAGTATGCATTATTTTGTATGCATACCATTGTCGCATTACCACATTTTGGGGTGTCAACCTCAAATTGGGGGTGGTGGTCGAGGGTATTAGGGGAGTGTAAAAAATATACCTGGTTAGCAGTATTATCGAGTTCATAATAATAATAATAATAATAATAATAATAATAATAATAATAATAATAATAATAATGATGATGATGACGATGTGTAGGCGTTCTTGTTTTCTGTATGTACAGTATGCTTGTAAGTATAAGCAAGTAAAACGAAATTTTGTATGTAGAGTAGGACTATTTAGTAACCTAGTAGATTATTCGTTATGTTTTTACGTAGGAACCGGTGCACTGAAACGCGGCGCTAGAGCAGAAAACAGTGCACCGGATGTACTTCCTTCCAGTATTTCCTTTTCCTGCGTTAATTGTAAGTTGTATTGTTTCGAACCACGGATTTCTATTTATAGACCTGGATGTAGGATACTAGCTTACAGCCTGAGGTCAACTAGCCACCATCTTGTAGCTCGTAGTGTTGTGAACTAATCATAGTCGATCGTGGAAGATGCCGAGTTGTGCGGCGATTAACTGTTCGAAACAACAATTTAAAGGAGCAAAGCAATCATTTCACGCGTAAGTAAAGGTTTCTATGTCTGTCTATTCACTCTGAAATTTAATGTGACGAAATGTAATGTGAAATCTCGTTAATTTCTATAGCGCTTTCAAAATTAGCACCGAAGTGGCGGGTAATAATAATCCGTTGATCTGAGCTGATCCGCTGAGCTAAGATGATCCGCTGATCTCAATTTGATATAGACGCTTAGTGATCCGATCAGCGGCCGGGAGATTGGTCAGATCAGCGGAGATATACCCGGTAGACGTTCAGTGGTCAGATCTGCTTCTATAGAGCTATAGTGCTCAGCATCTTGTTAAGGTCTTATATGTTTGATCTCGTTTTTAGCAATGTACTGTATCTTCTTTGTTCTCAACTAGCATTTTGTATGGTCCTCTCAGCCATAGGGTTACATACATTTTCCACGTTCATTTTCATTGCATTCAGGATTAGATGAAGCCAAGTAGCACATTGTATCTAGCCTAGTGGAATACTTCTAACAAAGCTTTGAGAAATAAGCTGTTGGTGAACTTTAGGACCAAAAAGGGATGGATACAAGACCCAAAGGCTGCAGACCGGACCATGCTCACCATGTTCACAAATTGTACAGTAAATTAAAACCAATCAATGTCTGACTATTATGTTGAGGTAAAATTTGAATTACTAGATACGCCAAGGTCATAATTGGGGCTGCTACGGTCTGTACGTAATTGAAATGGGTTGGGTCATGTGAAATATTTAGTCTGAATTTAAGTAAAATATGTTAATGAACTGTGCCACATGTCATGCGATTTAACACTGTGTGAAGTTGGGGATGACAACATTATGTAGTGTTTCAATGAAAATATTGTGGATGTCTGGGATAGCTCTGCCGTAAATTATTTGTTGAATTCTACATTACAGTAGGCGATTTTTGGTGTATTTTTGACACGTCTCTGGGTTGGGGTGATTGTTTATATGGGACCCATCCGACCCGTGCATACATGGACGATGTGGACGTCTAAAGTCCTTTAAGACGTCTCTAGATTGAAACGATGATGATTATTATGATTGCATATTGTTGTGCTTTTGCTTATAGGTCACCAAGTCACGAAAGCTGCCAAAGCCGAGACTTCAATTGATTGACGATGTTGATGTCATCGACATCCCGGGAACCTGTGCTGACGTTAATTTGTCATCACCTGTTCAGACATCGACAGCCGAAGCTGACCATGCCTATGTGACCAAAGACAGTCTGAAGGCTAGAAAAAAGAAAAATGGATGCCATAATTCACCAGGCAACAGTTGTTCAGAACGACTGAATTTGAAATTTTGAACCAGTTTAGGAAGAAATCGGCCATTTCTGTTAAAATCTTTGGTCATTCTTATAGTTAGGTCCTTTGTCAATGCATTTGCATTTGCACTTGGAGACCATGTTTTGCTGAGTTTATATAAGTCAGTAGTTTTCAGTTACTGTATTTATCTAAAATCAATGGTTTTGTAATCTTGTTATGTATACATAAAAGATTTTAATTAGTAAGAATTGATAATCATTAGGTCCTGACAGATGATCCTTCTTTGGGTGTCTTCATAATTGTACCATTACTGTAGTTTTTGCTTTCAGTTATCAACAATCAATTATTTGTCAATTAAACTCTTGGGGCTAGAAATTTTAAAACAGTTAGGGGTCACAGACTAAAACATTTGCTATTGAAAATAATGTTACAATGTTTCTTGTTTGGCTAAAGAAACAATATTTAAGTTTAAGTTTTTATATTATAATAAAGGATTTTTGAAATATATTGTAATGATGTTTGTTTTCAGTGTTTGTCTCTGTCTGAAAAGGCAAAAAAACATATATCAGGACAGAGATAGATTTAGCACAGGATGAAAAACTTCTCTAAACGACAATCGAGTCAAAGAGAATAATGAAGGCTTTTGTCAGTTCCCTCTGGCTTTTCAGTTCCCCTGGAATCCAGGAGTCTAGATTAAACACTGGGTAGAGACTTAGTATGACACCTCAGATTTTTGACAACCCCAAATTCACAATACAATCCTAAAAATAATTGCCCCAGATTTTCCCAACACCCCAAATTCACAATCCTAGAAATAACCCTGCATCTAGGGGCATACTGCACAATGTGGTCCATTTGTCAAGAGATGTTTGTCTGATGGGGGTAAAAAAACATCCAACTGCATGGTTCATCAATGAATTATCTTAGGTTTATAGATAAAGAGCAGTGTAAAAAAAATGAATGTAAATAGTGATATAATTATTGACAAATAATTAATATAATAAGGATAATAGAATATCAGTCCAGCCTAATAATGACGGCTCCAGGATTTGCAAGTGGGGGTGTTGGGGTGGCAACTTCTAATCTTAGCCAACCATTTGTTGTTATGTATGCAGTATTAAGTATAGGGTCCCAACAGGGGGCCAGACACTCAATAGGGGCACGGGCCTCCTGTGGAGCAAGGATTTTGTATGTTGGGGTGGACTAATTTGGGGCCAACCATTTGTTGTTTAAGATTATTTCGTTAGGTGTTGGGGCAGGCACTCAATAGGGGCACGGACCCCTTGCACTGAAACGGTGGGCTGCTGGAGCCGCCACTGGCCTCGCCACCTTCCTAGGATGTCAGCTGATGAATACGAGTAACAATATGGCCGCTCTGGCTGGCGCGCTGACCTCACTTTGCGGCGGCTATAGGCCTGCGTTATCCAGTTATAAGTTGAAATTGTTTCGAACACGCGTATCGTTATTTCTCATCGTTCAGAGTTAACAATGGAAGAATACGATATCGATAAATTAATTAAAAGTAAAAGTGAACGATTACTGTTGACAAAGAATAGTCGAGTTAGTGATGTGTAGCCACACTACTATAGAGAAGGTTCTAGTTGACGGCGATCTCAGCTTCCACTTGCGGCGTGTGCTCTGTTGTCAGGCCCGTCTTTATGTGTTGGAAATTGGGCACTGTGCCTGGGGCCCCGCGCATCTTAGGGGCCCCGCGCGCTCCAGCCTTTTTATGTTTTGACCATTTTACTTATAAACTTCTAGAGGATAAATTAATTGAAAGATCAATCACCAAAAAACTTGATGACCTTTTTTGCTGTCAACTTTTTCGAGCATCAGAAAAATACAAACTTTTTTCACCCCCACCTAGGCCCCCTCATATATCGCGGTGTCCTATAGGCACGTGTCTACCTTGCCTATGCCTTAAAACGGCCCTGGATCAAACTCTTCCAGAGCCCCGCAGGCCGCCAGGTGCCAGGGGCTTCACACTGGCAAAAGACGGGCCTGATTGTTGTGCGCTATTGAAGTAGAAGTATCGGAAGGACACCAGCGGACTTAAACCTTAATTATATTGCCATTTTAACAGTCGAAACCTGGCCGTTAGAACATAAAAACGAAACTTAGTAGTAAATTGTGCTTTTGGTAATGTAGGAATTAATTGGCTTAAGCCTACTGCTGGGATAATGGCTGTTGCGGGAATGGGGTGGGAATTGGAAGAAGCAATGCAGGAATGGGGCGGGAACGAGGAGAAATGTTTGGGTGCGGGGATGGGAATAAAAGTTATCTCCGTGTCACTCTCTACTGGTTACATCAGTGATTACAGCACTGCAGACAGGGCGTAGTCAGGAATTTGATTTGCGGAGGTATAATGAAAAATCTTTGAAAATCTTAAAAAACACATTAAAAATTTTAAGGTAGTCTGTTTTTTGGGGGGAGGGTTTTTTATACCGATATACCCCCCGTCACTACGTCCCTGACTGCAGAAACCATTCTCCAAAAAATCGCCGAAGGTGATCGACATCTCGAAAAGAAGTTAAGGAAGGGAATCGCTGCGCCTGGTTATTTGATGACTGCAGAAATGTACACACAGTATTTTGTCTGGTTTGGAGACGCCAGTCTGCAATTTACAGCAGGCAGAGATCGCTGCAAGATTTTCCTAACGCACCGCTTTCAATTTCAAATTTCAATTTCTCTCTGGCGTGTCACAGGAGCAGCCTGGATCGATCTCTTTCTGCGTCTCCTTCCATCATCTGAAAGTTCTTGCACAACAGATGAATTCTGCTTAAAAGTTCACCTCGTGTGACGGTCCACCAAGCAACGTCACTTATTTACACATGACATGGATTTATTTTGTTGTAATCGTTAAATATTTGGAATGTAAGGTTCAGTGTTGTTCAACAAGAGCGCAGAAAATCGTGTCGAGCCAAGTTCATTAAATCTTCTGCGCGTGATTCTGGAATTTATGAATTCAACCAGTGGCGTAGCCAAGGTGGCTTGGGGTTTAGCCCTTGGCTGCCGACGAATTTTTTTTTATTTTCGAACGCGGTTTTGGAGTCAAGCCCCTCCGTGGCTGCCGACACAAAATTTCTAAGCGCTACAGAATGTAAAAGTGTAAGGTGGCGACCATTTTTGCTTGTCAGCATTGCTTGAGAGGAAAAATACAAGAGGAAAGATTAGGATGACGTTTTTTGCTTGTCAAGACTTTTCGAAGTTGATTATGATCAAAACCGAAACCCCTTCTGGAAATCCTGGCTACGCCACTGAATTCAACGAATCTGTTTTCGTGCAGAGGATAAAACGACTTTTTAATAAACACTCGTATACTGATCGCCAAAACACATCGCCAAAACGAACGCGTTTGGCATCGCAAAAACTTGCTGTGTTTGCTTCGACAATTTGAAGTGTCTGCTGCAGTCAATTCTAATCCACCTACACACAGCAGCACGATAGACGCCGTTCGAACGCTAGACAAATCAATCGACGACACGAATAAAATACATGTATCAATTTCTAATCAGTGCCACGACACGATCTGGATGTTGAACTGACGACCTCCTCTCCTCCTCCTCCCCCCCGGCAGCCGCAGATATCTTTGCCTTTGAATGAGCAAAAATAATGTCAACGCGATTTCCGAGGTATTACAAATAGATGATGCACAATATTGGCGCATTGCCATCGTCTCACAATCAAAGCCTTTTAGTCAAACATCGCCGCTCTGTCTACGAACTGAAAACCTCCAGAAATATTCTCTCAGCTGCGCCATCCGTGAAGTGTCACAAGTGTTTGACCATACCATTATCTGGCACTTGAAATGGTATTGTGTGTACACTTCGACGCATCGAGCACGCACGCACGCACGCACAAACACAAAACTAGATTAATGATAACAAACTGATTAAAATACAGTCAGGACTCGGGCCCATTAGCTGCTGACTCGTGGACATCGGCATCGCCTCCACTTGCTAAAAACACCAGATTAATTATTCATCATCAGTCGTACTAATCCAATAAATTTGTCGTGATAAACTGTGATTCTCTCGTGTAAGCAAGCATTTCCATTTCTAATTACAGTGTATGTTGTCTATTTTTGCCAAACCATCAGCAATATCGCCAGCCAGCCCGTGAACCGCTGAAATCCGTTCTCACCTGCATCCAATGGTCCTATAAATACCTTCGCTGCTACATTTGAAGCACTTGCGTTGAAACTAGCAGATGAAATGCTTCTTCGTTAATGGATGATAGCGTTGGCGGATTACGAATCGCTGACGTCGTCGTCGTCGTCGTCGTTGTTGTTGTTGCTGCTGCTGCTGCTGCTGCTGTCAGGCCTCAGTCATTCGGTCATTAGTCATTCACACGACGCCTGTAGCAATCGTCGATCACTTCAAAGCGGCGGCTGAGCAGTGCAACCGATGGGTGAACGAATGAGTGCCGTCAGACATACTCATTGACCACCAAAGCAGGAAAATGGAATGCGATGAGGGCAAGAAAGGTCAACGGGTCAGTAGTGATGGACGATCGAAGCGTACCTGGGAGATGCTTCTATCATTTAATCGAAACGCGTGAAAATTTACGAAACTGTGATAGCGTACGAAATTCGGTGAAAATCTCGGTTGCGCATCAGCGCTTGCGTAGACAACGATGCGAAAACCAACCGATAAATTTTGCCAATTTAATCAAGTGTCAATCTTTCCCACAAAGAATGCCCAGATCCCCTACGACATGTCAGGATTCCCGTTCACCCTGTCAGTCCACAGGAGTCGATCTCGACCAGCAAAGTTGACCTCCCCCCACCAACCACCGCAAATCGAAATAAATTCTTTGAAAATATACGGTCTAAATAAATGACGCGACTTCAATAGAAGTATCCAGAACAATCTCTATGGTCACTGATGTTCTAGCCCACCAGCTAGAAATCTACTTCTGCCATTGGCGTCTATTAATAGACGACAATGGTTTCTATGGTTTCTGCCCACCAGTGGGCGGAGCAAACGGACTTTGTTGGTAAACACTGGATACCCCTATAGGTTTATTATTATTCTTTATCTTCCAATGCAGCGGTGTAACTTTCTTTGATCATCTCGTGCTTAATGTTGTAAAGCACCGTATTTATTCTCAATATTTCTCGTTTCTTCTTTTACAGGGTGTAAAAGTGAAATGGCACCTTTATGATATTTAATATCTCGGCTGCGTGTAAAGCGATTTCAATGAAATTTATAGGCCATATACCTGAGAATCTTTCTTAATTGCCAAATTTCTGTGATGCTGATGATATCTCCTTTAGAGTTTGCTAAAATATGGCCAAAAACTAGAGACCCACATTTTAAAATTGACAAACAGAAGATAACGTCATAGTAATTTGTATCGTGTTTGAAGTCTAAAATTGCGTCGTTGTCATTGCGCCAGACAAGTATTTTGGTTGATCGGCCAACAGATAAACACAGCAGCATTATGATTGGATGCAGGACTGTCATGATATGCTTGGAGAAGATTTCATATTCCAGCAAGACGGAACACCTGCACACTCTGCTCTCAGGACCCAAAATTTTCTGTAGCAGAATTGTCCATCGAGATTTCATCAAGAAAGATGACTGGCCACCCAACTCCCAGATATCAATCCACTTGACTTCCACATCTGGGAATCATGCTCGACAGATATTAAAAGTATCAGCCAAGCAACAAAACATCACGGAGTTGAAGACGGTGCTGAAGAATATCTGGGAGAGTTTGCTTTGAAAAAACCAGATCAAAGTCGGTCTGTCAGTGAAAAAGCGCTTGTCGGCAAGTGCCAAGGCTGAGGGGGCAATTTGAGCACCTGCTCACGTAGAAAATCATCTGATCGAATTTTAAAACGCGGTTTTTCAGAGCCAAATAAAAAAAAAATTAATTAATTTTTTAAAATTTCTTTTAATTTTTTTAATCACTTTATTATGACGCTATATATTCCAATGCCAATTTCAAATGTTTAACGGTCTCTTTAGTTTTGTGGCCATATTTCAGCCAAACACTAAAGATATCAGCATGAAATTTGGCAATTGCATCAAAAACATTCCCAGGTATATGGCCTATAAATTTCATTGAAATCGCTATTTTTCAGCCGAGATATTAAATATCATAAAGGGGGTGCCCTTTTCACTTTTACACCCTGTATACACGGGAACGGTGAAGATGGCAGATTGGCAACACGTTAGAACGACGCACGCGCTGCCGGAACGGGCTCGATCGACTGATCCAGTATATTCTGCTGTTTATTTCAGTATGACGATTAATTTCTTCTCTGATAACGATGATATCTCCCAGGAGCAGTAACTTAGACTGCTCTCCCCTCCGCCGATCGGACTGACCTTTCCAGCTTGACCTGGTTTTTACTCGGATTGATTTTTTTACTCCATTGGCTGATGCTCTGGGCATCACAGATAGTGGCGCCATAGAAGTATTTTGATTGATTGATTGATCGATTGCAGGGCTGAGAGAGGGGTGCAGCCGGTACATTGTTCCGAGGCCCATGGAGCTCAAAGGGGCCCGGATCCGGTGATGATAATGTATTAACAATAGTCTGAACCCTGAAAAAGGCTATGACAACGGAAAAAGGTCACCTTCATCATGAGCTGAGGGAGTCAGAGGCCCCGGCGAATGTCTGCTTAGGGGCCTGGGCCGATGTGATGTTAAGTAATAATTATTAATTTAATTTATTAATGCCATAGAAAGCCTGACAAGCAAAAAAGGTCATCAAGGTTTTTTCAGACTTGTAGGCTACTTGTAACGAGAACCCGGAATTCTGCTTTGAAAAAGACCGACAAGCAAAAGAAGGTCATCAAATTTTCACACACTTGTCAGGTCAGGGCCACGTGACTATTTTTGCACCGGGGCCCGGAAATTCTCTCGGCGACCCTCCTGATTGATCGAATTTTCTACCGCGGTTGAATTTCTTCTCAAACGACAGTTATTCATTCACCTTACCAACCTTTCTGCTGATTTTCATTACCTTGACTTCTTTCCGTTGCCGTTCATTCCATATCTCAACTCTGGCACCTCGTTTAACGAGTTTATTTGCGCATGTGGTTCTTCATAATACTGTCAGCCAAAGCTTTCTAATCATATACGCAAAAATGATTTTTACCTCACTTCACTTAAACTTTTATGTCTTCGACATGCATCTTCTCTTATTGATTTTTCTGTCTAGGTTTTGACTATTCGGGTGAAAGGGGGAAACCATGTCTTACCCATCCCAATTATCCCGTATCGCGGACACCTTCATCAATTGTGATTATCGCTGCTGTTTCCACACGGAAATTGCCACTCAATCTTCAATATCTTTTAGTGAACTCCTATTAGTCAGTAAAATAAGTTGGCCAGATTAGAAACAACGAGGTAGCGTGTACAGGGCGCGATTTGTAGGGGGAAGGAAGGATTTTACCCCACTGCCCAACAGCATCCCCCTACTGCTACATCCCTCCGCCATTACATCCCCCACTGCTACACTTCCCCAACAACTACGTCTTCTCCAAGCTCAACATATTCCCCCCCCCACTGCTCCAGGTCACAAATCGCACCCTGAGCGTGTAGACCCTACGAGATAGCGTGTAGACCATATTAACCCCTTAACCGTGTATTTAACTGTAACTCAATGTAAAATGGACGGATATATCCGGGATCCCCAGTTAAGGGGTTAAACGAGAGGACGGAATGCTTAATGAGTTCCAGTAGCGTAGCCAGGATTTCCGGAAGGGGGTTTTGGTTTTGACTTTTGACCGTAATCAACTTTCGAATATCCTATGTCTTTCCTTCTAAACGTTTTCCTTTCAGATGCTGACAAGCAAAAAAGGTCAAAAAGGTCGTCACGCCTATGGCGCTTAAAAATTTTGGTCAGCAGCCCCAAGGGATTTTTGACCCTCAAAACCGCGTCCGAAAATTAAAAATGCATGGAAACACATTAAAAATGTTCGCCGGCGCCCAAGGGGGTTTTAACCCCCAAACCTCCCCCTTGGCTACACCACTGATGAGTTATTTCGATTATTGTAGTTCTGAGCGAAATTTTCAGTGCTCGGAGACGATATTGAAACCTTGCAAGCAAGCAATACTAGAAATGTCCGCGTTTATTGCAGACGTATTGATAAGAATATAGGCGAAAATACACAAAAGACAAAAATATCTGCCAGAGTAAATATTTTAGATAACAGGGACGCGACAGAATATTGTCGATTGATTTCCGTTTTCATCTTGGCAGGAGCTAACCCCCTTTATGTACAGTATACCAGAAAGTTTGGGTTCGAACTCTATGTTTCCCCGTTGGACGTCGAGAACTTACGACGTGGGGGTGATTCGACCCCCACCCGGCTGCTCTTCTGTGAAGAATCGAGCAATGCGCACGACAACAACGACGAACAGCGAGTGGGTGAGCAAGTGAGTGAGTGAGCGAGCGAGTGGGTGAGTAAGTGAGTGAGCGAGTGAGAGTAATAATTTCTAATATGAATACTGCGGTGCTTCACTGTATACTTTGAAAGCGCTGTGCAATTTACGGGATTTTGCCTATTAATTTGCGTTGCTATAATAACGATTATATCGGCATATAATGGTTTCAAATTGTGTGGGGACAGAGTTTCCCTCAACGCAGTTTCGGTGCAAAGTGCATTGAAATCCGTCAACACAGACTCTGAGTCTCTGACAACACGACCCGATAGGCTAATACAGACCATTTAACTGGGATCCGCCAATAATATATATATATATATATATATATATATATATATATATATATATATATTCAATAAATATTCTTGGAATCAATTAACGTGGAGGTTTAACATTGGCGCTCAGTTTGTTCCTTGATGTCACTTGTGACGGAATTAAGTGGCGTAGCCAGGGAGGGTTGGGGTTAAACCCTCTTGGTTGGGCGACCAAACATTTTAAAATTGCGTATTATTATTCTGTGGGTGGAGGGGCGCCAAAGTCGGGTTTAAGGTAACAAAAAAGAAACAAAGAAACAAAGAAAAACATATAGCTATGTTATGCCTATATATAGCTAACTTAATTAAGCAAAATAATAGGTGACGACTTTTTTTGCTTGTCAGGATTTTTCGAAGTTGGGAATGGTCGTTCGTAACCGCACCCTTGGGAAAATCCTGGCTACGCCACTGACAGAACTATAAGCATGTAAACATCTTGTGATATATACAGAGACCGTGACTTAATTGTGCCTTAATTTCCTTAGGATATGGATGAGGACTCTGGCAGTGATTTCAGTTGGAGCAACCGGAGGCTTCAGTCAGTTCAGAATCACATTCGAAAGTCCTTTCCAACCAGATCGACGTCTGATCTGATTCGAACTGTCGAGCTCCTGACAGAATTCTTTCACGAAACCAGAACGCTCGCTAACTACTCTCAATTTGTCAACGCTGGATCTGACCTCGGTCGTTTCGAAAAATCTTTACATCAAAATGAACCGGAAGTTGATTCCGTCAAAGAGTGTCTCGTCTCTTCCAATTGCCGGACTGAAGTCTGTATCAGAAGCAGCAGCAGCAGCAGCAGCCACAGACCTGGGAAAGCGAAAGGGATGGCTCTCCCGCCCGGAGTCAGCGATGATGAACAATTGAAGCGCGTTGTGCAGACAGGCGTAGCTTCTCCATTGAAATCGAACAATCGAACAACCGGTTCTAGCGCTGACGCAATTCGTTTGCTCGATTTCCTGTTTCCTTTCCACCTAATCGTAAATTCAGAGGCGCGTCTAATGCGCACTGGATCAGCGTGGTCGCTTCCATTATTACCCGCGATGCCTTCCGATTTCTCGTCTAGATTTGGTTCTTTTTCCGACTTCTTTAACTTAATTTATCCGGTGAAGACAATATCCGAAGTCTTTAATCTTTCGCGTCTAACAACCGAGTCGCAGACGACGATTCTCGAGCTGAAATCTACTTCCGGTCTTCGTCGGCGCACCGGAACCGACCTCGGAAGATATAAAGGCGAAATTAGCCTCTCGCCAGACTCGTCTCGTCTATTATTCATGCTCTTTCCTCTTGAACCGGAAGCGGCGGTCGAGTCGAACGTCGCACGAGATCTCGTTCGTCTCGTACGAGATCTCGCCGATGTTACGCAGAGGACGAGACTGGAAAGTCGTTCAAGGACACGCCTGAAGAACGTCGCAGACGACCTCGAGGGTCAGAGGTCGAGGTTGGAGGCCGAGAAGGCGCAGACCGACTGTCTTCTCTGCTCCATATTCCCGTCGTCGGCCGTGATGGAGTGTCTGAGACTCGGTCGGAGGGTCGACCCAAAGACGTTCGACCTCGTCACCGTCCTCTTCGCCGACATCGTTCAGTTCACGGCTCTGTGCGGAAACGATCACGTGACGCCGATGGACGTTGTGCGCATGCTCAATCACCTCTACACAAAGTTCGACCTACTGAGCAGTCTCAATGGAGTCTACAAGGTAGGTCAGACATCAGGATGGTTGGTTGACCTACCAATATTCGATTGTCGGTAAATGAAAAAAAATATTTAATAGAGTTTTTGCACGACGTCAAAAATTCTGGAAATATTAAACACATTGCGTAATTCGATGCTAATATTGACTTCATCTCTTATGTCTTGGTCGTTTTTTTAATGTCTCTATTAATAAAGTTGTTCCTTCTATTGTTGCAGTAATAACTTGTTTCAGAGTTAGCTATAGATGGGATTTGGGCATTCATTGTATGGCGTTTGCCCTCGGCCTCGCATAGCATTTCACAATGTCCGCCCCGAAGTGGCATGAGAAATCAGTCACAAGACAGCATCACACTTCAGTCTTGATGGATTTTGTTTGGCTCTAACATCGCATATACGCCCAACCATGCGCCAGCAAACAGCCAGAAAGAATAATACATCAACAAACGACGTTTTTAAGTCGCTATTATTATTATATCTCAGCGGAATCCCCAGTGTGTGTCAATGCGACGTAGATCCGTTCACACGCGCACATGAGATGACAGCGTCGCATGACAGGAGGAGATTTTCAGCCGCTGAATCGGCTGAAAATGCAGCAGCAGCAGCAGCAGCGACGAAGCTTAACGAGTTCTTCAGCCG
Organism: Metaphire vulgaris; assembly: GCA_018105865.1. Taxonomy (NCBI): domain Eukaryota; kingdom Metazoa; phylum Annelida; class Clitellata; order Crassiclitellata; family Megascolecidae; genus Metaphire; species Metaphire vulgaris. The sequence goes on from CM030834.1 coordinate 7,772,719, forward strand.
TGCAGAATATCGTCTAAATAGAAAAGCGTCTGTTGTGCGTCGCTATACAGTATTAAGAATAGGCTGAGATGTTTGCGGCCGATTTATGCCATTCAAATCGACCAATATGAATAGCTGATGCTGCCAGTCTCTGCGCTTGGCAGTTGAAACTCCTGCATAATGTATCCGTCACATTCGCAGACTTCGTAACAGTGATGTTAATCTTTGTCCTGGTCCTTGTCCTTAAGGACTCCTTAAGGACATATAATAATATTTGAAGTCCTCGTATTTATCCTCGTCCTTGGAAGGCCAGTGTTTGTTAACATCATCATCATCATCATCATAGTTGCTTTCTGCCAGCTCATTAGCGGCAATAGCTAGACACAAAACTTTTCCATTTATCTTTTTCCGTTGTTAATCTCATTCCATCTATTATTGTCATTTGATATCTTTCGAAGTCTTCTTTGATGTTATCCATCCACTTTTTCCTGGGTATTCCTCTTCCTCTTTTTCCTTCTTTGTATGTGTAGAGTGCTTTATATGGGAGTCTGTTACTGTTCATTCTATTTACATGTCTGCTTCGTAATACATACAGCCATTGTGTGGACAGAATCCTTTAGTTTTGCTACATTACATCTTAAATTACACCGTCGAATAGACTTGCAAATACATTTGATGCGCCTATCTGTTAAAATAATTATAATCAATCTTACCCTGACTTGGTCCTTATTTGTGCCACTGCTGCACATGCCCGTTATTCAAATTTTGCGAAGTTTAAAAGTTAGGCGGCTATAGAGCGATTAATTATCATCAGATGGTAGAAACGGCAAAATCTGCGAATGTAGTTCAGTTGAATTTTTACTATTAGTTTGTTATTATTCGTATTATTTTTCTTTATAAACTAGGCTGAGACCAAGTATATAGTTACACTGTACATGCTTAGTACAGTTAAGTTTTTCTTTTCCTCTGCTTGTATGTATATCCAACAAGATGTTGTGAAAAATAAATTGATTTGATTTGATTATTTATTTGATAAGACTTTGACTGGTTCAGTCTTCGAAATGTTCCCCGTTTTCATTACGGATACTCTCTCTCTCTCTCTCTCTCTCTCTCTCTCTCTCTCTCTCTCTCTCTCTCTCTCTCTCTCTCTCTCTATCTCTCTCTCTCTATCTCTATCTCTCTCTCCATCTCCATCTCTCTCTCTCCATCTCCATCCCCATATCTATCTATCTATCTATCTATCTATCTATCTATCTATCTATCTATCTATCTATCTATCTATCTATCTATCTATCTATCTATCTATCTATCTATCTATCTATCTATCTATCTATCTATCTATCTATCTATCTATCTATCTATCTATCTATCTATCTATCTATCTATCATCTATTATCTATAATTTCTCGCCGAAGACGTTGTTCGTCTTTCTTCCCCGCTTAGCTCTCTATTTACTCGCAATTTCCAAATCGAGATGATATCACAGCCGCCGACGTCGACCGTTTATCGCTTCCATCTGAGTTGATTACTGTCGAAGGAAAATTACACGAACCTCTAAGAAGCGTCTTTATAGACGATCGGCTGCGTACATCGATGTCTTCGGTCCCTCTAATGGGATCTCCAGAAAGCCAAGCGCCGTGTCGTCCCATTGGAGCTCTAACGCTGACCGCCGTCTTCGGGACCTAGATTTACTCTTCCGGCGCAGCTTAACGTGCCAAGAAAATCGTTAAATATATTCTCCTCCGTACTCGTTGCGGCGTTTAGATCCTTCCATTCACTGCGTATGGCTTCTAGAATCACACATTTCGGACCGAGAAGATAGAAGAATTAGGCTGGTTGCGAAGAGAAGGAGAGGCCAGAAGGAGACTCAGGAGAGAGAAGGAGACGAACAGTCAGTCAGTCAGACAGACAGACAGACAGACAGACTGACTGACTGACTGACTGACTGACTGACACACTGACTGACTGACTGACTGACTGACTGACTGACTGACTGACTGACTAACTAACTGAGAGAATGAAGTGTGAGGAGGAAGAAGAAAAGGAGTATGAGAATCCAAAGCGTCAGCGAGAGAGAGAGTGAGAGGGAGAGAAAGAAAAAAAGTCGGCGATGAAGAGTACATATACCGTGAGTTATGCAGCAAATGACCGGAAGAAGCCACAGTGTTTAGATCTATGGTCTTCTGCGCCATTTTCTCCTCCGCAGGGTGTCGTTCGAAAGAATCGTTTGACTGCGACATTTTATTTCCAACTTCCGCAGCGATAAGTTATGAATGCTAAGCTACTAGCATTTGCTAAAATTATTAGCAGCTCTTTCTTTAATATTAAGAATATTTCCTCTTCATCGAGATACTATTTAGTTGAAAATTGCACCGGCGAAAGATCCGCATTTAGGCTGCTAGTAATCCAGTTCCATTATTAACGAGCAATTAATTATCAATCTAATAGACATTAAACATATTTCTGTATGCATATATAGGCCTGATTTAATTAAATTAGAATAGGGAAAATAATAAATTGATCAAATAAGTAACCTCGGTTTCCTACAGTGATAATAATATTAACATTACTATTATTTATTTATTTATTTATTAATAAAAGCAATGTTAGTAATTGGATGTAGGTATAGGTGGATTTTGTTGTTTTGGTTATAGAAAGATTCGCGTTTGGGTAAAGAAGAAACCGAATTCGGTGCTTTTTTAAGTCTGTTGTCTAATTGCTTTTCTTTAAAAAACTGGTTGAAAGGTGGAGACGATTGGTGATGCATACATGGTGGTTGGCGGATTCCCGGTCTTCAGTTCTTCTCATGCGGACGTCAGCGTCAAGATGGCTTTCGAAATGATCCGTGCTTCAGAAACGGTCAACTCACCCGTCAACCATCAACCGCTTCGGGTGATTAATCATCGTAGAATCCTTTTTTCTTCTTCTTCTTCTTCTTCTTCTTCTTCTTCTTCTTCTTCTTCTTCTTCCTCCTCCTCCTCTTCTTCTTCTTCTTCTTCTCCTCCTTTTCTTCTTCTCTTTTTCTCTTCCTCCTCCTCCTCCTCCTTCTTCTTCCTTTATTCTTCTTTTTTCTTGTTCTTCTTCTTCGTCGTCGACTTTGATCGCACGGGTCTTTCCACATATCAACCGATTTTGATTTATTCCCTGATGTCCTTCTCAGTCGTGGTTTTCTAGCGGACGTTCAATGCGCCTCTGGCGAAAATTGTGACTGATTGGGATGAATTTTTAACATCCGTCGAACGGAAAAAGAACCTTCGAGCGACGGACCATTAGGCCCACCAGGGACAGGACACCGACCGATGCGCCTTATGAACGCAGATCTTGAGGGACGTATACAGTAGTTGTCAAACAATTTAATATTGCAATTTCCTTGTCCGCGTTAATTATAAGAGAGGATACTGTATTTAACGCCAGAGGCAGGACTGAAGCCGAAATCGGAAATTATAACCGATGCCTAACCTACATGTAAATTGTAATTCTTAGCTTTTCCATATCATGGCCTATGAAAGAAGTTTTCAATGGAGAATCAACATGTTCATTTTACTTGGCATGAAATATTTTTAAAATTACTGGTTGTAAAATTCTCAATTCCGTTGTTCAAATGTCTCAAATTAAAATTTCTAATAGGTAACGTTGCATCAATATTTTGATCTCATTGTTTTCTGCATATCCCCATATGTTTTATTAGCACCAAGTATGTGTAATTTAATGCTAGGACTAAGTTATAGTGTGTATTTATTGCTATTTCTCGTTTTAGTTATCTTAATCTAGTGTCAGTGATATATTTAAAACTTAAAAATGCAATCAGAAATTCCCTTTTGGTAGGTTCTCAAGAAAATGTTAGGTTCACCTTGCCACAACATTTTTCGCATTGCGTAAAACTGACTTCTTGTCCAATCTCTTGTCGCTATCGGCGGAAGCTTTGATCTTGAAAGAAACAGTCTTGCGAGATGGTAACTTTCCCAACGACAGATTGGATTTGTAGCCCTAATAATGAGCAGATTCTGCTGTTCAACAAGAAATTGGACTGTTGTTCATTCGATGACTCATCGTAGCGAATGCGAATTCTTTTAAGCCAAACGTTCGTCGTTTCCTTATTTTGCTCTCACTTTCTCTCCCCCTCTCTCTTCTCTCTCCCCTCTCTCGCCTGTATTCATGCGTGTCCCAGACGAACGCGTGAGAGCGAATAGCCTAAATATATACAATTTATTTATCGGTGCGTCGCACATTTCCCATTGAGCTTATAATAAACATTAACACTGCGTGAAATTAAAGCATTTCGTTTTTCGTAAACTACAGAGTTAAAATTATTACACCGAGAGTATCGTCGCTGTCTAGGTAATACCTCACATGTGCACAAACCAAAACTTTTGAGGAAATGAAAAAAACATCAAAGTGTCTCAATAGGGCATCACGTGTGAGGTATTGCAGCAGCTTAAAAATATATATGTTCCCTTTCGAATTTAAGAACAAGTGTTTGACCATACATGCGCGGTGTCATTGTTGCGAACCGACCTTCTTACTTATCTTCCAGGATGACTGACGTCGGCCGCTAACAGGATTATCTTTCTTTCAATTAAGGCGGGTGGGTATTCGACTTAGCTTTTTGGCTAAGGTTTCGTTATTATATGGCTGATTCCTTCTCTCTATCTCTATTTCTCTCTACCTCTCATGTTTTACTTCAATATCTTGGCTCAGGTACTACCTCGATATCTCTTTCAGGTACTACCTCGCTCTTCTGCCAGGTACTACCTCGCTCTTCTTGCTCTCTCAGGTACTACCTCGCTCTTCTGTCAGGTACTACCCCGCTCTTCTTCCACTTCAGGTACTACCTCTCTGCCTCTTACTTCAGGTATTACCTCAGGTACTACCTAGGGATCTATCGGACCTTCCACGGGCTCCTTCTCTCTCCTAACGCGCCGCGGTCTTATCTTTTGACGGTGCACAACCCTGCCCCTTGGGAACCTCTTCCGCGGTGGATTGCCACTTCCCTAGCGGAAATGTAGTACCTCGAAGGTACCTCCACCTACTTGGCACTCCAAGTCGAAACTCAGTATACCAGCCCCGTGATCATCTAAGGGACCTCTATTTATAGGACTCTGATACTACCTTTAAAGAGGTGTGCTAAACTGCAACTATCTATCGGGCTATAACTCAACAATACCTAGCGCTCTCTACTGGATATTCTATGCCTAACTTCCCTAGGCCTTTCACCTATTTATTATATAGTTATTATTATTATTAAAGGTCCTTTATTATTATTATTAATTCCTTATTTAAACTACCTAACTGGCCATCAGCGCCATCTAGCGATTACCTTATAAACTATCTTATATTTTATTATTGGATCTCATACTCAATTTCGCTACATCATGACGTATAAGAAATGCAAAAAAACACAAACATCTGAAAAATGGTCACATGTGAGGTAATGCCTAGACAGCGACGGTATGTTTCAAGTCGGTGACATCGTTGAAAGTAAGTAAGATCGTTCACTGACTTGATTAGTTGCTCCATGAACCGTATACCCATCTTGCCTTATAGTCAACCGGCTCCGCTACTACTGTATATACAGGGTGTCTACGAAAAAAACCCCAGCAGGAAAACTTTGATTTCTTAAAAGTTCCTAAATATATTTCTATAAAAAGTGACATACTTGTGCAGCACATATTTTCCCACCTTTCTACCAATTTTTATCTCATTTGCATGTAAGGTGGCCATTTTGTGAGATATCAAAGTCAAACTTCGATTTTTACTACTCAGTCGCAGCATGACAGGCCCAAATATCTATAGCTTCACATAAATTTGGCTTCATGTCAATTTTGGTGGTATTAGTAGCAGTTGTTATTGTTGTTCCAGTAGTAGTAGTCAAGTTTAAATCGAATGCAATTTTTTAAACATGTTTTAAACTCACAGAATTCGACATAACAATAAAAGTTTGATTTAAACTTTCAAAATGGGTAAAATATCGAATGAAGATAAGATGCGAATTCAGACATTGCGGGAGCTTGGCTTTGGATACCAAACAATTTTTGCAATTAAGGTTAGGGTTAGGGTTTGCAATTATGTCCGATAATCATCTTGAACAATTGTGGTTTAAGTTGAAATGTCTAGACAATAAATAAAATTTTGTCTGTTGATTCGTAAAAATCGAATTTTGACTTTGATATCTCACAAAATGGCTACCTTACATGCAAATGAAATGAAAATAGGCAGAAAGGTGGGGAAATATGTGCTGTAGAAGTATGGAAATTTTGATAAAAATATATTTAGGAACTTTTAAGAAATCATAGTTTTCCTGCTGGGGGGTTTTTTCATAGACACCCTGTAGAGATTTCCAATGTAGACAAGGATTAGAAGAATTTTGCGTGACAAGATTAGTTAAACAGCTGGACTCTGGTCAAAGAAGTCAATTTACGAAAAAGTTTGCATTGTTCTCTAAATTTCGGCCTGTCACTCGGTAGACGAGAAGATTTCCATTGTCATTCCAATTGGGCTGCAACAACGCTTGGCTTCGGCAATGTCGGCAATGAACCATGGTTGAGGTGGGCGGAGTACAACCTTTTCAATTATAAAAGGAATAAGAGTATCAAGAATATTAAGAAGAACAGAAGTTAATTGAGTGGCTGATTCAGAAGCAGTCCCTGCGGGATTCGTAAATAATGCAGAGGTAGAAATAGCAGTCTTAAAAAGCTATTAGATCAAGTTTAGACCATGGTCGAAATTTGACTGATTTATATGAAGGCGGCACCCTATGAGGAAAAACGATCTTAACAGACAAACCAATATGATCAGATAAATAAGTTTCACAGGAGAGATTTTGGATATAATTGTTGAATTTGACCTGGTGATCGGTAGGTCGAGGGTAGGTCGACCCTTGTCATGGGTAGGAAAGGAAACGTTCTGATGGAGGTCAAAGGAAGTGAGCATATCATTTAAATGCGAAGAAAGATTGTTTTTCAAATCCGTGTGAAAATTGAAGTCGCCAGATATGACTAATCCTGACAGTGATGTTAACAAGGACCGACCCCTCAAGGACGAGGATAAGGACAAGGACCGACTCCCCAAGGACGAGGATAAGGACAAGGACCGAACCCCCAAGGACGAGGACAAGGACGAGGACTTACCCCGCAAGCACAAGGACCACAAGGACTGACCCCCAAGGTCAAGGATCAAGGACAAGGACAAGGACCAACCTCTGTCAGACAAAAAGTCGGATAGGAAAAAACCAAACACAATTTCAATTCGAAACACAAAATTAGAAAAGCAAATTTTTTATAAAAAAACATAATGTAATCAACAGCAATGCTGCATTTCAAATGCGCCTTTGACTTTAGCCACCTAGCTATGTTACTGCGCTTAAGAAATTGTCAAGTTTAATAATAATAATAATAATAATAATAATAATAATAATAATAATTAATGAAAAAGTGTTTCCAGCAACTGATCAGTCATGCACACACGGTGAGGTCTAATTATGAGACCACTTTGCGAAAACACTCATTCAACTGGAGCCGACGTCGCAGGGAAACAAAGAATTCTGCTAAAGAATCAACTGGTATTATAAAGGAAACAATGACTAAACATTTAGAGCAGCGGTTCTCAACCTTCATAGTGCCGCGACCCTTTTAATTTAATTCCCCACTATGTGGCGACCCCCAACGGTAAAATTATTTTCGTTCACAATGTAGGCTGCTAAAAATAATAATGCTACGACAATCAAAATGTTCGAAATCGTTATTATTTAATTGTCTCCATGTCTATCCTCGAATGACAATATTATTATAGTAAAACAACTAGTACGTCGTAACTACCACTGAGGAAATTTTGTACAATAACAAGAAAAGAGACAACCCCATATTTCTGATGGTCTCGGGCGACCCCTGGCAAATCGTCATTCGACCCCCTTGGGGGTCGCGACCCACAGGTTGAGAACCGCTGATTTAGAGTAACTCAACGCAAGTATGTAGCCAAAATATAAATCCACATACTACTCTTACCTTGGAACATAATTATCAGTACAATTGAAAATGGTATACAAGTAATTTGGTCCTTATAAGGACTTTTCAAGGACTAAGTTACAAGGACCAGGACAAGGACCGATCTGCAAGGACGAGGATAAGGACAAGGACCGAACCCCCAAGGACGAGGATAAGGACAAGGACTTCAAATTGGTCCTTAAGGAGTCCTTAAGGACAAGGACCAGGACAAGGATTAACATAACTGAATCCTGAGGATGAAGAGATTACAATTTCCAATAGAGACTGGAATTCAGTTAAGAGAATAATTCAGCATGAGACAGTGATGGTGGTCGATAGATATTTAAAAATATCGTGCGCTTATTGCCCGAGCCAATTTTTTTGTCTATTGTCACAGGCTTGCTATGGTTTATCAGGGTGCAGTGCTCACTTTCATTTTCTCTCCTTTATGCAGAAATGTTCAAATAGACTGCGTAAATGTTCATTTATGTAATTTATTTTAAGTGTTCTGGATTATGCTTCAATAATTAAGTTTCTGAATGTCTTTTTCTTGCTTATATTATACTTTTCTTGCCATTCTGTAATTACCATTATGAAATGTTGATATCTGCCGATTTGGAAATAATAAAACCTCAATCAATCGATCAATCGATCGACCGGCCAATCGACCAACCGCCAATAAATCAGTGAATCAATGAATCAATCATTCAATCAATTAATCGATCAATCATCAAGTACAGCCATAGTAACTTCAAAGCTTTTTGAAGAAGAAATTGGCAAGGATTTCTTGATTAATTATAGATTTGATTTAAAGAGAAATGCAACTCCTCCACTGTATCCAGTTGGCAGAGCCGTAGCTATAGGGTTTTCGGCGCCCGGGGAAAGATTCATATTTTGCGCCCCTAAATTTCGGGACGATCATATTTTGCGCCCCTAAATTTCGATGACGACCTTTTTTTAGCCTTCACACACTTTACTTATCCATTTTTCGGGCTGACGACCTTTATACCTTTTATTCTGCAGAGCTATTTCTTAATTTTTTTTCTTTCACATCCAAAATGCGCCCCCAACCGGTCGACACCCGGGGCGGCTTGTCCTCACCCTGTCCCCCCCCGTAGCTACGGCTCTGCCAGTTGGGCGAGGTTCATTTAACAATTGGAAGCCAGACACGTGGTGTAATGTCTACAAGAATTACATCAATGTGATTTTTGCATAAAAATTTGTGAAGCGAGGAGACTTTAGTTCTCGGTGAGCAAATATTAAGGTGTACAAATTGAGATGTTTCGGAAAGGACGATCTAATATTATCGGAGCTTGTTAAAGCGGGGCCAGGATTCTGTTCAACCCCACCCCCCGAAAGTATTCAGAGAAGTAAGAGAGTGGTGAAATTTGATTTATTGGCTGTTCTTGTGGGTTTTGAACGTCTGTGTTTATCTAATCTATTCTAATCTTGAACTTCTATAGGGCCACTTCATAATGCACAGGGGCATCAACCGATGGCACACCAAATCCAGATAATTAAAGATCCAGGTCAAATCCAGGGTATCCGGCCAGGCAAACGGGCGACAGTCTATGGTGGATAGGCCAGGTCAAAAAGATGGGGTTTTAATCTTTTTCTAAAAATCTGTAATGAATTTGCAATGCGCACATGTTGAGTCAATGATTTCCATAGTTTGGGGGCAGCCACTGAAAAGGCACGAGAACCAAGAACTGCCCGAGTATGGGAGAGGGAGAGAACTATTGCAGACGAGGATCTGGTCGAGTATTTGTTTGTTTGCACAGAAAGTTTAGAAAGAAGGTAACTAGGTTCCTTGTAATAAAGTGCTTTGTATATCTGAAGACAGGTTTTAAAGTCAATCCTTTCTTTAATTGGAAGCCAATGAAGACCCTTACGAACTGGGGTTATATGCTCACGTTCTGGGGTTTTTGAAACCACCTGAGCCAGTGAATTTTGAACTCGTTGGAGTTTAGCCAGGTTGGATTTTGAGATGCCAAAGAGAAGGGATTTGCAGTAATCAAGACGGCTAGACACTAAGCCATTTGCCAAAAGCATTAATGCAGATTTATTTAGAAATTTCATAATACGGTACAAATCACGAAGATGGCAGTGAGCTACGTTACAGCTGCTATTTGTATGATTTGTGAAAGAAAATGTGGAATCAAAAATAACTCCCAGATCCCGTGCAGAAGTGCTTACAGGAAAAGTCGAATCCCCAAGCTTAACAGAGTTTATAGTCAAATTTCTTCAGCTGGGATTTTGTGCCTAAAAGTAGAAATTCAGTTTTAGCCGGGTTTAAAAGCAATTTATTTCAATCCATGCAGGACTGAATATGCATGAGAGAATGCTTGAGAAATAGTTTCCAATGAAGCTTCTGCTGAAGACTTATCAAATGAAGTAATAATCTGAGTATCATCTGCATATTCAGAGATATACAGTATCACGTCTGCATGTGCAGTCTGCCTTGGCTAAACACACGTGCTATATCAGAGACACTGAGTCTATGCGGACATTGTGGTGGTTTAAATATGGCCTCCGGCAGAAAAGAGTTAGACTTGAATTTCCAATGTTGCCTTTGCGAATTCCGAAGCTCCTCGAAAATGTCTTAATCCGAAGATATTTTGCTCGATGCTCAGGGCACTCTCGGAGATTAAACCAAGCACTTCACATATTTGGACCTTGATATTTGTTTAGATAGGCTATTCAGTGGCGTATCCAGGATTTTTTTCGAAGGGGGTGTTATGGTTCCCTGTTCCCAACTTCGGAAAATTCCGACAACCAAAAAAGGTCGTCGTACACTATATAGTGATTGCAATAATAAAAGTTACTTTTGGTCGCCAAGAGGGGGGGGGGTTAACCTCCAAAACTCCCTTTCTCTATACTGCGAACAGCCAAGGGAGTTTAATCCCCAACACCCTGTGTACGCCACTGAGGCTATATTAGTAAATTCGTAACCAATTTAATTGTACATCTCGGTGAATATATTGCTCAAAATTTTTTCATATTCACTGAAACCAAGAGGAATGGAAGGACGAGTTCTCTTGCAGGCGAATTCGTTGTTAGCGAACTACAGATTACTGTAAATCTAGCAGTGACCGTCTCAGGGATTTTCCTATACCCCAAGGGGGTTACACCCCTCGGTTTGTGATAGACACCCCCTGCCCCTACACCCAGTTCCAGCGGTGGTTTTGGCTATCACCAAAACAGACTGATGTTAAAACTATTCGTTTAAAATTCTTAAGGGGGAAATTCACCTCTGGAAATTGAAACTTGAGCACCTTAACTGACTCCACAAAAATTAGAATGGACCGTATGATAACGGAAGAGATGACAACGGAAATCACATTTATGACTTGTATTTTCCTTTTTTCCGGGGACCAAGCATTGAACCCTCACCACCTCCCCAATTCTATTCCTCCTTGGTTCCAACTTCCAAGGATTCTAGATGAAAGATCCTGCAATTAGACTCTGCAATTATGGGACACCCCACCCCCATCCCCGAACGCAAATTCCTGAGAAATAGACTGGGTCGTCTTTGATATTATGAAACTTTCTGCAAACTGGCTGGTGCCTATTCTCATTTCGCAGTGGATGACCATGGCGGAGGATTACTATCGTCTTGTCAAAATTCAAGAATTTTCACCAATATTTTATTGAGATGATCGAAGTCATATTGTGATATCGATACATTGTGAAATTGTACCATTGATTGGAGGCGTTAAGCTGTGCTATTCTTAAATTTCTGTAGCGCCAACAGTGTCCTCCAGTGTCACTTAAATATCCCAGATTTCTCGTTTTTGATGTGAGAAACTGTTTGCATTGTCTTTTAAAATATAATTTGCGCAGCGCAGGTCCTAAGAGCTCACTCTTATTTTGAAAAAAGGATATCGTTGTCTTCGACTAGAGTCTTATTCCGCCTTGACGGCGAGACTGGAATTGCCAATTATACGAAGAGAGAGAACGTTTCTCGACGTCTAAGACTAGTTTTGCATTTGGGAGATTCACATTTTAAAACTGAAAGATATTAACAGAAGAAGAAAACTGAAAGATGTTGACCAAAAAAGTAAAATAACAGCATTAGGACCACGAATACGTGATATTCTTCGATTGAACGGTTCGTCGTACCATTTGTTGACTACGTTATAGGCCTAATCACTACTTGTACATTCGCTATTTGAAAATTTAAAATTATATCGTTGGGTTCCTAATTAAACGGGTTCCTCCCTCTGCACAGTCTGCAGCAGTCCTATTACGGCAAGCAATGACTGCCACAAAGTGAATATTAAGTGCAGGCTATATTTAATGCATAGTTATTGTTTGAGCTATATATATATATATATATATATATATATATATATATATATATATATATATATATATACTAGTTGTGTATAGATTAATTGTGTTGACTGAGGTACTATAAACACATTTTCACTTGAAGAGATAATTTTGAAGAATTTGCGACGAAGCGAATTTAGCGAAAAGAATCTGCATGTTGTTTTCAGTTATAAGGCAAGATTAGGGATAGTGCTAGAGAGCTTCATGAAAAATTATCGGTGTCGGCGGTGGCAGTTTCTTGATAGCGGTGGATTTCAACTCCTCGGGACATAACTGGTGCGGTGGTCCTCTAAACCTTACCAATTTATGACAATGGCCAATGTGTTTTCCGATGAGTAGGGAGGACATTCCTGGTCATTCCCGACTGACTTGTCCACTCTTTAAATAGCAAGGAATGGGATCTGGAGAAGTGGCAATCTTTCCGTCCAATGGTTTGACACTCAAATGATGACTATAGGCATATATGATGATGATTGTAGTGGCAGTTCTTATGGCATATCCGGCCTCTGAGGAATTTATAGGAGAAATTCTTCTTTAGCCATATTTCGTAAAAGACTAAGAAAACAGCTTAAATTCAGGTTTTACTGGGTGTCAATCGATTGCTTTTTTCCTTGCTCGTAAGCATTCGAAAACAAAATGATGTAAAACTTGTAGGAAGTTTAGCAATTTTAAAACATTTTCATTCCTCGGGTGAAGTTTCGAGCATTCTAGAAGTTTCATAAACGCCAAACGGTGTGTGCAATTTTGCGCCGTTTAACGATATTCAGGGCTTTTTTCAGTGGTAACGCACGGGAACGGCGTTCCCACACCTTTTTGCCAGATTGTGTATATAGTTATGGATATATAATAATTCGTTTGCGAACGTACAGGTACGGCGTTCCCACACCCGTTTTTGTTGAAGAGTAAAAGAGGATGCGTTCCCAAACCTTTTTTCCTAGAAAAAAGCCCTGCAGACGATACTAGTTTTGTTAAATAGCCTATTAGCTTGAACTTGGAAACAAAACAAAAACTAGAGTTATTTTTTTGTTGACTCTGGAGAAATAACACTTCAACGCGTTTATTATTATGCCAGAGAAACACTTGGCGTTTGCAGTCAGACCTGTTTGCCCTGTCAGTTGACATTGCCAGGGAAAGCGAACAACGCTGTGCTTGAGAACTGCAGAAGTCGCTAATAAAGGACGACGGACTGGAATTAATATTAAAGCACCGCTTGGATTTTGAACCGTTAAGTATTGCATGTAGGTTCACCAAACGGTCTTTGATTTGAGTTATTATTTGAGACATTTGGTCTGTTTGCAAATCGAGATCGGTTTCCTGTTGTCTTAAATTCTTCTTCTTCTTCGTAGATCGTCGCTTGCCTTTCTATACTGTTTCGCCGTCGCTCTGGTTAATGCTCGCATGTCACAGCGTTGGCCGGACAATGCTAGTTAGGGAAAATACCCTTCCCTTCTCGTAGGCGTTATAATTTGAGTTGCAGTCCGTCTGATTCTACGTAGGAGGCGATCTATCTGCCGATGGCTGCCCCACCCGCAATCACGGCTAATGGCAGCGACACAAAATACCGGACGAACACATTCTCCTCCTCCTCCTCCTCCTCCTCTTCAGTGGCGGCTCTAGGATTTGGCAAGTGGGGGGGCCGTTGGGGGGGCAACTTCTAATCATGGGGGCCAACCATTTGTTGTTTAATGTATGTAGCATTAAGTATAGGGTCCCAACTGGGGGCCACTGGGGGCCAGGCTCTCTAGGGGGCACGGGCCCCTCCGGTGGAGCCGCCACTGCTCCTCTTCCTCCTCTTTCTCCTCAGGTGTGGGCAGGGAACTCGGCCGTGCTGCACCGTTAATTTCACCGCGGTCAAAACGAAGGCTTTTTGCGGTCATTGGCTCCTCGCTCTGGAGCGCAGAATGTGCCATCAGAGGACCTGGAGCCAGACAATTTACCGACTTTCACCAGTAGGGTTATTTCTAGGATTATCAATATGGGGGGGGGGTGTTGATATATTCTGGGGGCAATGTTCCCTCTCAATTTTGTTGAGTGTGCGCGGAAAAGTATAGTGCCTGAGCGGCACACTTTCATGCCTGAGCACCTGAATTGTTTCACAGATGTCACCCAAGACAAAACACAACAAAATCAGTGTTTTTTTGAAACTCAAAATCACTGCGCGGTGGCTGGAAATTGCTGCGCGACGTTTTCTTGTCATGTGCGCGGCCGCGCAGGCGCGCATCTTAGAGGGAACATTGTCTGGGGGTCCCCTCCCTTATGGCGAGCGGTAGCATCTTAGCCATGGACAACTAGTAGTGTATGTCTTAGCTGCATCGTAATTAGGGGGTGTTGCGCTCAGATTGGGGGGGGTTGTTGGCGGTGTTAGGGGGTGGGGGTTTAAAAATATTTCTGTTCACCAAGTCACGGCGACCATTTGGATTTGAACGACGCCATATTGAAACCTTATAAAATAATTTCTTTAGAAAACACGTATAGAAAAGCGACGTCGACAGAACAAAGTCTTCTTATTTAGCGAAAATTGATTTGGCTATCGAAGGCTTTTTGTCTGTTGAAAAGTTTTTATATTGCCGGGTAAAATCGGTCCTTTGATATTTAAAGAAAATCCATATAGGGCCGGTCCTAGGCATGGGCGAAGCAGGTGCTTGCCTAAGGTGGCACTTTTGTGGAGGCGGCATTTTTGGACTAAAGTACGTTGCATGCCACGGCTTTTATTAGTTTTCAGATGACTCGGAATTTCGGGACACATTCTTTGTTGCAAATTATACCTGAGATCATTTCATTATCTTCTGGACTAAATGTGTAGTACAGTAGTATACTAGTTTTTGTAAATGTGTAAATGTGGAAAACTTTTACTTTTGTAAAGGTAAAGGTTTTTGTAAGATCCAATTACAGACAGCAATGCAGCGATCTTAATGCTCTCCACAGCAGGTTAAAAGGACGGCAGGAAATCCCAAAACACAAGCACAACACATTCACGAAAGTGTGTTTTCTTCCGATATATTTACAAGAACTTGCATCAGATGCTTCCTCCTCCTCCTCCTCCTCCACCTCCTTCTTCTTCTTCTTGTTCTTCTTCTTGTTCTTCTTCTTCTCCTTCTTCTTCTTCTTCTTCTTCTTCTTCTTCTTCTTCTTCTTCTTCTTCTTCTTCTTCTTCTTCTTCTTCTTCTTCTTCTTCTTCTTCTTCTTCTTCTTCTTCTTCTTCTTCTTCTTCTTCTTCTTCTTCTTCTTGAACGTCTTCTTTTTTCTTACGTCTCCTTCTCCCCTCCTCCCTCCCCTCCTCCTCCTCCTCCTTCTTCTTCTCCTCCTCCTTCTCCTCTTTGCAGATGTATTGAATGCGAATTCTGTTTTTCAGATCCGCATTGGAATTCACTCGGGCGCTTGCGTCGCTGGTGTGGTCGGTCATCTGATGCCCAGATACTGTCTCTTCGGTCGCACGGTCTCTCTCGCCAGCAAGATGGAGACGTTCAGTGGTCCAGGGATGATCAACATCAGCGAAGATACGCACAGGTAGGCGATACAGAGGAGATCATATAGAGCTAGAGCCTATAACATACTTAGCGGGTACGTAAAATTTAGTACTGTACGTGGTATCCGAGGTAGCCTACATGATAGCCAATAGCATCCAATACGGTAGCGCATCACAATGTACCGTATATATACATTGCGGTACTTTATAACCGAGTATGCGCTGTAACTGAGTCCGTTATAACAAAGTTCCACTGTTGAGAAATACGCATCAGACGCAAAACCTAGAGGAAGTTAGAGCGTTACAGGAAGCCTTTAACTTTAATGCTCTGTCTATTGGTAACTAATTATTTTGAAAGTTTTGCCCCCCTCTTTATCAGATTTAGAATCTACAATTACATTACTTATAGGACTATAACTTGGAGAGTTCAGGGTCAAAAAGTCTGTTGAACAATTTATACGCGACAAGCACGAAGTAACGACTTATATTAATTGAAAATCATAAGTAGGCCTGTAGGAGTGCAGAATTCCAAGTGAACGCTTTCCAGAAGTTCAGCACTATAGGCCTACTGTATAAACGAAAATAGAAACCAGTACTGCACATGCAATAGTCTTACTTCTTTAGAAGAAATGTGCAGAATATTTGAATATTTTATATACGATCGAAATCATTCGTGCGTAGGCCTACGTCAGCGAAATTCACAAATCACGAGTTATTTCTTCCATGCTCAAGCGCGAAGGCCTAGCGCTGTAAAAAGACTCCATGACACTTCGATCGGGAGCAGTTATAAATGTCAAATTCGTTGAATCTCCATCCGCAACGAAATTTCAATTGGTTGACTCTTGATTTGTTGGGGGTTACTCGTCCCCGCTGGCCCAGGTTGACTTCTAGCGTCTGTCTCTCCGACAGCGTTATTTCTAGGATTATAAATTGGGGGAGGGGGTGTTGGTATTTTCTGGGAGTGCCCTGCCGAAAAAGTCTGACAAGCAAAAAAGGTCATCCGGCTCTCAGATTGGGGGGGGGGCTGTAGGGGGTTGCTAGGGATGTAAAATATCCCTGCAGCCCGATCCCTCAGTGGGTGGTCGAAGATGTTCGGGTGGTAGAAGTCAAATCCCACTGCCATTTCTAAAAATTAAACGCTGGATAGGTCAAATAATCTAGGCAGAGAAGAGCAAATAAAAAGTTATTGAATAAAATCTCGTGAATTTCTATAGCGCTTCCAAAAGCAGCACCGTAGCAGCTTTTTATTCTTATGAGTAGAAATTTGGCGACTACAAACAGTGGTATGACTTTCAGATGTCTTTCCAGTCCTGAGGTTTATGCGTTCGAGGAGAATCGGGCTCTTCCCGAAGACGTTCCATTTCGGTCTTTCTTCATATCGAGAACTTCGCTCAGCCCATCGCTGCACAGCCTCGAGTTACCCGTTCCCAGGGGAATGTTTCGCACTCCTCAGCCTTCGCCTCACAGCTCACCCGCCAGACGTTCACCTCGTCAGATCACCGCCAACAACGACCTCTTGTTTCGAGTCCCCTTTCGAAGGAATTCGCAAGGCGACGACGCCGCCGCCGCCGCCTCCTCCCTCCTCCTTCGCGATCGACCTCCCCGCAAACGAGGCGGCGTTCCTATCGCTGCGCAAGCGTCTTTCCGTCGGAGCAGCGACGAACGGTGTCCCGTCGAAACACGCATCGCCTGCGACGGGCGGCTCGCCGTGCGGGTTCTCGCATCGTCGCCCGGGGGACTCTCCGTCTATGCATCACGCTTCAGATCACGTCTGGCATCCGGATTCGCCGACATCGGCGTCGAAAACCAATGAAAATTCACGACATTTCACGCCGGACTCCGGCGGCGATGTGAATCCTATCGAGCTTCGACGCCGCATAGACACCATGCGCGCTCAAGACGACGACGACGACGACGACGACGACGACGACGACGACGGGCGATTGGCAGAGTGCCTCGGAATGTCGAATGTTTTTGCAGAACGGACTTTTTTTCACTGCACACAGATTCGGGGCTGGACGGACAGTGGATCGTCGTCGTCCTCTAATCGAAACACGTCTAACGTCAGACGAACTCCTTTGATTCTTCTAAACGGTTTACCGTTCGACTGCGAAAGAGACGAACGCAGGTACGAAGCCCTGCCGTCTGAGAATGGACACTCCGATGACCGAACGACCAGCACGGCTCCACCTCCTCCACCTCCTCCTCCTCCTCTGAGAACGTCCAGCACGTGGCCGCTGTGTGCGTGCACCGAGTCCGGTCATGACCTACCGTTCGACGGCGCTGACGACAGTCGTTCGCCGAAGTCCTGCGATCGTCGGCAGAATCACGGGAGAGACGCGAGAAAGACAGAGACGACTGATAACTGCAGATGCAACGGTCATCAGCAGCTGCGACCGATCGAGAAGTCGCAGTTCGGTTTCCGTTGCCAATGGTCATCATCTGGAGATGCTGACGAGGGAGGAGCTGCTGCGTTTCAGACGCCATTCGCGACTCGTTCTGTACTTTCGCTCCAGCCCCTCCTCCTCCGCCGCCGCCGGCGTCGACCTCGGGTCCTCGAAAGAAGCTTCGCCATGTCGGTCCAATCGCAGAGTTCACGACAGCGGATGCGGTGAATTCGTTAACGGATTTTGCGACTTTGAATCCAGCAGCTAACTGTTCATCGTCGTGCAGTAGGGAGGGAGAGAGAGAGGGAGGGAGAGAGGGAGCGAGGGGCCTGTGGTGATTTTGAGCATCCAAGACGCCGCATTGCTCGGTCCTGCTGTTATGAACATGGCTGCCATAGACACATGAGTATTAATAAACGAAAATTCAAGCTGCTTTTGAACTTTCCTGTTGGTTTTACTTTAAGTAGATCGGCGTTTAACTACGAAGTAATCAACGGCAGTCTTTCTGTTGGAAATATTTGAATTCACTCAGCAGCTGTCAGCTTCTGGCGCTCCTTTCCATTTGCTTGAGGTCAAGGCCAGAGGCGTAGCGACGGGGTGTACATCGGTATATATACCACCCAAAATCAGTATGTATATAAAACAGTATATACACACACACACACACACACACACACATATATATATATATATATACATGTATATACAACTGACAGGGGTATATAATTATATATCATATATACTGTATATATAGTATATATAATATGTATAATATATATGCGTGTTTTATATATAATATATAGGCTACAACAATATATACATCAAAGTTATACCCCACAAATCAAATTCTGGCTACGCCCTGCATGGTCAAGGCAAGTGCATTTGACTCGGATAAAAGAGGATTTTTGCTTAGACTTGGATAGACTACGATCGTCATTTTTTCCACTTTGCATGACAGGATTCCAGGCCTAGACAGGAGTTTATAGGCCGTCGTTTCTTCTCCCGTAGAATTAATTATTCCATGATGATAATTTGGCAGAAATCATTGCAGTGCTGTTCAACAACTGTGGCGACCCCGGCATAGTGATTATAGTACAAAAATTACGAAGAACTGAAATTTAATGTGCTTCGAATTGCGCTTTTTCTGAGTCAAAGATAACAGCTGTAGCGGACAAAGGGAAATCGAATGTACGAATGACAGTGGTTTTCAAGTTTCAACGCAAGAGAAATCATACTAAACCACTGAAATTCAGTTATTATTATTATTAAGATTTATTATTAGGCTATTGTTATTATTATTATTATTATTATTATTATTATTATTATTATTATTATTATTATTATTATTATTATTATTATTATTATTATTATTATTATTATTATTATTATCATCATCATCATCATCATCATCATCATCATCATCATCATCATCATCATCGTTATCATTATCATCATCATAAATATTTTTAACTGAGTCATAGAGTAAAGATTTTTTGTAGAAACTTTGTTCTAACAGAACTTGATGCAATATCAATTAGAACGCCATGCTTGGATAACTTTTATGACCACATGTCCTGAGTGCATTGACAACATTACTTCAAATGCTCGTAAAAGTAATTTTGATGGAAGAAATACAGTAGTAATAGCAATGATTTTTGAAATCATGTGAAGTGCAAACTCATACGAGTTGCTGCAGGTGTGCCTGCTAAACGACGCTGCAGTTCTAAATAAAGACCAGATTAGAAAGAAGAGACTGAACGTTGGCATTTAGATTTTACTCAGTTTCATTAAGGACACGTTCGGCGCTTTCGAGCCATGGCTCACCTGGTGTGGAGTCTGTTTCTGGTCTTCGGCGGTATTATTCCGGTCGGCGTTGCTTCGAATGGTACGTGCTGTATCGACAGGATCCACGGGATAGAAGAAGCGCAGGCGGGCGTCGTCAAAAGAATGGGTTCATACGAACGCGTCTTCAATCCAGAACGGAACGCAGATATAGTCAGCATCGTGAAACAGAGCGAGAAAGACTACAACAAAGAGAGCGCAGATGAACGACTCTTCATGGCGTACGGCATCAACGAGGCTTATATCCAAGTGAGAGATTGACATTATATCCACAGGCATTGAACGTGATGACAATGCGTGACAGGAATTAATACATACCCGGAAAACTAGTCTATTCTACTTCCCAGTATTTCGGAAGAGAAATCAAGAATTTCCGCAGACATGTATCTAAATTCATAAATTTCTAGGCCCGTGTCTGCCAAATTCTAAAGATACTGCAAAAGCAGAGATCTGATCGGCAATAATTGTAATAGAAAGGACTCGTTTAGGCCATAAATAAGATTGATGTAATTTTAAAACTAAAAATTTAACTGATTTTGTAGATACTGTTTGTAACCTATCACCTAGTCATACACAATACAGTTCTTCAGCAGCTCTGTGTTAATTAGGCCTCATTGTCAATTTACCATACATACAGTAGACACCTTTTGTTGCTCATCGGTCTAAACTCTAAACAGCAGCTACATTGACATTTGAAACGGGGCTTCGGGCGTTTAGCCTGATTCAGACTCAATGGGAATGGACCATCGATCTTTTGATGGCTAAGGAACATTTCTAATTGCAAGAAATCAACGCATTCTCTCATTCAGCGTCTCGAAGCATCTTGTGGGTTAAAAGTCGCAGTAGTAGGCCTAGTAATAGAACAGGCACGATAGAGGCACGGGAAGGGGTGCGACGAACCCCGTATTCGGATGGGTAGGCCTACCAATCGTGAGATTTACCCAAAGTTCATGATTTTTTCCGAAGGGGATGGGGTTGATTATCGACAAAGCCGACATAATTAGCTGTAGACCTACTACAGCTTCTGGCCTCTCTATAATAAATCACATTGTTAGTCTTTAAAGTATGCGCCAGAGCTCACGGTCTAACAATAATTTTACTCAAAGCTTCTGCGGCTGGGGCCGAGCCCAGACCCCGCTGGGGAACTCACGACGCTACCCCCCCCCCCAACCTAGTAGGAATAAATAGGATGCGCGTGTCTACGGTGTCTTCGCGTCCATGATGCAACCATAAGAGGGGCAGAGTTTCGAAGTCCCTCTATTAAGACCAAGACTACTGGTGAGAATCTTTGCAGAAACAAAAGGGAAATTGTGTCTCACGAAGTGGGGGTAATGTTTAGAAGTCTGTCATATAGTCGGCAAATTTGCCCCAAAGTTAAAGATTTGCATCCAGTATAACTTACATTTTGGGCCATAGAAGTTCAATTATTGGTAAATTGATCGACCTTGAATCTGCATCGACATCTGCCATTGAACATTCTGTTGGAATATTAGTATCCTTTTATGTACTTAACTATGAATTTACTCCCCGGTCAGGAGGACCATTTTAAAAACGTCAGACTGATGCATCTGATGGTTTGATTAAATCGTGAGTCTGTGGTTCTGTCTAATTGTTATAGATTGTAGCGGGAACTAACTACTGTGTCCAATATATGGCGGAAGTTGAAGGGGTGAAAGGGGCTTTTTCAGTCTGCCCGAGATACGTAAGTAGCCTATAGCCTATATTAAATTCGATCATTTAATGTAGCTTGGCACACGTCTTAGACTTTGTGCCAGTGGTTTGCATACAGGCCGGATAGGGGGAAATCCCTCAAGTTTTAGACTCTCCCAACAATATCAACCTGGATTGGGCCACCTAGAGACAGGTATTCAATAGAGGCACGGTGACGGGACCCCTATAGAACCGTCTCTACTGTAATATGTCCCGCTCCTTCGATATTGTCTTCTATATATGCAAGCAATGCCAACGTTCAATCTGTTTGTCTTTCGCTGCTGAATATGATCGAAAGTGACCCAAAAACGTCTTGAGATTACCTTTTAAATTTTTTTCTTGTCAACATTCAAAAACGGTTTGGAGATTACCTTTTTTTGCTTGTCAACATTTGATCTTCACATCTAGGGCCCCGCAGGCCGCCAGGTGCTCGGGGCCTCACACATTGCATAAGACGGGCCTGAACCCAGAAGTCATTGCGGTGTGGTGAGTCTGAACAGTCATTTAATGAACACCCAATAAATGTGGTTGACGTCAAGTTGTGGGTAGGTCCTATTCTGTTGCAAAATATACGCCGATCTGTCTCAAGAGATCGCCCAAAGGCCCGGTGGGTGTGACAGAATAATAGTAATTATACTATTATGCACTTTTATAGCACCAGTTCTAATACTCTAAGGCAGGGGTACTCAAACCGCGGCCCGCGGTCCACCAATCGGACCACGACGGCGTTTCTTGTGGACCGCCACAGTTTCTGTGTCGGGAGATATTTTGAGTCCGACAATTTTCAGCGCTACAGGCTTACAGCATCATCGTTTGCGTTCATTCCTTAAAAATGTGTCGGCAGATTTGGAGATATAGGCCTAAACTGCTTCACAATGATGTCAAATGCATTTTAAAATTTAATCTTGCTTTATGTTGCCTTGGTTCAATTACAACAGCCTATTAAGACGACCCGCAGTTACACGAAGTTGCCTAACTATACCGTAGCCTAGCTGTCACAGGAATAACTGGACTTCCCTTGTAACTAGTGGGACCCACACGAACGATGGAAGACTGGATGTGGACCGCCATCAACAAAGTTGTGAGTACCCCTGCTCTAAGGGTTTCAATCGACGGTACTGCAAATCCGTCCTCAAAAGAGCAGGTCATTCCAGAGATCAGGAGAGATCGAGGTACCTGCATACAGTGTTTTATCCAGACTCCAGGCCTTTGCAGGGGATTGACTTGGCTGGAGGAGCAGAGACACAGTTCAATGCAAGAATTTGTGTAAGTGCTGGAATTTTTGGTGCGGGATTTTTGGGATTTGAGAGATATCCCCTATCAAGAGCGTATAAAACACTGCCTGTATATAGCCTATAGATAACATAGTTCATTATAAGATGCTGATTGGAATTAATTAAAAATAAATCCTCCGATTTAAATTTTGCTATAGGAAAAACTTATCTGCGTCGTGGAAGTCTTCCAACCGTTGACTGATACATCGCCGATTGTCAAGGACGGGTCTGTGTCGTGCAAGGAGTACAAGCCGCTCAGTAAATAGTGGCTTAGAAGTCTACATGTAGAATGGAATGTTCCATTATCCACGTCTGACTAAAGCACGTCTCATATAAACTGACATAGATCACGTATATAGGGCTAATCGCTGGCCACAGGCGTTTGTATCGAAATTTAAACTAAGAATCTGCACGAATTTGAAATCAAAGAGGTTTGATATTTATTCAAAATAACGTTTACTGAAAATCTGACCGTGTTTTCAAAATATCAAATAAAACCGGGCTTTAAGCCAGTAGACGTATTAAGAATTAAGAAAATTGCAGAAAATATTTAGTTAAGTAAATAAGACTCGAGTCAGCGAAAACATTAAAACGTACATGCACCTATATATGCATTTCGGTTTTTCTGCTATTACATTTATAGAGCTGTTCCTTGCTCTTTCGAGCAGTAGGCCTAGGCTGCTCTTAGAACTATTATCGTTTTATGACTTATAAGACTTGTCGTCAGAGATATTTTTACACCCTCCTAACACCCCCAACAACAACCCCCTCCCAATTTGAGGTCGACACCCTCCAAATTTCTTAATCCCAAACAGTGGCGGCTCCAGGATTTGGCAAGTGGGGAGCCGTTGAGGTGGCAACTTCTAATCATGGGGGCAACCATTTGTTGTTAGGTATGTAGTATTAAGTATAGGGTCCCAACAGGGGCCCACTGGAGGGCCAGGCACTCAATAGGGGCACAAGCCCCCCGGGCGCCCCCGTGGAGCCGCCACTGATCCCAAACACCCCCATTCGAGAAGCAAAGAAGCAACATCCCCAACACCCCCTCTCCCAACACCCCAAACATATTTCTCTGATGACCTTTTTTGTCAGACTTTTTTGAAATTTTATGAGGTTTTCAGGTTTTTTGCCTGTCAGACGACGTTTTTCGTGAGATGACTTTTTCAACATTTATTCGGCAGAGACCCACAAATTTTACCGACACCCCCAAATTCACAATCCTAGAAATAACCCTGTTTGTCGTTCCGTGATCGCCACACTCTGGAAAATGGCACAGTTTGTTAACCAGCTATGGGAAATGTGAGAAAGACATACAATCAGGCAGGGACGCCCATCCCTCTGGCTGCTGGAAGCAGCTTCCCCTTTCCTGTGCTACTCTAACTTGATACCAAAACTCAGGGGAATTTCCTCCTCCCTAGCTTTTTCAGGAAGCATTTGCTTCCTTCCCCCCATCTGTGGGCGCCCCTGCAATCAGGAATAAGAATGACCTAGACAGCAGCATTCTGGGAACTGAAAGCGACACTTACAAATAAGGCACCTCCAGTGTTGGACAGTTGGAGTTGTCAGGGGTTGGGGGTTGGGATTGAACCACCTCCCAGCTAAATTTGCAACCCTTCCAAAAATCGCATATCGGATACATGCAGTTTCTGTCATTCATTGGATTTCAGTCCTCACCCCCCCCCCAGCTCAAATTTCACAACTCCAACACTGGGTACCTCTCTTACGAGACACGATTAAGAGTGCTTAAAATGCTAGTTTGGTCAGTCCTCTTGTATGGAGCAGTAGGCTGACGGAGCGGGTTCAAACCCCGTTAGCACCGTAATTAGTGGTTTTCACACAGGCAGTAATGTCTTCTTAGACACTTTAAATCACGCCAAGTTAACGTAGAAAGACATAGCACCTAAAGAAACATTCCTTTTCATAGTGATAATACTAATCTTTAAATATGCATAAATCAGGTAATTCAAACTCCATCACTAGCTCAACACGTACTGTAATTGGTTAAGCCTGTTAAAACTTGAGCTGGTGTACTTTCGAACAAAGAATTTGTCTAAGATCAGTCATTTAAATACTGCACAGTATTACACTGTTGGCTTCAACATTGTGACTGGTCAGCAGGCCTACATACATTCCGGATTAAAATGCTCGCACTCACCTAAAGTCACTCATGTGAACATAGCTAAAAACTAGCTTTACGCATTTACCCCATCCGGAAGTAAATCACATTCCTGTCAGAGACCTGCTGAATTTCTATTGTAAAGGTAATGCACAGAATTTGAGATAATTGGAACAATGAGTCCCTTGTGGCTATTGCCAACTAGCCTAACAACAGGACAGAGAATTCAAGTACAAAGTGAGGAAGCAGTATCGATAGTTCAAAGTGAAAGGTCATTGCAAACTAAAAGACCTTTCTGGTAAATGCAACAAACAGTAAAAATAAATTATCACAACTTAATTCACGCAATAAAATTCTTGATGTCTTTGGAATACGCGAACAAAATCATGTGTAGAAGACACACAATACCATTATACCAGTAGTTCATGCCACTGTACAGTATATATATATATATATATATATATACACATATATACTGTTGTACAGTGTTGTTGTTAGGTATGTAGTATTAAGTAAAGGGTCCCAACAGGGGGCCCTGGCTGCCTGGATGATTTGACCTTGGGCGGACCAAAAGACGTTGTCACATCGGATATCGAAGCCATCGAAAAGGGGTGCATGCAGCTTGGGCTCAGGGACGTCATTGGGGGGGGGGGCAGGGGGCATTTGCCCCCCTGATTTTTAGGGAAAATTTTTTTTCGCCAATATTTGTGTTATTAACTTTTTACATACCAATTGGCTGGCTAAATAGGTAAAAATAAAGCACAGCAGCCCCTAAAAGAGTGCTTGATGTCGAGTAATCTGCAGCAACTAATCGTAAAGAAACGACTGACAAGCAAAAAAAAGGTCGTCAACTTTTTCGCAAACTTGTCAGGTCGAAAATGTTTCCCCCCCTGAAAAACAGTGAAATGACGTCTCTACTTGGGCTGTCCTTGAACCACCAGAAATGCGAGTCCATATGCAGGGGTCCAATACCAAAGACCAAGACGATGTTGGACCGGTTTTTGCAGATCGAGGTCAAAGACGCCATTCTGCTAGGCGCAACACTAGAGGTAGCAGTAGCTTTCGAGGCACTCATGTCCAGCCGCATAGAAGAACTACAGACGGCCTTCAGTCGCCTAAGTTTGATCCCAAGGCAGGACACCCTCATTCTACTAAGGAGCTCTCTGAGCCACTTGAAGCTGCTCTGTCTGTTGCGCTGCACCCCATGCGCTGGTCATCCTTTGCTAGAGCGCTTTGACGCAAACATGCGCGAAGGCCTAGATAAGATGCTCAACATCCAGCTCTCTGACAGTCAGTGGCTTCAGGCGACACTCCCAATCAAGGACGGCGACCTGGGGATCCGACGGGTGTCTATGCTTGCACCTTCTGCCTTCTTGGCTTCTGCTGCAGGCACCCGTCCTCTCCAGTCCTCCATCCTCGAAAAGGCAGGCCTGCATGCGCATGGATACTCATGAAGCCCGGGTTAGGAATGATTGGTGCTCCCTGAGTCAGCAGTCAAGACCGTCTTCCGACTTCTTACATAAGCAATCCACCTGGACCGCCCGTTATTACAAAGAGATATAAACACCTTGTCCCAAGCAATCCAAGGACAATATCACCAGGCACGACTCAGAGCAGTCTCGGCAAAACACGCCAGCGATTGGCTGCACGCGCTGCCATAAACCGCCTGCAGGCCTGCGCATGGATGACGAGACTGTTAGAGTCGTCGTTGGCCTCCGTCTCGGAGTCAACCTGTGCGAAAAACATCTTTGTCCATGCGGCGTCCAGGTATCGGAAGACGATTCGCGCGGGCTGTCGTGTCATCTGGGTCCAGGCCGTGTCCCTCGACACTCCATGTTGAATGACCTGATCCAGAGAGCTTTAGCCAGGACTCAGGGCAAAGATCCCTTCCTTCCATGCAGGAGCCGGCTGGTCTCTGTCAATCCGATGGGAAAAGGCCAGACGGCATGACCCTGATCCCCTGGCAAGCTGGCCGAAGCCTTGTCTGAGACGCAACGGTAGCAGACACCGTTACTCCCACATACCTACCAACCACTTCGCTCACTGCAGGAGCCGCCGCAGATCTAAGTCGCTGCTGTCAGAAAAACGTCTAAATGTCAAAATCTGGCAGCCACGTACACCTTCCTGCCCATTGCATTCGAGACGCTAGGCCTCATCAACAATGACGCTCTCTGTTTTCTTCGCGAGCTGGGTCTTTGCTTATGATTGATAGATGCAGCTCTAGGTGGTCTGGTGGCGGCCAGGTAAATTTGAGTGTCAGAATTATATGAGAAGAAAGTGCTGACCCGCCTTTAATTTCTTCTTGAATTCTCCGGCCAGGCGCGGCTGGTAGCTGACTAAGCACCAGTACGGAGCGAAATATTTCTTTAATAGAGCAAAATCTGTTATAAATAGCGTTCTCAATAATTAAGGGCTTTCAATAAAATGAAATTAGTGTCGTCCGCTGCATGGGCCCTCTCATACGCTCTCGCGAGGTCTGTTTGGTTTTCCCCTTTCACCGCTAACATTATAATCAGGCTGGCGGTGTATGCCTACAACTAGATATTATTATGTGGCTTTAGTAAATTAGTATATTATATCTTATGATTTATATTAGGGCCTAATTATTATTGTTATTGGTGACTCGACCGGCACACATAATTTGAGATTAATGTTAATGCTAAAACTTTGAAGTGCTACTAAATATTTTGGGAGGCTCTCGCGGACCAGTGGCGGCTCTAGGATTTGGCAAGTGGGGGCCGGGCCGTTGGGGTGGCAACTTCTAATCATGGGGGCAACCATTTATTGTTTAATGTAGCATTAAGTATAGGGTCCCAACAGAGGGACACTGGGGGCAGGCACTCAGTAGGGGGCACGGGCCTCCCCTGGCCCCCCGGTGGAGCCGCCACTGTCGCGGACCCCGCCATATCCTCCGCGAACCCCTTCGCCGCCTTCGGTCCGCGGACCACATTTTGGAACCGCTGTCATAGATTCTGTCTTGTGATATTAAACTTTAAAGTCTATGTATTAAACCGTGTATTTAAACATAGATTTATTATAATACATATTAAAGTCTATGTATTTAAACGCCACGTTGTTGACGCATGCGCAACGTTTGTCGGTGGCGATCGTTTCCTGTGGAAGACAGCGGAGAAATTGATCAATGATTGACCTGTTGGACATGTCGTTTATCCGCAACTTTCTAGCCGGCCCTCAGACAGGACAGGCGCCGTCGGGCGCCGACACGGTGAGGATACGCCCAGCATACACTGCTTCCGAACGCTGAAGCCTTTCCGGTCAGCTGCTGTTAGAGGTTTACGGTGTCATAAAAACTCAACTGATAACGCTCAGCTGCTGTTAGCTTTGGTACTTTAATTTACCGGTAGCACACTTCTAAAAGGTAATGGAGGAATTCAGGATATTGTGCTTAAATCCGCTTTATCTCTCTTGGAAATGCACTTGTCGCCAATCCTGTTGATTCTGACACGAGACTGAACCTACTGAAACCCAAACTCAAACCACACAAATTTACATTAACTCTCTTTACACGGTGTTTACGACTAGATTTGCAATTTCATTACTTGAAATGCTTGAAGCTAAAACTGGGATTAGTAATAGATACATTTGCCTTGCTTTGAGCTTTGACCTGTTATAACTTTGCTTTAATTCATTTATTAAATTCAGAAATAGAGTGCTTACTTTTGTTGGATCGAAAATCTGGAACCCATGCACTATGCCATTTGTGGTCACTAGTTGCAGGTAAATATAGATATATGTATGACATATATGTATATGATTGCTTCATATTGCAGGTTGATAAACTCTGTGACCGAGTGCAGTCATCGACTCTAGTTGAAGACAGACGGGATGCAGTTAGAGCTCTTAAGTCACTTTCCAAAGTAATTAATTATGAACTGTATTTGTGAGTTGACTGTGCATTGCTTCAACAGTGGAGCTAAATTTTGAAAAGTAAAAGATGTGATGTTTGGGGTTGTGACTAACCAGAAAAATATTATGATGATGTGTCATTTTGGGTAAATCTACAGTAAATAACTTAACTTTCTTAAGTTTTCAATTTCTTGGATGTTAGAACCCTATTTAAACTTGCAGATTCATTGTATTAATGTTTTAAATTCTGATTGATTTCAAAATTCAAATGCAATATGGTCAAATGACCATAGCTAGCTGACACGTTGAGTCTAATATATGTTAAGAGCCTTTTGATATTATTGCATATCATAACCAATTAGTATGAAAGCAGAGGAAATTTACTGATGGCAATGAGAGACTTTCAGGACTTTTGGTGAAAATATATACAGTCCATAATAGCTAATGTTGCATTGTTGGATTTGGACTTGAAGAAAATGATAGACAGGCATGCATACTCTCAACATGTTTTGACTTTTCCATTCAAATTAAGATATGATTGTTTATTGTTGTGGTGTGGCCTTTCTTGTCAGAGCCACACAATATGGACTGACTATAAATAGTCTTTATTATGTTTTTCTTATGTTTAATTTGTCTCAGAAATCATTTAAGTGATGCATCTGTGATTTTAGATTGACAATTTATAGATTGTTTTGATTGTTTTTTGACTGGTTGATTGTTTTAAAATGCAGCTACTTCATAATTCTTCATTAGTACTCGATAGTTGAATAAATATTGTCAAGACTTGAAACTTGTGTGCTCATCTTGTTGTCTTTAGTCTTGATATTTGGTTTTATTATAGAAATTTGTTGCTTCATTTAGACATAATGTGAATTTAAAAGTTAAATGTCAGAATGCATTTTTCTTTTTAAAGAAATTTCGTCTTGAAGTTGGAACGAAGGCGATGGATATTTTAATTCATGTCTTGGAAACTGATAGGTTTGCTGGAAAGATAATTTTGCATGTTACAATGTATCCTGCTTTATGCAAAATATTTTTTAAAATCTGAACATTTATCAAGCAGATGGATTTTAGTTACTGAGTCATGGGTTAGTAGGTATAGGACATAGATAATGAATACCATAATGAAAATGCTTTGGAGGAAATTTGTGCAAATATCTGATTTGGGCAATGCTGGTCAAATTGTCTACACAAGAGACTTGAAATTAAGCATTATTTCTCAATATTCAGTTCATTCAGTCATCAGTGATATGTGTGATATTGAAAGTACACTTTTCTTTGTTCCTGTAGATTATATTTAAATCACAATTTGTTGAATTTGGCTTTATTTGAGGAACTGTTTTGATTGGGTAAATGTTGAAAATCCCTGTATTGAACAAAATAGAACCCCTTCTAACATTTGATGTCCAGTTAGTCCTGTGATCCAAGTTGACACTTGTGTAAAATTCAATATCCTTTCCACATACTTAACGAACTGGGGCTCAAAAAGAGTACATGGAAAAAATCAAATTTGTCCATGTTTGGCCGGCCCCATGAAATGTTATTAAGGCAGGAACTATTGGCCTGAGTAGTGGAATTTGCTGTGATTTTTGACAGGATTGCTAGGCATAGCAACTTGAAGGATGCCACAGCCTATCTGGCCATGGTTTTGCCAGCTGGTAACATGTAGATTCTCTGGTTGCAACTGATTTTAGAATTTAATTTCACTCTTTTAGGGCCGATTCAGAGATCCTTGGCTTTGCACTTGAAGCCCTATGCAACATAATGTCTAATGAGGTTTTCGGTGATGATCAGGAAGTGCAACAGAATTTGCCAGAAGATCTTGGGTTGCAGTTCACCGAGATGTTTATCAAGAATCCAGAGAACATATCCCTCCTTCTTTCTTTACTTCAGGTAAAAATCATGTGTACTATATATATGAATACATAATTTATACATTTGAACTGTTTGAGTTGATATAATTCAAGTTCAATTTCTTTAATTATATATTTTATAGTCTGATAGTCTGATTAAGTGTTTTGTAATTTGGATGTTAATTTAATTTGTCAAATGACACACAGTTAGATAGCAGCAGACACAGTTACAGCGGCTCTGGCAGTTGCAGTGATACCACGGTAATAGTAGTGGTGTTTCATTGTAAGTTTTGAATAGATGAATTCTTTCCTGCATCCAAATTGCTCAAAATCAGAATGTCTTCACTATAGGATTATTGAAACAGCTGTGTGGCATGACATACTGAAGAGGTGTGTTTGCTGATACCTTTGTATATAATAATGGATTGATTCCCTTGATGACATCATTAAATCCCTGGTGCAGGACCTGTGACTGTATTTCACATTACAACAACAACATGGCTCAGAATTCTTCAAAGCTGTGTTTGGGCAGTTCTGATGTATGGATCAGAAACATGGATGTTGACAAAAAAAACATCATAAAGGAAACTGGAAGCTACAGAGATGCGGTTTCTCAGACATATGCAAAAACTGGACAGAAAAATAATCAATGAGGAAGTACTAAAAGCTTTTGGTATAAAAGACAATTGCTAAAAAGCATAAGAAAGCAACAGTTGGAATTTTTTGGACATCTAATAAGAAAGGACGGATTAGAAAATCTAATCATAGCAGGAAAAATAGAGGGGGAAAGAGCAAGAGGAAGACAAAGAATAAAGTATGCAGACATCCTAAGAGAAGCAGCAAGAACTAAAGACAACATCGAACGGATAAGGAAAGCCAGAAATGAGAAGAGTGGAAATTCATGCTCGCCGAATTAGCAATACATGGCACTTGAAGAAGAAGATTGTTTTAAGAGCTGGATAATCTGGTCAAAATTTACTGGTACACTTTGTCATTTTCAGGCATTTAGGTTCTTGCCACTCTCCATTGTAATTTCAAAGTGATGCTCAGCTTACAGTCACTGATTTGCTTAAGATTCCTGTGATTTATTGTCACATTTTGATGTTTCATTTCTCATGCCAAAGTTCTCTATTAGTTGCTTTACTTAATCTGACATGCTGTTTTGAATTTGTTTCTGGATAGGAATATGATTTTCTTGTTTTGTGGCCTTCCGTAAGGCTTCTTACATTGTTGCTCATCAACAAAACAAAAGAAATTCAAGAAATAATTCTGACAAAACCCATGGGCATATCAAGGCTTATGGATCTCTTAGTTGACAGTAGAGAGATCATTCGTAACGATGTAAGAGATTAATGTCATCGTGCATTTTGCGCGCTTTACCAACTTCTTCTTCTGCTTTGTTGGTACATGTTGCTTTAAAAGTTGTTGTCTCTCTTTGTAGAGCTGTGAATCTGAAAATTATTTGGATTAATTTCAATTAAAATTTCAATTAATTTCAATTAATCCAAATAATAATAATTGCTTATTGATCTGTGGTATTACTGTATTTGGATACAGAATTATCTGTGATAATTGCTTATTGATCGGTGGTGTTACTGCAGAGACATCTGACATCAGCAGCTTGCAGAATGATTAATTTTGATCCAACTAATATTATCTCTATTTAGAGTTTTGAGTAGAATATTTTGACTTGGAGATTAAGCTATTATACTGTTATGTGTAGCAAGATGCTCAGTTATAGTCTTGCATGGAACCTCTGACTTTATAATTAATAGGCAGCATTTATCACTTTGAAAGACATATTAAGTACCGGCATTTGCTGTTTGTTTTATATATATATATATATATATATATATATATATATATATATATATATAAACACTTAGTGAATTGTTTGATATGTTAATCTTAAATCCTATTAATTTGTATCAGATTCAATGTCTTTAAGTCATTTTTATGGACAGTGTTCAGCATCTGCTGTTGTGCAGTTTAAGATTTTCTGTCATTTATGCTTTTTGACAGGATCTTCTTCTTCTTCAGCAACTAACTCGCAATAACACAAACATTCAGAAGATTGTTGCCTTTGAGAACGCATTTGAACGCCTGTTTGACATAATTCGAGATGAAGGAAACAGCGATGGAGGTCATACATTGTTATTGAATTTCGCTTGAGTGCTTCCAGTAAGATGTGCTGCTTATTCAGTTTGACAGTTGTTATGGTTAGGTTGGATGCAGAGGTGAACACTCGACCTCCAGGTGTGCGTAAGGGCCTTTTGTTTCCGCATTTACCTTGGTTTAGAAATGAATGCGATGATTCTGTATTCAATGGCAGAAAATTAAGGAAATGGCTGACTGGGCACTGTCATTCATCTCAACAGCAGCCAATGAAAAGATTGGATGTGCTGTCTCTTCATAGATTCCTCTCAGACTTAGAGGGCTCTAGGGACTTTCTCTGACACCTGTTAATGTTAAAGGGTTGTTACTAGTATTATTTAAATTTAATGATAATGGTATTTATATTTTAAAAGACTGCTTGCATGTAACAGTGTAAATTGCTTGTTCTGATTTTCAGTTATTGAAGAGATTCTTTGTATTAATGGAGCTGTTATTGGCTCTAACTTTAACATCATATTACATTACTTGTGTCTGATGAAAATTTCTGTTTGGCATTTTAGGTGTAGTAGTTGAGGATTGTCTTCACTTGTTACTAAATCTTCTTAAAAACAACTTGTCTAATCAGAATTTCCTCAAAGAAGGCAGCTACATTCAACGTCTTCCAGTGTATTTTGACTTGAATTCCTCTGACAAAGCTTCACAGTGAAGGATGGTCCGCTCAGAAAGTTTCCAATGTGCATTTGATGCTTGAGGTAACAGATCACACAGTCGCTGTTGTATCAACAGTCACAGATATTTTTCAGAAAGAGCCAATATTTGCAGCATTTTTATTATTGGACATAATTTAGAAATTTAGATTCTCAGAAATCACTGTGTCTTATAGACTATATAGTCAGGTTAAATGGAATAAACTATGAAATGCTGGATGCATTGAATAATTGGCAACGTTATGAGTGTAGTTAGTGCGCTAGAGTTAAGCGTTAGTAGTGCAGGGCATACGAACTGCACACCAATGAACCATGATGCCAGACCAATGAAAAGTACATTACTATATTACTATATACTACTACACCTAAAATGCCAAACAGAAATTTTCATCAGACACAAGTAATGTAATATGACGTTAAAGTTAGAATATATATATATATATAGAATATAGTATATATTCTGGCTATGGTTGTCATATCGATGGACTGTTTTGGGGTGTCTGATGTATGCAGATGACATCTTGTTAATTTTGCATTCTATTACTGGGATGCAACATATGTTAGATATATGTACGGCTGAGTCCTGTGATCTGGATATTAAATTTAACACTAAGAAATCAATGGTTATGCGAGTCGGTAAACGTCATGCATGTCTGCGTGCGCCTCTGATTTTGGATGGTGTTGCTTTGCCATATGTACAGGAGATTAGATATTTGGGTGTTGTCTTGAGGACAGGTCGTTACTTCAGAACTTCCATTACGGGAGTTAAGTTGAAATTCTATAGAAATTTTAACAGCATATATCATCATTCAAAATCAGCTTCTTCAGAACTGATCTGTGTTAATCTAGTTAGGTCATATTGTTTGCCTTTGGTTTTGTATGGCACTGAAGCAACATATCCTAACAAAAGCACGTTAAATGCTTTGGATAGACTTATCCAGCAGGCTGTTTGCAAAATATTTAACGTTCATTGTAAAGATACAATCGAGTGTATAAGGGATATGGTTGGTTTGCAGCTGACAGATGATGTAGTAAAATACCGGCAGCAATCCTTTTTACTGAAGTATAAGGGGAAATCGCTATTTTTCTCGGACTGTATAGTAAATGTATGCTTGAGGTCTGAGGTTATGGATATGATGCAATGCAATGAATGTTATGTTAGTTGAATAGGTATTTGAGTTTTGTTTGTTTGTTTTACTTAAAGTGTGTGTTTTATTAGTTTATTATTAGTTTATTATTGTTTTTTGTTCTATTTGATGCTGTGTTTGTCATGAAATAAAGATTATTATTACTGGAGATAATTGTGGGCTTTTGAATCTCAGTGGAAAATGCTTAATTGTTGGATACAAATATTTTCCAAACTGCTTTTTCTCTTAGAAATCACATCTAAATCATCCTTAGGTGCTCTCCCTTTATCGCAGCTACATAGATGATGGCAATGGGGTTTTGGAACAAAGGCTACACAAATGTTCATGCAAGAAAAAAACTGCATTCATTCCACAGCTGCCAATGCTCTCTAAAGCATGATACTGCCTGTTGATTGGCGTCACATCCTCGATTCACATCCTTTCATCAATCCTTTGCTTTATACGTAATATACCACAAATGTGGAGTTCTTAGTAGAAGCATTTGTTGAAAAGTTATATGAACAGGATCTTCCTGACATTTGAAACACCTTGATGGGCCAAGTCTGGCCTGTGGACCAGGATCTGCAGTTTGCTGTACTACATAGTAAAATATGTTTTGTGACATTGATTGATTTATAGGCTTTGTCTATTGTGATGTATTGAATGATAAAGACTGGTGCGAAGTGCCGTCTATTTTATGACTATTTTTGCAATCTCTTGTTTATCATTTTTGGAGTGCTCTGGTTTCGTTGCACTCACCTGTGCAGTGATGATATTTGTGTGTATGTTTGTGTGTATGTGTGCATGCACATGTGTGTGTGTGTATGTGTATATACAGGGTGTAAAAGTGAGAAAGGCACCCCTTTATGATATTTAATATCTCGGCTGCGTGTATAGCGATTTCAATGAAATTTATAGGCCATATACCTGGGAATGTTTTTGATGCAATTGCCAAATTTCATGCTGATATCTTTAGTGTTTGCTGAAATATGGCCAAAAAACTAAAGAGACCCACATTTTGAAATTGACATTGGAATATAACATCATAATAAAGTGATAAAAATTAACAATTAATTTATTTATTTGGCTCTGAAAAGGGCTGTTTTAAAGGGGATTTCAGATGATTTGCTACGTGAGCAGGTGCTCAAAATGCCCTCTCAGCCTTCACACATGCCGACAAGCGCTTCTTCACTGACAGTGTCGACTTCTTGATCTGATTCTCGGGCAAACTCTCCAGATATTCTTCAGCACCGTCTTCAACTCCGTGATGTTTTGTGGCTTTGGCTGATACTTTTGATATCTGTCGAGCATGATTCCCCAGACGTGGAAGTCAAGTGGATTGATATCTGGGGAGTTGGGTGGCCAGTCATCTTTCTTGATGAAATCTGGACAATTTTTCTCCAGAAAATCCTGGGTCCTGAGAGCAGAGTGGGCAGGTGTTCCGTCTTGCTGGAATATGAAATTTTCTCCAAGCATATCCTGACAGTCCTGCAGCCAATCATAATGCTGCTGCGTTTTATCTGTTGGTCGTAAGTAACCCTTGACCTTTGTCTTAGAAATGACAAAATCATCCTTAATTTTAGACTTAAAACACGATACAAATTACTATGACGTTATCTTCTGTTTGTCAATTTTAAAATTTGGGTCTCTTTAGTTTTTTGGCCATATTTCAGCAAACACTAAAGATATCAGCATGAAATTTGGCAATTGGATCAAAAACATTCCCAGGTATATGGCCTATAAATTTCATTGCTATACACGCAGCCAAGATATTAAATATCATATTTTTGGGGTGCCCTTTTCACTTTTACACCCTGTATATATATATATATATATATATATATATATATCCTTACTTAACCCTTTAGTCCGTAAGGTTGATATTTCGGCTTTATGGCCTATTGGTTATACGGATTGCTGTAGTCAAAGGATTAGTAGTCGTTTTTGTTATTGTTTGCTGTATATTATAACTGCTATAATTTTGGCTTTTGGTGACAGCATAACAGCCAAGCACTATTTATCCATAATGAAAGATTTCCAGTAATGAGTTAGTAATGTGATGATTACTGTGTTATGTTGGATTGCAGCTTGTTAGGACTTTGGTATCACCAAATAATCCCCAGCAACAGACATTTAATTGTCAAAAGGTCATGAACCAGTTTGGTAAGAAATTCTTTCTATTGTCATTGATTATATAATTAAAAATCAATTTATTGATCAGTTCAGCCTCTATGAACATTTGACAGAAACGCTTTATGATCAAAGATAATGGATCATTTTCATATTTATCCTGGGCATCTGGAGCATTTAAAGGCCATTTGAGAAAGTATGCATCCTTACAATGCATTCACAATGACAATTCTGGCTTTTTCTGTGGAATTCCATCCCACTCAAAATAAAGAGAATTAAAGCTCAGTCCCTTTCAAATGCAGGCTAAAGTGCCATCTGTTCAATGTGTCATATTGTTAACCTTTGTAAAATGCTCTGGTCTTCGGCTTTGCTATGCTTACAACACTATATAAATAGACCAGTATACATACATGCAGACATACATTTTATTTTTGCTACTTTTTTGTTCTAATTTGAATTTGTGTTTAATTTCTCAGGATTGTTGGAAAAGCTGTGTGCTATTCTTATGGCAAGTGGAGTACCTGCGGATGTCTTAACCGAAACAATTAATTGTGTCTCTGAGTTAATTCGAGGGAATCAATGTAATCAAGAATATTTTGCATCTGTTTTGGCGCCATCAAACCCTCCGAGGTATTTACCCTCTTATGTTTAGAGGTTTTGAAAGTTGAAAGTAATTAACAGATGCTGCATTTGTTTTTTTAAATATCTCTGTTTTAGCTTCTGCACTTTTAAATTTGGCACTTAATGTCATTTTAAAAAAACATTGCTCATATTTATGACTTTTGCTTAAATTTTGTTGCTTCTATAATTATGAACATACCTGAGCATCACAAAGTATTAGCACCTTTAGTGCGAAGCCCAACTTTAGTCAGGCACGGGAAATCGCAGCACATGGCGGAAGCCCAACAATAGTCGTGTAAACCCTAGCTTATTCTGAATCGTCATTTTTATACCAATTGCTTAGTGTGAAACCCGAGTATTGTCGGGGACTATGTAATATGGATATATAGTAGTTTATTGGTTGATTTTCAATTCAATGTCTAGCAAGTTAAGACATGTCTTTAGAATGAGAAAGTAGGTCACCCCTTTCAGAGCATAGCCACTACACAATAGGGGCCTTAGCGTCTGCGGTATTTTGTAATATAAACTTATGTTTTGAGATATATCATGCCAAATCTTATTATTAATACTGAGCAGAACTTCTTTCATTCTGGTTTTATAAACAGTTTCTATATTGTGAGTAGTTTAAGTCAACAGAAACATGTTTTAACTGATTCTTATTTTCCAATAATTTTATGCTAATTTTTGAATAATGGCCACTTTACAATCAAGAACAATTAAAATAAAGAAGATTCCTATGCTTATAATCATAGGAAATGCCCAACATTTTCATTGCAAACTTCTTTTTGGGAAAAAATTCTACATTTGGGGAGAGTTTTCCAAAATTTTATTTCACACTAAAGGGGTTAACAGAAGTACTAACAAAATACTTGTATATTGAAGTCATGTGACATATTTTGTATGTACGTTGTAATTCAATCTAAGTGCTTGGACCAACTGTAATAGTTGTGATTTCCTGAAGATTTGACCTTGTTTTTGCACGTTTTGGATTTGTTGTCGAATTACTTGTTTTTAAGGCCAGCTATTGTTGTGCTGTTGATGTCGATGGTGAACGAGAAGCAGCCATTTGTGCTGCGATGTGCTGTCCTCTACTGCTTCCAGTCTTTCCTCTATAAGAATGAGCTTGGTCAATCACAGATCATCCAAACTTTACTGCCATCTACAACCGAAGGTAAGTAGTCATATGTGAATTTATTCTGTCTCTGATTTGTGTAAAATCACATTAGTTTGGATGCCAACCACTTTTAGAGATATTTGTCTAAATTTGCTTTAGAAGTAAACAATGACTGCTGTTTAGTCTCTGTCTGCTTGCTAATTATGAAATTTTTCTTAATCACTGACCAGGCCATTATAATGTATATTGACTAAATGTACTTTCAAGCATGGAGATTATGTTTAACCCCTTTTCCGGCCATTTATTTGTATCATAATGTAAAATGAATGCATATGTGAGTCACGGCTTGTAAAGGGGTTAAAACTTCTTATGTACATGATTAGATTAGTGATGAATATTATTAAATTTACATAACTTTTATTATTATTTCTTTATTTCTTTTATTTTATGTGATAATTCATAATGTTGACCATTTCAAGCAAAACTTGAGTCATCATTTACAAGTGTTCTTTTAACTGGAACTTGGACTGGTCTTCGATGACCATAAACCATTGCAGTTTAGAAGTTGCTTGATCCTTTTAGACAGAGCCGGCACGTGGGACCTGCAAAGCCTGAGGCCGCAGGGGGCCCTGCCGCCTATTTCTTATTCTTAAGTTATTCCAAGTAAATTATTGCAAAGAAAAGTTTAATGTTATTTGGGATTGCTGTGGCACAATCACTGTGTTTTTATGTTTGTGTGTACACCTTAAAAAGACCGGTTATAATCATAATAATTTCTTCAGCATTTACATGATAACTTGCATGCTTATTAGTGAAAATTTCCACAACCAAAAATAGGCTGCTTTGAAAGTTTGACGCGAATGCGTGCAGTGTACCACTAAGCGTGAAAATAGCTCAAGAAAATAACTTGTCAAGACTTTTCAAAAACGTTGCAGGGGCCTCTTGTAAAAAGTTGCAGGGGGCCCCCAAAAGTCACGCGCCGTCTCTGCTTGTAGAGTCTTATTATTTCATTTGAGTTGGTTCGCATGATCTATACATATGTTTCTGCCACAGTTGCTTTGCTGTCTGCTGAATGTATGCGGCTGATTTGTTTATTGACAGTGAACCAAGTGACAGCTGGTCAGCTGCTGTGCAGTGGCCTCTTCAGTCAGGACTCAATGTCGACGTGGTTTGCTGCAGTTGCTCTGTCACATTCTATCATCGATAATCCAGCACAGAAAGAACAACTGCTGCGAGTGCAACTGGCAACTAGTCTCGGCAATCCACCGATTTCTCTCATTCAGCAGTGTACCAACATCCTCAGCCAGGCAAGTTAGCCTGTAGTCGAGATCCAGTAATTCTAGATTTCAGACTCGTGTTCTGTTCCTCTTCTGTTGCAATGTTTGACTGATTCTCTGAATCTTGATTTTGAACTACAGTAAATGTAGTCATGACTTAATATATGCTTTTAGTCATTGATAGCTAGCACACTTGCATTATTATAATATGAGTATTGCTGTAGAAGTTATAGACTGATTGATTGATCAACCTGTCAATGTAATTGTTTGGTTGATTTTTCATTGATCTTGCATAAGGTTCATTTCATACTGACACTTCTTCTGCAGTATTTCCACTGTTATTTCCTGTTGAATTTTTCAACTGTTGACTCTCAGTTTTTATGATTTGAAGATGGTTTCAACCTTGTTTTATGAGTATAATTCTTGAACTTTTTCTACAATTTATTGTCACTGTATGCAATCATAGATTAGTGATACTTTAAACACTTTGGCCATCAGAAGCAAACTTTGTCGTATCGGTTGAATCGAGTTGATGTTCAAATTTGGCAAATTCACATTCGTGTGAGCAATATAATTTAGCTCAATTTTGCTGACTGAGATAAAGGTTTCCCTTCAATCTGCCATAAACTGATTATTTTAAGACTTGCAGTTGAATTAAGGCTGAGCATTTTTTATGAACTGGAAATTGCGCTGAATTCCACTAATATTAAATTTTGAAAAGCCTAAACTGAAACCATCTTAAATTGGTTCTGATTCTTGATTCTGTGCATTCCCATTTATGACTGCAATGCTAACATGCTGTTGCTCAAGTTTCTTCATTCAAACATGGGATGATGATGAACAACTGCAGCTGCAATGTAATGTGGCATTTGCATAGCGCCTCTTCTATTTCTACTCAGAGGTGCTCCTGGCATTGGAGTCGCAGGTAAAGTAGTGAGACTTTAGCTTTCGCATTGAGCAGAGCGAGGGAGTAAGAAGTGATTCCAGAATGGATGGGTTCAAGGCATTCCAGAGGGAGGGTCCAGTCACTGCAAAAGCCCGATGCTGAGTAAGAGCAGTGCATGATCTGGGGACATAAACATTCTTTTGATCAGTGGAGCGGAGTCAGGCGATGAGCAGCAGAAGAGGGTGATTTGAAAAGCTCAGTAATGTAAGATGGCACCTGACTTTGAAGAGCTGCAGAAACAATAATTACTTGTTTGAATTTAATGCGGTCAGAAATTGGAAGCCAGTGGAGGGTGTTAAGCATAAAGTCAGAGATGCTAGAGTAGTGAGGAGCTTTAGCCACAAGACGAGCCGCATCATTTAGGACAGACAGATTGCAGAGTGGAGAGCAGGCTTTTGACAGTTTTGGGCAGGCCAAGATAAAGAGAATAATATTATTATTGCAATAGTCTAACCTACTAGCCACAAAAGCATGAACCAGAGATTTGGCTGCAGATAAAGAAAGCGAAGAACGAATAACCTTAATTTGCCTAAGTTGATAAAAGCAGGATCGAGAGAGTCTAGCAAATTGCTCTTTAAATGTCAAGTTACTGTCAAAGTAAATACCAAGGTAAATACCAAGCTGATCAAAATTATGGCATTAAGGAACATTTGTTTAATAGTTGATAGATGTTTGAAAGCACTGCTTTCAAATGTAGAATTTACAAGTATTTGAAAACAGAGACTGCATTAGAATAAAACTTCAGGTAACTTATTATTTGATGTTTCTACAGTGTTATTTAATGTTTGTATTGAAACATTTTGGTGTCTTTAATCTGCAGGGCGCAAAACTACAGACAAGAGTTGGGCTTCTCCAGTTACTGTGTAATTGGTTGGTTTTCTGTCCGATTGCTGTCACTCATTTCCTACACAACAACGCCAATGTGCCTTATGTATCCTAGCTGCTTCTGTGCGATATAACTGAATGTTTGTAATGTTTTAATCTTAGTAAATTTATTACAAAATATATCAATTCTTGCCCATTGTTCCTCTTCTAGCTTTTGTAATAATTTCTTTTACAAATATCAATTTATTTTATATAATGTAATACAATTTTTAGCTTTTGTAAAATAATTTTGTTCTTGGAATCAACAAATATATTAAATAATGATATTCTTATAGTTTCAAAGACAAAACTTATGTCACTTGCAGTTGATTGATGTTCACTATATTGATTCTGGTATTGGGCAATTTTTATCTGAAATTTTAAATACAGCTGCATTATCTTCCTGCATTGATTTTATTCAGATCTCTTGTCATTTCTATGCTAATTTAAAATGCATTAATCAATGCCTGCATTAAATTGGTCCTTGAAGCTGTTTCAAAAATTTATTGTTGTTCATACAACTCCAAAGTAGCATTAAATACATTTCAAGTTTCAATGTATCTGCAGTACAGATGCTGTATAGATGTTTACTTTCTATTGTGCACAAGTTTTTGCTTGTGTACGGGTATTTATTTAGTAAGTATTTAATATAGAACAATTTTGCAATCATAAAGGCACTTTGAAAGCATGACTGAGATACTCATGTCTATAAAAAGAATACCATGGACTGGAGCCTGAGTTAGCAATTCTATTATATTCCCTAGATAATTTATTTAACACTATAGCATAGCTAGAGCCAAAGTCAGGTGTTTTGTAAATGTTCGTAAGATATGCAAAATAAATGCGTCTTGAGGGCAGTCGCAAAAGCCTCGAAGGATATGATCAATGTCACAGAAGCAGGAAGAGCATTCCAGAGAAGAGGGTTGTCGCGGGTAACGGATCTTTCCCTCAGCATCACCGTCTTGGACGGGGCAGGGACATAAAGGCCAAGTCGCCTGTTCGATCGCAGCTGTTTCTGACAGTCTGACGACATTGGCCGCCATTTGAGCACAGAAAGATACTCCAGGCAGAGAGGATCATTCAGTGCTCGGAATGTTTGGGCTTCTTCAGTTACTGTGTAATTGGTTGGTTTTCTGTGCGATTGCTGTCACTGATTTCCTTCACAACATCGCCAACATACAACGTTTATAAACTATACACAATGTAACCACATGTCAAGTACTGCACACAAAACACAACTTAGCCAGCAAGACACAATTATATTG
Organism: Metaphire vulgaris; assembly: GCA_018105865.1. Taxonomy (NCBI): domain Eukaryota; kingdom Metazoa; phylum Annelida; class Clitellata; order Crassiclitellata; family Megascolecidae; genus Metaphire; species Metaphire vulgaris. The sequence goes on from CM030834.1 coordinate 7,815,693, forward strand.
TTACTTTGATTGTTACATTTACCTACATAGGCCTACACTGTGAGGAAAACACTTTTTTCGAAATGCAACTGATATTCATTAATCAGACATTCCTAGTATGATTCTAAAATAATTGACAAAAGAGTGCAGTAGTCAGCAGGACTTGAGTGGTGTATTTAGAGTGTGATCAGGTGCAATACGATGACCTGTTGATTAAACCTTGACTTTGATCATTGTTGTGTTAGCTGATTTCCCAGGTTTCTGCATCAGAAGGCGATGAACTTGAACTTATAGTGCAGGGACTATGTGCTTTTCTTCTTGGCATTTGCATTCTTTATAACAACAATCAAGTTCAGAATTACCAAAAGTGGGTTTTTATTAATTTTTTAGTTGTACAATCTTAATTTACAATCTTAATTTAGCTAATTTTAAAGAACATATTGTATTCGTTGTTATGTTAATTTGCATATTATTTCCCTACATCTTCTGAATCTAGACAGAGCTTCTTTGTTATAGTTTCTCATTCACTGCATCTGCCTCAGACAGAAAGTTGCTTTATTTCATAAGATCCATTTTCACATTTCTCAAATCATATTTTGGATGGTGGCACAAAATCTCTATCATTTCTGTCTTGGAACTTAATTTGATTTTTGGCTTTGGTGTTATTTTACTTCAAACAAAATAGAAATGATCTGAGACAGATTATTGAAAAGCGAATTGGAATGGAACAGTATACAGATCGCTTATCACAGATTGCCAAACACGAAGGCTATAGTAGAGCAGCAAAGAAGCCGCAGTTGGCGTACAGGCAACCATCGGAAGTCATATTTGATTACGAGTTCACTCGACTTATAAAAAAACTTGAAAGTATGTACTCTAGCTTTTCATATTGGTTGCATTTTGATATTATGGATTATACAATAAAGCAATAAAATTTGTTCATGAAAACAGTGGTGGACCACTGTATTGCCTCGGAATCATGTCCTCTAAGAATGGCATGTACCAGAGAGGGGCGGGTGTGTTTTCTTGTAAAAGCTGGCTGATCCATCTCTTTCTTGGACCTGTTTTCTGGTTTCTCATGTCCAAAAGAGTAGATAGCCAGTTTTAACAAAGAAGTTAAGATGTTTTGAATGCTCTTTGCCGAATTCAGATGGTTAGTCTTGGAATATTGTATGATTGCTGTTTGTTCCACAGATGATGTCTTGAAGGCTGTTTCACCCATTCAGGATTTAGAGAATGAGAAGAAACCAGCTACGCTGGAACAACATGACAGCATCGTTGAACAGTACAAGAAGCTCATTCGAGATCAGGTTTGCATAGAAATTTAGCTGAAGTAGAATTGCACTGGAATACAGTTTTATGATCTGCACAATCTGTAGTAAATAAACCTGCTAAAATTAGGGCTGTCAAATTAATGCGTTAAAAGATTTAATCGCTGTTTAAAAAATTAGCGCCGTTAAAAGTTTTGACACATTTTGTTTGATCATCAATAGAATGATGAAATTTTAATTAATTACAATTAAGCCATTGGCTTTTGTGTTAAATGAACACTGCTGCAAAACTGTTATTGATGAAACAGATAACAGCAGTAAACAATTGATGTTTGAGCATTTATGTTATCATTCAATGATTGAATACTTACTTTTGGTTTGTGACCAGCCACACTACTCTAAAATCTCGACTTTCAAATAAATTAAGTCTATGCTGTTGCTGACATCATTTTGTTGACTGTCTAAAACTAGTAAATTTACTTTATAAATAAAACTGACAGCAATAATAAATAAATGTCAACAAACTAGTTTGCTTATCTGACTGGCTGAAAAAGTGTCAGTTTTACTTTATACTTGCAGAATTTATTGTCTTATTACACACCGACTTGCCATCCTTTGATTGTGACTTGTTTAGTTTCTTCAGTTCCAATTTAAAATCAAACATGACTATTGACTAGGCTTAAGTATCACAGTAGACTTAGTTGACACTTTGGCAAACATTATATAAAGAGAGATTTTGAATTCTTGCTTAATTTTAATACTTTTACATTTAAGTAAAATAAATTATTGGGCTACGAGTACTTAGTCCTGCAAGTCCTACGCGATACAAGATGTGTGTTAAAACTGCGATTATTGCACGATTAAAAAAATAATCATGTGATTAATTCACAAATGAATGCAACATTGGAATAAAATGCACATGCTCTTATAACCTAAAAGACTTGGAATTTGCTGATTATGTAACCCTCCTCTCGACATCTTGGGACAATATTAAAAAACTAACATAAAACACTATAGAGGAAGCTGATATAATTAGACTATGAATAACTGTCGAGAAAACCAAAATAATGGCAGCCGGCTGGCCCGCTACTAATATCGGGAATCTAAACATCAACGTTAAAGATATTGAGACTGGAGGAATTCTGCTATCTGGGAAGCCAAGTCAACAGAGATGGAAACTGATGGGGAGATAAATATCAGGATTATTAAAGCACATAGTGCACTCTCAAAACTGGCAAACATCTGGAAGAGTACCAAGATCAGCGTACGGATTAAGCTCAGATTATATGAGGCAGTCGTCCTCTCCATGCTCCTATGCCAAGCGGAATTGTGACCTCTTTCCAAAGCAAACCTAGAGTGGTTTAAGGGCGCCCACCACAAATGGCAGCAAAAGATCCTGAACGTACACTGGAAAGATTTGATAAACAATACTGAAATAAGAAAAGAATAAAAGGACAGCAGACGATGGAGGAGATCCTAAGAAAACAAAGAATGCACTGGCTTGGACATGTACACCATATGGAAAACAACTGGATTCCAAAACAGGCAATGGACTGGTTGCCAGAAAACAGCAAAAGAGAGGCAGACCAAGGATAACATGGAAGAAATCAGTAGAACATGATCTGACACATATGGGTCTGTCATGGAGTGAGACCCAAGATTTGGCCAACAACCGATGTAGGGTATACCCGATGTAGAACCCCGCTATATCGAAGTTCAAGGGGCCGTGAAAAATACTTCGATATATCTGAGTTTCGATATATCCAAATCCGGGTCATATATTCTAAAATTTTGGGCTGGACTAATAAGTAAGCATGATATCATGATTTCTATAGCGCTTTCGAAGCAGGTACCGTAGTAGCTGCTTATTGATAGGCTCTTAAACTAACGTTGAAATAGCTATAGGCCTAGCCAAAGTTTCGTGGTCAGCCGGGCAAGGTCAATTCCAGAGCTCAGTCTGAGTGGGAGCAGGGACCCAGCAAGGCAAACCATTAAAATACAGAGGACGTGATTTAACTCTAGATTTGAAAATACAAAGAATTATTGCTGAACAAAAAGCGTCCTGAAAACTATTGATTTCGTAATGTAGCCATTAGCCAATGCACTGCAGGCCATTGCACTTGAAAAGATGTAAAGAAACTCAAGCTATATACTTCGGCTCATGCGGCAACTCATGAGCTCAGCACAAGACAAATAGTGCCAGTCGATGTTTGCATGGAGTAAATTATCTTTTAAACCTAGAAAGAACAACGACCTGCAGTAACTATTGAATTACCGTTTGAAACGGTAATAGAGTGAGCGATAACAGACTAATTCTAAAATTTAATTATAGGCTAAAGCCAATAATAATTTAAAACCCCATCGATAACGATGATGAACGCCTAAATATTCTTCTTTCTTATTAGTGGACTGTTAGCTCCAGTGATGTAGCCAGGATTTTCGGAAGGTGGGTTTTGGTTTTGACTTTTGACCGTAACCAACTTTTGCGACAATCTTGACAAGCAAAAAAGGTCATACCATCTTTCCTTCTTAGATTTTTCCTTTCAGATGCTGTTCAAGAGATGCTGGCACGACAGAGTGCTGCTTTAAAAATTTTGGTCAGCACCCAAGGGGGTTTGACCCTGTCCAAAAAAAAAAATGCATGGGTGAAAAAAAAATTTCTTCGTTGGCGCCCAAAGGGGTTCCCCCTCTCTCCAAGACTGGCTAGCTCTGTTTAAAATAAACTGAGAAAAGACATACCTGTGTAGAGGAAGCAATTAACTATTTAGAGTGCTATTAATTGAAAATTCTTAATAGCATTTGTTACCCTTGTTTGACCGAATCTTGTGCTGTGGCTTTTGTAGGATATCCAGTTAAATAGTGTTAGAAGAGAATTGACTGAACTCCAGAGTAAGAGCTTTGATTGGCATAGACAACTTGATGAAGCTACACAGCAGATCCAGCAACTACAAGACCAGAATGCATTATTGAAAGCTCAGAGAACAAGTGGGAGTGAGTTGTGAGCAAGAGAATCACTCAATGATTGATGTTGACATGCAGTGTTTATTCTAGCCACCTTGACATTGGGGGGGAGAGTTTGAAGTGTTTGGGGGGACAAGATTTGTCTCTCCATGCTTTTTTTTGGGGGGGGGAATTTCCAACCCCCAAGCCAACATATACAAATTTTGGGGGGAAATTTTAAAACTTGGGGGGAATTCCCCCCAAAACAGACCTAGAATAAACACTGGTTGACATGCCGTAAACATAATTTTTGTATTAAGATATATATATATATGTGTGTGTGTGTATATACAGGTATATATATATATATTAGGGCGCCCGCCAAACCAATGTAAAAATTTGAAGTTGAGAAATGTTACTGTGGTACCCCTTCAACTTGTTACCCCATATAAGAGCAGCAACAGTGCAAAATTTTAGCTCTTTAGGACAACATTTACTGGTCGCTCAACATGTTGAAAGTTTATTGATAAGTGCCATTTACCGAATTTTCTCAAAACTTGCTTCTTGTGCAATCTTTATTGCTCAATGCTCAATGCCATTACATCTGCTACTTATTTATTTGAATATTTAATTTTTAAATATATAAATATTCTATGATTACCATTTTTGCATTTATAGACAACATTTATAATATATTATTAACTGTCAAATTAGCACTGCCACTGGTTAGTATTTACAAGCATTAAACTGTAAAAGTGCGCTTTGTTAAAATACAATTAAAATTTAAGTAATTATTTAGCAAATTATCATGTCTTTATTACCAACAACCAGTATGTGTACAGTATTGTTTTATGTCACCTATGGTTAATAAATGAGTGATAGTACAAATTTCAGGTTATGTATGAATTTGTAATGCAGCTATTGTTTGTAGCAGGCATATTCTTGGCAAAATATTGTTGTAATATGAAATGAAATTATGGAACGCATTAGTACATTTTAGATTGTGTAATCTGCTTAAAGTAATTAGAATAGCTTGATTACAGTCTCGTGAACAGATGGCAAAGACTGGCAAATCTAATTTTGATCCATCCTTACCTTCAGTAGTACATTGGGATGACAAGATGATGCCAGATATTTAGGCTGTAAACAAGTTGATGGGCTGCCAATCTTGGTATCAAGGTTTCAAGTGGAACAGGTACTTGGTTTTCCAAACCTATCTATATGATCCAGCAATGCAGTTGTCCAATGATTACAGAATGGGCATTCAAAGTCACGTGAAAGACATATCAGAGAACATACTGGGAGTGGAGTTTGTGTCATGACAGATATGAAGCTTTACAAGAATGCCAACTCATGCACAATTGTAGTTGTGATGTTTGTAGAGACTGTTGTGGCCGATCATCTCTGGTCCAGATATTGGCTTACTCACAATTTATGGCACCCAGATCTATGTACAGAGTCCAGTGGATGGTCAAGCTGCTGTATTATGTAAAAGTGTGGATGTTTATAGAGCAGTTCAAACTAGCAGCATGTGAAGAAACTGCACTGAAGAAGATGAACCTTTTTGATTGGATGCCTGTTGTATACAAAAGCCTGGACATTATGTCCAAGACCAGCAGTTGTTCCTGCCAATGATAGGAGCCATGCATTTCTTACATACATGGTACCTGAGTGAGAAAGTAATAGCTTTTGCAATTTTGACGACATTGGAGACCATCAAACACAAGATGAGCAATGCACTTAGTAAATAAAGGAATTCAGTTCAAGCCCAGTACCATTTCTGAAAAGGAACCCAGCGGCTTTGTCATAAACAATACTACGTCTTTCTTTAATACTCTTGGCCTGAATGCTGATTTCCTCACATTAGCAGACCCAGACAGCTGGTAAACCCGTGATAATTTTGGTTAACAAAAATACCTCAACAGTTTGGCAGTTGTAAATAACAGAACAGAGTGAGCTGTCAAAACTGATACAGGAACACAAATATACAGTATTTGACAAATAAAAACAGTAAAGTATCTTGTATCAAGAAACAGAGCAAAGTATCCAGAAGCAAGAAAGTGTGTTTTTGTGTGCCAATGTTGATGTTCCACAGTCCGCACTAGAGACTTGAGATTTTGGGTTTAATAGAATGTGAACGGATAATTTTCTTGGAGGCAATTGAACCTTCTAGTTCTTAAGAATATTTATAGCAACTTAATTGTTAACTTGGTGCATCAGAGTATTATAAGTATGCATTAAACTGTCAAGAATATATGGAATGTAAAAATTTCCTCAATATAGAAATCTGATAACTTTTAGAGCTGTTGAGCAACCTTTAAATTTGACTTTAAAAATCTGAAAAAATTATATATTCACAACACATAAAAAAATGGGAGGGTACCACAGTAGAAATTAAAGTTTTGGGCACCTAATATATATATATATATATATATATATATATATATATATATATATATATATATATATATAATCCATGATTTGAGAACAATTGTTAGCATGGTTATTTGCTAAAATTGAATGTTGATAAAAGACAGAGATTAGCAGTAGCTTGAATTCATTGATAATATGTTGGGAGCTGGATTAGGTATTTGTATTTTAACCAATTCCATCAGTATTCAATGTTTTCTCCTTGTGTTAATTCAACTATGGAATGGCATTTTACAAAATGGTGCTAATCTGACCAAATAAAGAAACAATGTTGAGATGAGAAAGTTGGAAAAGCTTTGTTGCACTCAGTTTTTATGCTCTTTGTGCTTATTATCAATTATAATTATGGCCAAATATTATCATTTTATTGGTCAGAAGTTTTCTGTATAGTTGTTAATCTCCATTGTATTTGATTAATATAGGACAGTTATTCGTTTAGCTAATTCAACATTTGGTGCAGGCCTTAATGTATTTTATGTTGGATTTAGTAACTATGAATGTTATTTAAATTATGAAGCTTTTTAGATATATTTTATTTACATTTACCAGTAGTCAATCTGTTATTTACATTTAATCAATCTTTTATTTACATTTAACTAATCTTTTTTTACATTTAACTAATCATTTATTTACATTTAATTAATCTTTTATTTACATTTAATTGATCTGCTACTTACATATAATCAATCTTTTATTTACATTTAATCAATTTTTTAATTTTTGCATTTAGTTGCTTAAAATCAAAAATAGATTTGTCTGGTCTAGGTTTTATCATGAATTGATATTCATTTTTACTTTTCAGCAAACCCTTTTAACTCTGCTGTTGCTGGCGATCCCAGTGAATTGTCGAGGCTGCGGTTAGAACTGGAAGACAAAGAGAGAGAAATTTCAGAGTGCAACAGACAAATTGATGCACTGGTAATTTAAGTCCAAAATATTATGCAGTTTCTTTGTTATACTGTTGTGCTTGCAAAAGAGTAAAATTTAAAGATGTTTGCCTTTTGGAAATGGAGTCACCATTGATTTTTGGATCATTAACAAACATCAGAACACATTTGTTTAACTATAGGACCTTGTTGATGCTGATCATTGTTGAATTTGCACCTCTAATTGCTTGTCCGATTATACTCTCAGTAAACCATTCTAAAACTAGCAACTCTTAGCAAAAGACAGAGTGATACTTTTACAGGAAATTAGGTTTATAAGCTCTCACATCTGTGGTATGAAAATCAAAGCATAAAAGCTAGATAAAAACTGTTGACAAAATTTTGGGTCAGATTCTATTGAAGTGTAAAGTTCTGTTAAAATTATTATAGGTGCAACATTGGTAAATAACTATGTCTGTTTTCAAGGTGTTTGTGCTAAATAATATGCTTTTGATAAAACTATCATGGCTGTTATGACACTATTTATATTACTTTGAATTAATAATTCTACTGCTTTCAGATACTAGTGATGCAAATTTTTAATTGGATTAATTGACAGTTTGCTGCTAGAAGTGTGGCTGGATTGCATCTTGTAGAAAAGTGATCTTTCAAGACTCAATGCTCGTAATGCTGGAGACAGTGTGACCAATGGCTCGACGTTAATATTCGATGGATCTGGACAAAGAAACACTGTAGCAGACCTTGAGCTCCAGTTGATGCAGAAGGAAGAGGAGTTGCATCTGTACAAAAGCAAACTCGATGAAAGCGTGGAGCAGAAGTCGCAGTTGGTTAGCATTCGTATCACTTTCTGTAATTGTGTTCATGTTTATTGCATTTATTTCATTAGTTTTTTGTGATGAATCATTGTTGATTGAATATTTGCCTGAATTTTTCATTCCATCTCAGTAAGTGATCGATCAACTGACTAACCAACTGACTGGTTATCTTGATGATTAATTGGACAAAATTCAAAATTTAATGGAATGTCCTTAATGCTGTACTTTTGTTGTGTGTGTGTGTGTGTGTGTGTGTGTGTGTGTGTGTGTGTGTACACACATATACACACACACAGATAAATATATACTTTTCAGCTCTCGTCTAGATTCATATATATTCATATATATATATATATATATATATATATATATATATATGTATAATATATATGTATAATATATACATATAGACATCCATACATATATAGTGTTACGGTCCCCTAGTGATGTCAGCACAGCACACCCTCTAGGAGAGATGAAGAGAGCTGAGCACACAGTGCCATTGTTGTGACTGTTGACTGAAAGAAATCTTTGCGTTTTAATCGAGAAACTGAACTATATTCGGCTCATTCTTGACAATACATACTCATACTTGTGAATTATGCCTTTCCAAATCCAATGTTATGTATTACTGTGACTCCTCATATATAATATGTGCATTTGATGAGTCATTATTTGTATCAAAATGTGTTTGCTTAATATTGTTGAACATTGATATTGACTGTAATTTTATGGATTATTGTTCAGTTCAGTTGTTTTCTTTCTTCCTTTTGGTAGAGTACAATTTAAAAAAAAAATTATTGGAAATGGTGATTCTGCTCAACAAAAGGGTTACAATGGCATTTATTCTTTTTTTCATACAGTGCAGTACAAACGAGGATCCTGCGAATGTTGCTCTGCTTCCTGATCAGAACAACTTGACTGTTCAGATTGCGGATCTGCAGACCAAAAACTCTAGACTTACTTTTGAAAAAGCAGACGTTGAAAAGTGTATGCGGGAGCTTCTGGATCAAAACAGCTTGCTTCAAAAGAAAGTTGAGGTTAGTTTTTTACTCTATAATTCATAAATGTCATTTATGGCTTTTGAAAGAATGTTTATTTATTCATGGTCAGTTGGTCACCTTTTAGATTAGGGTTCATCCATATATTGTTTTGATTGAAAACGTCGTTTTAGCTTTGAACTATCGAGAAAAAAAGTCATATTTTCACGATTAAGAAAATTTTAAACCTCCCATTCTTGACAATATAAAAATCTTAATTGTAATCTTGAATTTTTTGTATTTATAGCGCCAATATTTAAAAATCTCCAAAATCCGAATCCCGCTGATGTCAACCCCTCAGTGTTGAAAATAATTACGCAGTTACTATGTGGATGGACCCCAACAGTTAGTATTATATCTTCAGGTGAAAATGACCCAGTCTACTATGTGGATGGTTAATCTTATGAAAAAAGTTTATGCATTTGAACTATTGCATTATAATAGGTACTGTTGAGACCTTTAGAAAATTAAAAGTGTACTGCATTTTGTGGATTGCAGGTGATAACATCATAAGGAAACCTCAATGCATCTTACAAGAATTTAAAATATCAGTCATTCTATAACTATTTAAAAAAACGTATAGTCATTATGTAGAAACTGAAACAAGGGAAGTGTAAATAAATTTGTTTACCTAAATTTTGAAATAATTAAGTATCCAGTGCAGATTTTAAAATATTGAGTTTAGAATTGTATTCTATGTTCAAGTTAGCATAGGTTGCACCTGACTTTCAGGCTTGATTTCTTTCCATTTTAATTTTTATAGACTTTCAAATCTCGAGATGTATTATTAAAACATTTTCTCATCGTTACAAGGTGACAGTTGACAAGCTGAGATGTGTAAAGTTTGCAGGTGAAATGTAAAACCGTTGGCTTATGTTGTTCATGCATAGGCTCTTGAACTTGAGAAGACAGATCTTGAGTTGGATAAACACCAAGAGAATGATGACATGGAGAGTTTGAAGAAAGAACAAGATGAGTTGCTAATACTGCTGGCTGATCAGGACACAAAAATGAAATCTTACAGAAATCGGCTAAAGGAACTTGGAGAAAAAGTGTGTATTTGATTAGGAATCAGATCATGTAGGACTGACTTATTTAGTGAAGACAGAATTTGTGAGGAAGACATCTGTTTAACTGTGTCTCCCTGCAACTGTATTATACATGTTGTGCACTGGACATTTTGTGCATCCAAAATTAATGCATTGAATATACAGGGTGGCAAAAAACCGGACTAGTCACATTAGGTTTGGCATTTAATATAGTCCGGTATGTTTGGTGCCACTCTGTACTTTTGATTTAGGCATAATAGATATAGCGAAAATTATCAATACAAAAATGAAAGAAAGCTGTTAACTGACCTTAACTTGAGATGCAATTTCTTGATTGAATTACAGCATATCTTCGATGAGTGGATTTAATGTGTGGGCTGCTATTTTGCTTTGTTTCATTTGGTTTAGCTTGAAGAAGATGAAGAGGACGATGATGACAAAGATGTTGCATTAGAAGATGATATGATAGATGATGAATCTGGAAATCCTGTTTGATAATTAAATACAGGCATTCAAATTCCAAACTCATTGTTGAAAGTGAATTCGGTGATTCTTAAGCACTGTTATCTGTTACTGTTAACGATTTGACTGGCTGTTGCTGTTTTAATCGTTTTTATTTGTCGCATATTTATGCTAGGATTGCCTAGTTCCGTTTTTGCCAAATCCTTTCAAGTACATTAAATGATGAGAAGTGATAGATTCATTAAATGCAATTTCATGTTGAAAATCAGGAGTCAGTTTCACTATTTACTAAATCATTTAAAAAGTGAATAGGCATTTTCATATTCATCACGTCACTTACAATGGGCACACATAAACTTGTCCAATCACAGTTTATAGCTAGCAATGAACTAAACGTTAGAAATTTCTGACAAGAGCTTGTGCATTGTGCTGTTGCAGTCTTGAAAGCCATGTGGGAAATTGAACTGGGATAATTTAGTCAGTGGAAGAAGAGAACTGAACAAATGATGAATAGATTGACATTTGAGCATCATTATAATTCTCTTTTCATTCTTTGGAAAATCTGATATTCAAATATCTACCGGTAAGTGTGTGAGAAATCTTGGCATCGTCTTCGACTCCAAGCACGTCGATGCTGGTCTGCGCACTACGATATTCATGATCTATGCAGAGCCAGGCACCTTGTTCTTTCTAATACACTTATTCCACTCGCCAGTGCTCTAGTGTCCTGTCGCCTGGACTACTGTAACTCTCTTATTGCATATATCTCAAATCCTCTCTTCAACGTCTTCAAAGAATTCAAACTACTGTTACCAGTCAGACAAAGAATTGACTGGAAAAAATCTGCATATTGGTCCACAAGGTGCTACATTCAAACTAGGCATCATACCTTTGGTCACTGCTCACTGTCTAGGCTCATAGACACTGAACCAGGTTTTCAGATGCATTTACTCTGCAGATGCTGCACACTCACACCACTCTTGCTGAACATGCATTTTCAGTGGTTGGGCCAAGAATATGGAATTCACTCCTGAATATTGCACCTAGGTTTAATGGGGCAGGAGGATAGAAGAGTGGTAACATCATTGTTTTATCAAGACTCCAGGCCTGGGGGAGGAAATTGACTTGATTGGAGGGGAAGACACACAGTTCAATGCAAAAATTTGTGTCAGTGCTGGGATTCGGGGGTGGAATCTCCCCTAACAGACCTGAATAAAATGCTGGGTAACATAATTGGTCTGTAGAGCCAACGGAAGCGAGTTTGAGACTCGCAGGAGCCCTTGGATTGACTCGGCTGTCACCAAATTGCAGTAGTAAAATATTAGCAATGTGAAGGTAACCATAGGTTTGTCAGAAAGACTGGCCACCTTCTGCCAATGAATGGCTTGGCCACCCGATGGCCAAGAAACCGCGGATCAGCACTGGATCCTACGGGCATTGGGCCTACGGATGAACCAACACTTAGGTTGCAGACAGGCTGACTTTGATTAACTGAAATGTTGTCAAATTTAAAGGAATGTATGTCTTCAAATTTACTTAAATTAAATGGTGTACCAATATACAAATTTTATTTTGGCAATTTTCATAAAGACTAAAGAATAGGACCACATCAATGATATTAAAGACATTCTTTTAAGTTTATGACATTTGCCTCTGAATCAGTCTCAGCCTGGTGGTGAATTTGAGAGGGGGCTAAGCAGACCCGTCTTTTGCCAGTGTGAGGCACCTGGCGGCCTGAGGGGCCCCGGCAGGGGTGAAAAAACGTTGTTTGCTTTTTCTGATGCTAGAAAAAGTTGACAAGAAAAAAAGGTCATCACGTTTTTTGGTGCTTGATCTTTCAATTAATTTATCCTCCAGCAGTATCATACGTGAAAAGAGGTAGAGAGTCAAAACATAAAAAGGTTGGAGCATGTGGGGCCCCTTATGGAGTGTGTGGGGCCCCTTAGATGCACGAGGCCCTGGGCACAGCGCCCAATTCCCAACACATAAAGACGGGCCTGGGGCTAAATATTCAAATAAACCCGCCTAAATAATCTTGTTGCATAAGAAATAGGATTCATGAGAATCGTGTATGTGTGTATGTTTGTGGGTATGACAAATTTGCAATCCAACTGGCAAGGGTTTTTACAATGTTAATTCAGTTATTCCATAATGTTGTATTAAGCTGTCATTTGCAAATTTGACATCAATTTAGAGTAAGAATTTTAAAATCATAAATATTGGGCATATAAGGCATATAAAAATTATAATGAAAATACAGATGTAAGTAAATAACATTTTGCATAAAAAGTAGCTGTAAACAGAATAGGTCTAACACACTTCACAATTTCTTTTAACTATGGGACATAAAATAAAATTACTGATTAATTAATAAGCAAATCCATCTAATCATTATGAAAGTTGCAAATACCGTAACTTTTACAGACATACATATAGCTTAGAATTCTAGATTCTAGAACTAAGCAACTATATTTATGAATTCACAGCTGTACACACAATATCTGGTTTCTGAATGGCATTAATAAATGGCACAGATTTACATATTTGATTAGATGCCATGCCCTGAACCTGCTTGAAATATAACACAAACCAAACTGGACTACACTTTTCACACAATAAAATATAGAAGTAAATTAAAAATCAAATCAATTTTTAAAATATTCACTGCCAATCTGCCATAACTAGTGTACAGTTTTCATAACAGCAGGGCTTTTTGTGCCGGAACAAGGCAGAACGGCGTTCCAGAAAATCTGAAGACTGGTATTTTTTGCAACATTAAATTCATAAATAGAATATTTAAAACTGATATAGTTCTAAATTTTCTATGTATGAATTTAATGCTTTATTGATTATAATCAATATAGTAACTGTTCGGCTGCTACATCGTGTTGACAATTGATTTCTGACTAGTGCGTTCTAGAAAATGTTCTATTGTGTTTGGGAAAATATTTTTTAAAAAGCCCTGCATAACAGTATGACTGATGACAAATATCTGTGTAAATATTAAACAATTGGTGCAGATAAGAAAATCCACCAAAATGCACTGCCTTGGTATTTTGGAACATGGCCTCAATTGTTAAAAATCAGAATCATTTTCATTGTTGATGTTTTTACAACCTAATGCAGAACAACATAAAAATGAAAATAATAACATAAAATAAAATAATACAAAATAAAATAACACAGTATAAGACATTTATTTGAAAACACAATGACTTAATAACATTTTAGCAAGACAACCTAAAATAGTATAACATAAAATAATTTTAAACAAAACAAGATTACTAAACTTAATAAACTGTCACAATAATAGCACATAGCATATCCCATGGCTGCTTGTTGCAATTTGAATTGAATTTCCTCAGCTATTTGAATGCTGCAGTCAGGCCTGAGGAGAGGGGGGTGCAGCCGGTACATTGTACCGGGGCCCATGGAGTTTTGAGGGGCCCAGATCCGGTGACAATAAGTTTTTTTTTTTGCTTGTCAGGCTGTTTTTGGAGAGTTGAAAACATTTTTTTTTTGCTTGTCAGGTTTTTCAGAGACTTGATAAATTTTTCCTAAGGGCCCCGCAAATTTTTTTGTCCCAAGGCCCGGAATTTCTCTTGGCGCCCTGGCTGCAGTCAAAAGTTACAGGAACAATCGGTGCACAAATAGAAGAAAGTCAGCAATTCGAATGCTTGTAGAATACAATGTTTACAAAACATTCTCCAGATGGAAAATAATTGGCTTTACAAAGCTAGCTTTAGAACCACAAGTGTAGCCAGGGTTCCAGAAGAGCAGGCACTAAGGCTTCTACCCATATCCGACTGATAAAATTTTTTCATCTGTTTTGCACAATCTCATGACCAGTCTAGGCCCAATTCCCTTGTACCCCTCTTATGGCTATGTTAATGATCACTTGCCTCCAAAGGGGATCTCTGCTCGTTCCCGTCAACTAAAACTTATGGTAACACTAGATTCAAATTTTGATATTAGGAGCAACATTTTCAGACTATATGACAGTTATTTGGCAGTCAACCCACATTAGATGGAATTATCTTAATGTCCCTCTGCAATAACTGCAGAACCAGTCTTGGTCTGAATAGTTGAGATCTAAAACCCTGCTCCCTGTGTTGTTGTTTCAATGGACATCAAAAGAGACATTTTAAAAGTGATTTATTATTAGAGTGGCCAAAAGCTGTAATATAGCTAAGCATATTGGTTGTGTCAACAATCACCCTATCACACCCCCTCCCCAAAAACATTTCTCGTCAGTTCTGCACAAATCCCATGACCGGTCCCTGCCTGAATATTGACTACGCTAATTTTTAGGGTAAACTTTAGACCAAATACTATTTTTGGAATTTGTGAAGAAACAACTAATTGACAATGTTATTCGTCCAAGCATTGTTCAAACATAGAAGTCAAGTGGAATTTTATAATAAGTCACAGGAAATAAAAAATGGATATCAGTGAAGCAATGGTGGCTCCAGGATTTGGCAAGTGGGGGGCCGTTGGGGTGGTAACTTGTAAGCATGGGGGCCAACCAATTGTTGATAGGTATGTACCGGTAGTAGTAAGTATAGGGTTCCAACAGGGGAGGGGTGGCCACTGGGGGGACAGGCATTCAATAGGGGGCATGGGCCCCCATGTGGAGCCACCACTGCAGTGAAGGATGTTATCCAAAGATACAAAAGTGAACATTGCTTTTTCTATTGGCCTGTTTTTTGCTGATTTCTGTCTTAATTTAGTGGAAAAGAGTGTTGCTTTGTTAGCATCCAAAAGTATTTCGTTCAAATATTAACAAATACCATATACTTAAACAATTTTCAAAATGGCCGAAATGCTCTGAAATCATAAAGTCTTCAGTGAAACTTACTCTTTGCAGCATTCCAATCTAATGAGCCAGTTGTAAATGAAGATACATCAGCCTCTAAATTTGTATTTTAAAAAAGCAACCACACAATTGTACAGTAACATATTTTACCCTCTTTTTCTATGTTTCAGCTGTGGCCCTTGCAACAAGGTATTACTTTCAAATCAGCCATTGTATCTCCGGTCCTTGCTCACTGACAAGGCTCATAAGCACTCAACCAGGCCTTCAGCTGCACTAACTCTGCAGATGCTGCACACTCGCGTCACTCTTTGTAAGTGCACATTTTCAGTGGCTGGGCCGAGAATATGGAATTCACTCCCAGCATCGGTCCACTCCGCTGAGTCTCTTATGGCATTTTGATCAAGACTCAGACTGTTGGCTACCTCAGCCTACCTGTTCTCTATTGCCTATCCACCAAAACTGGGATGGGAAAATCATAATAACTTATTGGATTTGACCAACGTGAAATTATGATTCAAATCCACATTGACTGTTACCAAGCGCATTACTGAAATGGTGACATAGAAGTTCACTAATGAATCAATAATGAACGTCTCTCCATGTTTTTGTCAACTGCCCAAAACAAAGAATGATAGGATAGTCAAAAGCTATAATCAGTGGCGGCTCTAGGATTTGGCAAGTGGGGGGGGCCGTTGGGGGGCAACTTCTAATCATGGGGCCAACCATTTGTTGTTTAATGTATGTAGCATTAAGTATAGGGTCCCAACTGGGGGGGCCACTGGGGGGGCCAGGCTCTCAATAGGGGGGGCACGGGCCCCCCCTGGCCCCCCCGGTGGAGCCGCCACTGGCTATAATTATTGTCAATTTAAATAGTCACAATGATTTTCAGGCAAACAAATGTCATCATCTTCGGATATATCGAACTGAAAATACTAACCTTTATTTTCATTGTTTAGTTCTCTGGATAAGTTACTTTTGACTTCATCTGACCTATTAATTTCTTTATTATTGTTAGTTCTTGGACTGTCATCTTCGTTCTCACTGCTCTCACCACTCATTGAATTTCTTTGGTCACTCCAAAGTCTTCGGGGCGTAGCATCCTCGTTTGTATCACTGCATTTCTTGACTGGGGAAGATTCTTTTCCTGATACCTCTTCAGAAGCACTCTCTGTCAGTTCTTCCTTCTGAAGTCGTGAATCTTTATCTTTCATTCTGTGTGGATGTGTCCTGTGGTCCTCTGAATCAAAAAGAATACTTCTGGATCTGCTGCTTGACATATTTTCATCAGGACTGTCCTCTCCTTTCCGTTCTTCTGCTTCCCCTTTTCTTAACTTAATGCCAGTACTTTGATCTTCACTTTCGTCATCTGAAGCTGAGCCCTGGAGAGATAGCTGATGATGACCGTCTTTATGGGTTTTATCTAACAATATACATCACACAAAATACAATTATTTTCGCAAATTAGACATCACAAGATTTTAGGTCCTCTATAATTAGCATTCCAGTCACTATTCACTGACCAAATACGCTAATGTTGGCCAGTTGATGTACTTGCTGCAACAATAAAAAATTTACTGATATGTCGCTATTACTTTATCTTTATTATTTTATGAAAGAAATAACTAATTCTCAGTTATAAAATAATTATTGTACATGAAATTATTGGCTATGCAGTGCAACATCAAGAAAAAGTAAATTAGCAGTTTGTAAATAATGGCTCGAAACAGACAAATTTACTCACCAATATCATCATGCTTTTTTGCCAGCAATGGTTTGATCGGCATCACATTTCCATTTTCTACATCATCTGGATCCTCATCAGAGCTGCTGTCACCAGAACACTGCTGTTCCGACAATTCTTTGTCATCACCAGGAATTGCTGCCGGCAGTTTCCTTTCATCAGCAGACTCAAATTCACATCCGTTAGTCTTTGGAGAGTGGAACTCCTTGTCCTCCACTGAATTTAATTTTTTCTTTTCTCTACTCTTGTTTGAATCAGAATAGGCATGAGAAGATTTCTTCTTTTCCATCTGTTTCAAATCGTTCTCTGCACGATTATCTTTTGCACTTGAATGGGGAGAATTTGCATTCTCTTCCAACACCTCTGTGTCAATATGAAGTCGATCTTTTCTAGAACTGGAAGGAGTACAGGAGCTCACTGTGACGTCATCAACGTCATTATCATCATCCAGCTCGGAATCTTTCTCTTGGCGATGTTCATTGTGCTTGAATTTAGTTGGAGAATCCTTTGGTTCTTTGACTATTTCTGAACTATTCTTTCTCTTAGCTTTCTCAGCACTGGAAGTAGATGCAACAGCCATATCTCGATTTCTGCTATGCTTTCTATGCTTGTGCTCCTGTGGTTCATGACTGTACTGCTCTTGTCCCTTGGACTTGTTCTTCTTCTTTCCTTCATAATTTTTCTTTGACTTTCTCTTCGCATGGCTTTTCATTTCATTTTTATTAATTTGGCTGCCCTTGACATCTAAATCATCATCAGACTTTTGTTCTGTGGTCTCAATACTTCGTTTACTTATATTTGATTCATCACCATCTTCACTCTCGCTATGTGATACTTCACGAACTTCTTCGGTTCTTTGTCTCTCTTTATTTATTTTAATTTTTTCCTTGTTTTGCTTTAATTCTGCATTTCCTTCGTCACGTTTTTCTGCCCTATGATTCTCATGGCTCTGTTTTTCCTTCTTAACAATTTTCTCTTTATCATAATTTTGTGAGACGTAGCTCACTCTTGATTTCTTTTTTAAAGCTGAATCTTTCTCCTGATGTTGACTGCAGTCACTGGAATAATTTTCATGCCTCTTTTGTTTGTCCTCATCTTTAACTTGAGCCTTAATTTGACATCTGAAGATAGCCATACAAGAGGTTGTAAGACGATCACATGAAAAGAAACTGAAAAACACTTATCTGATTGGATATTTGACTTTCTGTTCCAGTGCAGTACAGACAGCTGCTTCTTATTTTATCAAACTTAATTTTCTATCTGAATTGTAAGTAAGTAAGTAAGTAAGTAAAATCTCGTGGATTTCTATAGCGCCTTGGAAAGCAGCACAACAGTAGCTGCTTATTCTTAGGCGCTCAGCCTCTCTTAAAATAGCCATAGGAAAGGTGTGGGATCAGCCAGGCAATGGTCAATATCCGAAGGGCAGTGAGGCTAGGTTGTTACAGCTATGGCGGAAATGATTTCAGAAACAGGAAGGATTTAAGCTTAGACCTGAAGACTTGAGGAGATAGTGCGGGAATTATAGGAAATGAGGAATCAGATTTTATTGTTTTAAAGTGTCCAAGTGTGCGAAGGGAAGCTGGGATCAAGTTCCAGAGTTCAGGTGCAGCATATGAGAAGGCACGGTTGCAAATTTTCAGGGATGACTGATTTAGCGGGCGTGACAGAGTGAGATGAGATGACGAACGTGTGTGGGTCGAGGAGGCTGAGGGGTTAATAGTGATCTAAGGTAGACAGGTTTTGATGACTGAAGTGAGCTATGTGTAAGTGTTATTATCTTATATTGATACGTTCTGTTATTTTAAGCCAATGTAATGATTTTAGTATGGGTGAAATATGGGAGAATTTAGGTGACATAGTAACAGCACGAGCTAAAGCATTTTGTATTGATTGCAATTTGTTGATGGAGGCTTTGGGAAGGTTATAGTAGAGGGAGTTACAGTAATCTAATTTGGAGTGGACTATAGAGGTGGCGATTGTGGACGCAGTCTTAATATCAAGACAAGGACGTAGGCGACGAAGGTCACGAATATGAATAAAGCAGGCTTTTGAAAGTTGGGAGATTTGTGATTCGAAGTTTAGAAAAGAGTCAAATTTGAATCCGAGATTTCTAGCAGTTGGAACAGGGATTATTGTGGTGTCAGGAGCCAAAACTAGTTTAGGATTGTCAATTTTTTTGAGTTGTTGGGGTAGTCCGATTAAAAGAAACTCTGTCTTAGATGGGTTGAGAGCGAGGAGATTAGATGACATCCATGCAGAGATTGACGAGAATGCAGATTCAAGCTCAATAATAGAAGCATTGAATGAAAGAGGTGAGAAGGAAAGGAATAGCTGAGTGTCATCGGCATAGAGTTGGCACAATGCACATGCATTGCAAAAAATCGCCTTAATGTCATCCTGCTTGATTTCTCTCGGCCTTTTTGGAGCCATATACCGGCAAGTATCATAATATTTCTATACAAAATTGAAGTATTATAAATTTGTCACATAAACTTTTAAATCAAAATGTTATTTGATAACCTGCTGGATAGTCTAAAATATACTATGTAAGTAACAGTGGGATAATGGTAAGTCAATAATATGTAGAAACTAAATACTGAAATAAAGTAGTTTGAGATGTTCTGCATGAATCTACCTGTAGCATGGTTTTCCTCCTCGAACCCCAACCATTGCAAAATGGCCTGTTAGACCCCCAAGTCGAACACCGGCTGAATGCTTATATTCACAGCAAGCGCTGAGACGACTGTCTTGGCGCCCGTCCACGTAAATTGTAACACTGAACGGATAATGATGTCGACGGTATGAATAAAATGCAAAGTCACCTGAAGAAGAAATAGAAAGAAAATCTGCATGACCAAGCTTAGAGACATCTAGACAATATGCAGAGGCAGTTAAGGAGGCCAATAGAATTCTAGGTATGATCAAAAGAAAGGTAGTTAGCAGAGAGAAGGATGTAAAAAGACTTTACAAGATATTGGTATGCCCACATATAGAGTACCGGTATTGTGTTCAAGCATGATGTCCATTCCTGAAGAAAGATATAGGCGTAGAGACTTTAGAAAGAGTGCAACACAGGGCAACAAAGATGATCAAAGGCTAACATCAGAAAGTCTTATAGCAAACATTTTATGCACAAATTCCATAAAATGAGGAGTACATACTCTTTGCTGGAATTCGACCTTTGAAGACAGTGACAGTGTTTCCGCCACAGTGCTGTTGTTCGACTGAGATGTCGTTGCATTTGTCTGCAAGTTCGCCGTGAAGTTCCAACGCTGATCCCAGAAAATGAAGAGTGACGAGGCAGCCACTGTGCTTCAGATTGGGGCGTATGGCCGAGAAAAAAGGCATCAAAGGATCACACTGCCACAGCAACAGAACAAGGATTTTCAAAAACAAAATGACTGCAACATTCTTCCTCTGAGCAACAATGTATTCAGTTATCCTTAGCCGCTGATAAGGTGCATAAAGGATTTGCAGTGTATAAGAGAACGAAGAGAGATAGGGCTGTCAACTTTTCTTAAAAAACTGCCCAGGTTCCTGTCCAATTTGTACGGGCACCGAGGTACCCATAATTAGCAAAATCTTCATCGTCATCTCTTATCTGGACACCCAACTGAATAGTCATACTGCAACTAATGATTCTACAAGCAACTGAAAGGAAGTGTTACATAATGGAGTCACACTTCCCGTCCTAGCATTTGTTGCAGGGATCAGAGGGTGAGTGTCACATAATGGTGTCACACTCTCCCCTCCTGTCCCTGCAACCAATTAATCTATCATTCGTTGCAGGGACCGAAGGGTACGGTTTCCAGGTACTTGTTTACACTCCTTACTCTCTTGAAAATAAAAATTCACTGCAAATGCATTGGAATCTGAATTATGACGGAGCCAAAGCATGACTCTTGAACAAACTGAGTTTTTCAATGAGACTCACGTAAACTCAATATAATGTAATAATAATTAGGTTTAGAATAGGGTAGTTCTGTAGGATCTGTCCTGTGTGAGATCCACTATCAATGCTATGGTCATTCACTTTAATGCTACATGACTTTCAAAATCACCAAATTAGGCTTGCATGCATCATCAATACTCCTTACAGTTATAGCCAGTGCTGAAAGTCTGTGAAAAAAGGTGCAGGAGCTCTCTTGGCGCTGAAGTGCGTTAAGTATAGCAGTGGTAACTTTTGTAAGTGCACACTCGTTAAATCTGAATAATATCTAAATTTCTGTAGCGCTTTTAAAATCTTAGTTTAATAGTTTTGCAACAAGTACACGGTGCTTTTACAATATTGGAACAAATATTGAAGAAGTATGGGAAAAAATTTGCATGGTCCAAAAAGGTGCCGGAGCTCAGCTCTGCCATGCACCGGCTGACTTTCAGCACTGGTTATAGCAATACAAATGCATAGATATTTTATTCATATGAAAATTTCAGTCTAGAAATACGTGATTATCATTTCACTCGACCTTTTGTTCTGAAGCCCCTGATAGCTTTCTAATCACCCTCTGATTTTTTTTGGTGGTCTTGTCATTAATTTGACTCCGACTCCCCTCACCCTTGGGTGGATGCGGCACTCGAAAGCCTTGAAGCACAGCGGACTTTGGCCTACTGGCAGCGCCTGATTCTTTCTACAAGAAGATTTATTTACTCTATGCAAGCATAAAATGCAAATATGTAAAACTTCCAGAAATATATTTTATAAAAGCCTATAAAATAAAAATATGCTGTTGACATTCAGGCAAAGTGGTGGAGACATCGATTTTGATATTACAAAAAAAAGAGTAGATTTTCACCCTAGACTCAATGCCCACAGGTTCCGGTGCTGATCCCCGTTTTGTGGCCATCAGCCCATAGGTGGCTAAGCCATACATCGGCGGATGGTGGCCAGCCTCTTCTGCCGAACCCATGGTTACTTTTGCAATGTTGCCATTGCTACTCATTTTGAAGTTACTACCGCTCTCTAGCAAGTAAGGCTGAGTCGACCTTAGGAGCTCCTATGGGATTGAACCCGTTCCGTCGGCGTGCCTGCCCAATGATATTACCACTCTTCTATCTTCCCGGGCCTTGATATTACAGCTAACATAAAAATTTGAGTAAAATTAAAATTGAAATCAAATTACTTCAACATCAGAGCTGAACCATGAGGCATGCGAATCAGTCCTTGGTATGCGAATAATTTGGCGATTTTTTGCTTTGGCTTTAACCTGGCTGCTTGCTTCAGAAGACAGTAGCGACTGCGAATACGATGATCCTAAATATGATTCATTTTCCTGGAAATAAATTAAATATCACAAAAAAATCGTTAAAATAAACATCAGTTTTCTGCTGTACTTATGTAGATAATACTCTAAAGCACATGACACAGTATAAATACATGCTGCAAGTGGCAAATGGCAACGAAGTGATATGTACAGAAAATACACTTAAGAAAATGGCAATTGTCAATGGAATGGACATGCGCATCTCACAGCTAATTAACGCAATTAACACAAATGAAGTACTCTGAAACTAATATGCATTATAGGAATATGTATTATTTGACGCAAGTAGTGAAAAATTATGAACTATTCACATTACAGTACCATCAATATGTCTTTTAAAAGCAATTTGCTTGTAACATATTTTGAAATATTGAAAAGTTGAAAAATCAATATAACATCCAATTTTATGGCAGAATAAATAAATACCTGCTGTCAGTGGCATAGCCAAGGGGGAGTTTGAAAATTAAAACCCCCCTTGGGCGCCGACGAAAAATTTTTTAATAATGTGTTTCCATGCATTTTTAATTTTGGGACGTGGTTTTGAGGGTCAACCTCCCTTTCCGGAAATCCTGGCTGCTGGCGCCACTGCCTGCTGTAATAAGACATCATTACTCACTGATGATAATGAAGATACAGAAGAAGAGGAAGATGAAATTGTAGATGATGACGATGACTGCGATGAAGACAATGAAGAAGATGACAGGGTAGAGGAAAATGAATTGCTTCGTGAAGGAAACTTCCGTCTAACACTTTCAATGCCACGACTGCTCTCCGACGATGTTCTCACTGAAGCCGATGCGCAGCTGGAGCCTCTGCTCTTATGCCTTGACTTCCTGTCCACCATTGAAGCACTAGCAACTCTTTTTAACGATCGTCTGCCAGTATCTGCTTGCTGCTTGAAAGGACTTGAGCTCTCTGTTTTGGCATTGAAGACCACAAGTGATGACCGTGAACCGGGTCTGCGCGACAAGAGGCTGCTTGGCACAGATCCGGATCGCTGTAATTCTTCCTCCTTCAATCAAATACGGCATCAGAACAGTTAATCTCACGAGGGCAAAATGTTCTGTAAATGTTGTCGAACCTAGCTAATGTGACATTTGAAGGATTATTCGAATTGTGCGACACAAAGTGGAATTGACATTAACATAAGACGAACGTTTAGAATGATGGAGACCGGAGATCAGAAACATCGTGGCATAAAATAAGTCATATTAAGTTGCCTTGAATCTACCTTATTCCTCAAAGATAGCAATTTTCAGAGTGTTTATCTTTATCCCAGTCACCATTTTGTAAAACGTACTTTTATATATACTGTATATATAATGAATCCACTGTTAATACTGTTATCCAAAAATAGAATAATTTCAAAATACAAAGCAAAACCACACTAAATAAGTCTTAAGAATGTCTTTGAAGATATTTCAAACTCTGAAAAAGAATATTACTCGAATCCTGTTGACTAGTTCATGTTTCTGGAGTTGTTCGATCCACCTGGAAAGAGTGACTGAACGGCTGCGACTAAGACGCAAACTCTCTCGAGCCCAGGCCTCTATCAGCTGCTCCTGTATCTGTTCCCGTTGGTTGAGCTTTCCAGCAAAAAGTCTGTAAGTCTGCTCTGAGACGGCTTCTCCATCTGGCAGAATCTTCAAAATGTTTCAATAATATTATTTAATGAATGCCAACAGCACCAATTCTAATAAGAAAAAGACCAGGTCAGAGTGGGAGTGGAGAAGAGTAGACTATGAAAAGGAGAAATGCTATTAATGACAATTCATACTATCAAATGTAAAAATACAATAAAATAATCACAGGTGAAATTAGTATTTGGAGATTACTACTCTGTTAGCAATCTACATCTATCAATTTCTATAGCACTACTACATACAGCTTAGGACGTCAAGCAATGGCACACCAAAATCAATCCAAGCCTGGATAAAAAACTTAGCATGATTTAAAGTGGCTTAGAAGGCATTACTGCCTGTGCGAAAGCCACTAGGGGCACTAATGGGGCTTGAACCTGCTCAGTCAGCCTGACGCTCCAGCACGTAACCCACTATGCCATCTTCTGCCCCCCCCCATAGCAGATACAGCAACTCAAATTAATATGTTTCAAGGCCGGATTTGATTCTATTAAAGAAATAAAACTAATTAAATGCTCCGTACCAACTTAATCATAACAATACATAATGTGACTTCAAGGGTTCCTCTGACCATCCAGTGTCATGTGCTTTGCTATTTATGTGCTGCTGCCAATTTTCCAGGTATTAAGTACAGCAGATGATTCCTCTTGGTTGGCAGTTAAATCTTTCAATCTCACTTCCCATCACCACTTACTAACATTGCACAACACAGTAAAAACCCGGAAACATTGCACCGACCATTTTGATTTTCATGCCAAGATACAAAATCCCTGGAAGCAAACCCATGTACATAGCTCATAAGAGCAAGACACTTTACTGTGTTAGCTTTCATGGCACACAACATATAAATGGAAATTATGTGACATAAATGGCATTTATTTAAATTATACCATATGCCCAAATTACTGAATATGGCAATTACAGGTGGTTTCTTAACTTCGACCTTTAAACTTCCTTTAGTCACAAATTTATCATACATTTTACAGATGATAAAATCTTCTGAATGTCACTTGATGTATTCTACTGAGTTTATTGTTTACATATGATAATCAACTCCAGTCAATGCGAACTTCATTTAAAATCACGCAATAAAAGCATCCCCCATAGATGGATTTGATCATTTTCATAAGTCAGGAAGTCTCTAAACAATGACCACAAACACAACAAAGACTAACAGACATTTTCTATAAACGTTTGTCCAGTATTCTCATTAATGCTAAGACACAACAGAGAGAAGAAAGTCTTCATGACTGCAGCTCAGTTTAATATCCAACCAATATTTAACCAATATCTGCAGCTCTGAGTTGAAATGGTCAAATAATTAATGGTCATATATCAATGTTTGTTTTGCCAGAGGTTTATGAGGTTTATTTCCTCTAATGGTAAAAGACAACATCAGTGAAGACAAAAAAAATTTAGTTTTCACTATCCAACCCCAGAAGTAAAACATAAAAATATTAACCAACCAATCCAGCATGACGCAAATGTCTCCTTATACGTGGGTTTGTGAAATAGGTGGCTAGATGGGGATCCATGAGACTGTTGTAGCTCAATGGGGGCTCTCTAAAAAACACAAGTCCATATTCGCATTTACTTTTTATGAGTTGTTGCTGCATATAAATGTAATCTGCAAAATAACAGATGAAAGTATGGAGAAAACATTGTCAACGGATGTGTGACTCAATGGCAGAAAAATCAGATAATAAATCAACTATTTTCAGAGATGTAGCAAGTACACAATGCTTTAAGTACAAGTACAAGTACCTGGCCTCCAAGTACAAGTACAAGTATTTGCATTCCAAAAACTCCGAGTACAAGTACAAGTACCTGGCCTCCAAGTAGAAGTACAAGTACTAAAAATTTGTACTCGAGTACAACTCTAGTACAAGTACCAAGTACTACATCTCTGACTATTTTGCATAGACTGATCATTATAATATAGCTGTTAGAACTAGAATTAGAGAATATATTGAAAAGCTTTCATTTGATAACGACTATATAATCATTGCCTTTCTAAGACTAAGCAAAAAATAGGAGGTGGATGACTACAAAAAGCAGCTTAAATGATTGAAGGCAGATTAGATTATGCCATCTGTCTACTCAGATCAACAATATCCCTACAAGAATGACATTCAGATTTTCATGTTGCACAATGAACACAGGGCTACCAACTTCTCATGTCCAAAATCCCAGACAGATCTGGGGCCATCCATAAAGTACATCATGCTCAAGGGTACGAGGGGATCTAAGAAAGTGTGACAGTTTGTGATAGGAGATGGGTAAGGACCAGTGTGATGTCACACTTTTAGTATAAATAAAACCTTAAATATACCTGATAGGAGGTATAGTAAAATACGGTTTTAATTGCTCAATAACACTTTCTTGCTCAAGATACATTAAATTTTAGGTCTAAATTATATTCGTTGTCATTGTCTGAAGCTGAATATCTGTTTTTCTGCAGAAAATTGAACGAGAAACTTGAATATATTAAATAGAAAACTTGCATGATGTAATATATGGGTGACACTTTAATGGTGGTCTGAGATTTGTGATGTACTTTAGGGGGTCTGAGATTTGTGACAGTTTGTGGCAGGAAAGGAGATCAAAAATGGCCAAAAAGTGTGATGAAATTTATGGGATGGCCCCTCTGCCCAACTCCCTTCCTTCTCTCCTTCCTCCCTCTTCTAGTATTTTCTCTTCATGGCAGACAAAAACTGCTGTATGTTTCAATGTTTAAAAGATACCGTGTTATTCACAGCATTCAGACAGTTCAATACACTATAATTTAAGTTTAAAAACTATGCTCTAAAGCCACAGTTGTTCTGTCACTTAGGTCTAGTTCTTGATTCTGTTTGTTTCCCACTGTAAATGAGAATATGTGTTCACTTTTTGCAGCTTTCTGCAACGACTTATGTTAGGACATATAGTCATTATATAATTTATAGGATTAATTATAATTATCATAGGATCACTTGATATTTCGTGTATTTTTCCAAATATGCTGTCCAAAAAAGTCGGCCTCCCACTTTCTGAATAGTGTCCACTATTTCCCGACAATCTGGAAGAATGCCATGCGGCTGGCAACCCTACATTCAGAACGTTGCTTTGCATTAAAATCATCTGCGCAGCCACGAGGGACCCCAACTCGGGTGTAAACTGGTCGTGAGATGCCAAAAGTTTATCAGTTGGAAGATGGGGACAGAGTGATTACTGATATGATTTCATATAGTCTGAAGATAAGCGCCATATCTCAAGATTTTGTTTTAACATAACCTCTGGTTTTCCGGCCGGGGCTCCGTCCCAAACCCACTTGGGGAGCTCCCGATGCTTCCCCACTCTCACCATGTTTTCCTAATCCCTATGGATATGATGGTACGCTTCCCCTATTCTGGAACTAGGCCTACAGCCACGCCAGTGACGATGATTAAATTAATTTATTGAAAACGATTAAAATGAAAGGAAGTGCAGGATCTCGTCATATTTGTCAAAGCCTGTTAATATTGGAGAGAGGATCATAAACGTTCCAAATATTCACAAAATATATGCTGAAAACTGGGATATGCTTTAATTTTATCTACGAAAAGTATAATTATACAACAATAATTATATTTGCTTGCACGTAACCTTGCTTTAGAGAAATTAATTTTTCTCTCCATTTTGTCAAAAATCACGAAAATTACAGCGAAATGTCACAAAGAATTTAACGCTTATGTTGATATACAGAATCTTTCAGCCATTCTATAACAAACTCGCGTTGCTTAGGAATTCCAATCACGTGACGAGCACCTGTTCTGTTTTGGCGACATATATATATATATATATATATATATATATATCTATATATATAATTCTCGATGTCCGTCCGTCCGTCGCGTCTGTCTGTCCGTCCGCAACACGGCGGGTATTGAAGACGCTGTTGTCATTGACAACCAAATATTGTTTAATCAAACCGGAGCGTTTAACGAAGCGTCTTAATTGCAGCTTAAACCTCCGTCCCCTTCCCCTCACCCCTCCTCTCCCAATCGCCCAGGCCCCAACCCATTCCCACCCCGGCCCCAAACCCCCTTTTCCTTCCCTATCCCCATCTCCTTTCCTCTCCCCATCCCCTCCCAATCGCCCCCAAACTCCCGTTCCCCTTCCGTCTCTCAACCCTTTCCCATCTCCCCATCCCTCTCCCAATCGCCCCAAAACCCCGTTCCCCTTCCGTCTCCCAACCCTTTTCCCTCTCCCCATCCCTCTCCCAATCGCCCTGGCCCCAACCCATTCCGGCCCAGGCCCAAAACCCCGTTCCCCTTCCTCTCCCCATCTCTTTTCCCTCTCCTCATCCCTCTCCCAATCACCCCGGCCCCAACACATTCCGGCTCCGGCCCCAAACCCCGTTCCCCTTCCCTCTCCCCATCCCTTTTCCCTCTCCCCATCCCTCTCCCAATCGCCCCGGGCCCAACCCATTCCAGCCCCAACACATTCCCGCCCCGGCCCTAAACCCCGTTCCCCTTCCCTCTCCCTATCCCCTTCCAACTACCCATCCCTCTCCCAATCGCCCAGGCCCCAACCCATCAGCGCTCCGCCCTACCCCACCGGCCCCAAACCCCGTTCCCAAACCTACACAACGCTGCTCCGAAAACCCGTACAACCCACCTTCCTACTCACAAACCTCCCTTCCCTCTCCCAATACCCTGCCCCCCATTATATATATATATATATATATATATATTCATTCCTAGCCTCAATAGCTATTTTTTATATTTAACCCCTCAAGTGGGGATTAAATTTTCAGACGTCGTCACCGTACTGGGGATTTAATTTTTGGAAAAGCGTTCTCAGAAATGATTGCTGTAACGTTTTAAATTTGCTATATCTCAGGCTATATAGGAGCTAATAAGATGGGGTTTGCACCATTGTTTAGATTGTTTATTCCTCTTTCTAACCGTCCGTGCAAAACAAAAATGTGAGGGTAGAGTCCACTTTACGGCCTAAAATATCACCCTCTCCCCGAAAAAATGTTTAAAGCCCCTAGCAAAATATTTTCAGCGGTAACCCCACTTTGGTCAGCGGCAAAGTTCTAAAGGGATGTCAGAGGAACAAAATAAACTAAAAATTTTGAAAATCGGTTGACATTTGGCAAAGATCTATCAATTCTAACCCGATGACCCCAATGTTTGAACATCAGTATTATCGGCGAATTTCGCGAAAGTTTTGAATTCTGAGAAAGTTTCCAATTTTTTTGAATTTGCTACATCTCGGGCTATATAAGAGCTAAGAAGATGAGGTTTGCACCGTTGTTTAGCTATTTTATCCCTCTTTCTAACCCTCTGTGCAAAACAAAAAAGTCCAGCGTTCACGAGCTTTCCGACAATCAAGTGAGAATGAGTAGCAGGCTGTTGCTCGGCGTGAAAAATCAGCACAGCAAACAAGAGAATCAAGCACTGCATGTCGTTCGACACTGCCAAATCATTACACTTACGTTGACTATCAAGTTTCAGAAAATTCATGCGAATGGGCGTTAACTCGGTTGAAGGAAAAGGCGGCGAGTTAAGGACAGTCAATTGCGCAAAATGCTATTGCATTTGCGCAAAATCGGGTGGTAGAACAGCCAATCTCCCCCGTCATAAAATGCTACTGCATTTGCGCAAATTCGGGTGGTAGAACAGCCAATCTCCCCCGACATAAAATGTTATTGCATTTGCGCAAAACCGGGTGGTAAAACAGCCAATCTCCCTGTCATAAGATGCTATTGCATTTGCACAAAATCGGGTGGTAAAACAGCCAATCTAACCCGTCATTTTTGACGGGTAAACACCTAGTATATATATAAAACTTTATTCGCAAACGCAGACAACATAAGAACAAACACAACTCTTAACTAACAATTACGTGCAAGCACAATTACGTGCAAGCAAAATTATTCAACATATTTCTGCTCAAGTATACAGTTATTCATGGTTTATACTACAGTTACGCTGTCTATTCTTGAAATGTTAAGAAAATAAATTTGATTTGAAAAAAAATTGAAAAACTACACACTCCACTATTATGCAGTTGACAAAATACAAGATATGCATAAACATAAACCACTCTAGATTAATGGCGTAAGCCACTTGCGCCGCTGATTGTCTGGTACTCATACTGGAGAATGGAGATCAATGCCAGAAACCCCACACTCGTTCGAGTACGGGACTACCTTTACCTTTAGGCTATGCATAAACATAGCGGGATTTAAAGTGACCTGCGACAGGGCTTCTCAAACATTTTGGAACCGCGGCCCACTTCAGTGCTTTTGTAGCGTTCCGCGACTCTAATAATATATTATTATAGCAAGTTAATTATTATATATAAGTTAATATAATAAGTTAATATAAGTTAATTATTATATTTGTATATAGCAAGTAATATTTTTTTAAAATAGCATTAGGCCATCTGGCGAACGTTAGTTGAAAATAATATTCTGAGTTTAAAAAACAAGCAAAACAAAAGCTCTGATTCAATTAGAATGAAGATATGGCAAATATATTAGGCAGTTTTATTTATTTATTTTTTTCAAAATAATACAAAATGAGAAGAATAGATATTTAAATTTCATGAATAATATATTTTTAAAAGTTTGCCAGAAACATACCTTTGTTACGCGTCTTTAAAATCCTATGAGTAGGCCTATGGCAAATTCGCTTTTAACCGGTATAAAAATTGTTCCCTGTTGTTAGTTGGGTTTCAGAGCAAAATGGTCAGATAACGGTTTCCTTGCGTTATTGCGAAACATCGGAAATAAAGCTAACTTTTTAAAGTACTAATGTACGTATAGGCCAAGATTTCCTAACCCCTTCGGAAATTTGAACTGCGATCACTTTAGCGCTTTGTAACATGTGCGACCCTGCGCAGTTATTGTCAACTAAAATTGAATAAAGCGCTTATCATTCTAATATAAGCCGTGTATGAAGGATGACAGGCATATAAATTTCTTAAAACCTAAGCCTACTTGCAACTTTCAAGGTTTGTGACATTGTGGTATTGGTTAGAAAAGGATGACATTTCTTAACCTAATTTCGCGCTAACCCGCGACCCTTAATACTGAGCCCTGCGACCCACAGTTTTGGAAACACTGGCCTATGAGTAGGAGGCATTACTGCCCTTGTGAAAGCCACTAGGGGCGCTAACGAGGCTTGAACCCGCTCCGTTAGCCTACCGCTCCTGCGTGTAACTCACTCTGCCATCTTAAGTATTACACAAGTACACCTGACAGCAGTGACTAATTATGCATGCAGCCACTGATAATTAGTGAACAGCATCAGCAATTTTGAGATTATATCTAAAGCCTGACGCTTCACTATAGTAGGCTTAATTATGTCACTCAAAAAAGTCGGGTGTGTTAGAGGGGGACAGAGCGGCGTGTAAAGAACTTAGCTATTCCCGTTCCATCAACGATGTTAGTCCTTGGCCTTGGTCCTGGCCAAATAGGACTCCTTAAGAACTAACTACAAGTCTTTGGCCTTGGTCTTGAAAGTTAAGTTCTTGGTCCTGCTCCTGGCCTTGAGTGTTGAGTCCTTGATTTGTCCTTGAAATCAGTCAGGGACTCGAGTCATAAAACATTGATGTAGTAATTTTCTTCTAACGTACTTACTCGCAAAGCTAAAATGCGGATCTAGAAAAGAAGTCGAATCTTGCCCTCCTAAATTAAGTTTTACTTTCCAAAGAACGGGTAGATCTACTACGGCGTAGCGTTGCTGCGTTGTCTCTCAGTCTGAGTTCCAAATGAAAAGTGGGCGTCCATTAGGGTTTCCAGCTTTGCATTAGGAAATGCGGGACGGGTTCGAGTAGCTCTCGATTCCAATGCCATAGGTTTCGTCCTAGCTAACGGCGATTTTTGGAGCAAATGGAGCACGTTTAGAGAATGAACTTTAATGGGTAATCGTTTAATAACTTATCCCCTTTGAACATGCTACAAAAGTTGTTATAACATACTTTGTAGGATAATCGCTTATTTTCCACTTGGAAAGTGTCAAAATGTACAGAAATCAGAGTGGAACATGCATTGAAACAAAGAAACTAAAACGAGACATTTTCTTTATCCACCGATCCATGTTACAAGGTTCAAAAGTTCAAAACATTCTCGAAGAATCGAAGTCCAACTATAGTCAGTTGTTGCTTTCAGTGGCGTAGCCAATGGGGGGTTGGGGGTTAAACCCCATTGGCTGTCCGACCAATTTTTTAATATTGCGGATCAATATAGTTGTACGCGCTCATGCATATACCTAGGCCTATATAATATAATTCCCTTAAGCACTTATTGAAGCAAAAAATAGCTGACGACCTGTTTTGCTTGTCAGGATTTTCCGTGCGTTGCAAATCATGGAAATCAAATTCATAACCTTTTTTGCTTGTTTGCTTGTCAGAATTTCCGAAGTTGGGAATCATAACCCCCTCCCTGCGGGATATCTTGGCTCGCCACTGGTTGTTTTCTTTTAAAGTTTTCTTCACGTTTGCTTGCTTCGAGCAAACATTTCTATCCTCAACATAATTTAAGAAATCACACAAGATTTTTTGAAAAATGACTTTCACACAAAGTTCAGATATTACCAGTTCAGGTCTCATATCTAGCTATTGCGTTCATCACTCCACAGGTTTCCAGTAATGAAAAATGCGTTCAACTTTTGCATTACTGATTGGAATTGATTGAACGTAAGCGATTAGTTTTTGCATATCTGGAGCATCACAATTTTTAAAAATTCTATGAAGGGATGCCTTTCATGTCTATACTGTGCTAGTGAAAAAGTATCATAAGGCACTTCCGCCTTATTAGTCAACATCTTGCAGGTCTCTATAATTATGATCTCTTGGAAGCCGCCCGTCCATAAAGTACGTAACGATATTTTTGACAATTTTACCTCGTCCCTCCCCTTGTCATAATCTGTCACAAATCTCGGACCCTCCCCTCTGAAGCGTCGTCCATAAATTACGCCACGCAGGTTAGGTTTTCTATTAATGAATTCGGGTTTCTCGTTCAGTTTTCATCAGCGAAACGTAGAATTGATCCGCCAGAAGAGAAAGTACAATATCACCGTTTATTTCAGGTTTTATATGTACAGTAGCATATACGTAATGTTTGGAATAATGGAGGGTGCCAATATAAGAGAGGGAGACCACACAAGGAATGGTGTGATGATATTGAGGAATGGTGTGGAAGCAGTTTACAGGATCTTTGCCACAGAGCAACGGACAGAAAAGAAAGGCAGAAAACTGTGGAGATGGCATTATACACCAACGGGCGATGAGCCCACGGTTAATGATGATGATGATGATGAAATACGTAAGGCGTGACGTTACGGTGATCTCTACCCCTCCCTGGAACACACTGTCACTTTGCTAGACCACTCCAAAAGTGTGAGACGTACTTTATGGACGACCCCTGAACAGTTTCTTTCGCATAATGGTTAGTCGAGCATATTGCACGCTACGGCAGGTCCCTATAGATAGGCCTAATCTATTTCGAATTAATTCCGCATTTAAAAATTTATATTTTTGCGGTTACCAGATTCACTCGCTGAGAAACAACTCGTTGACCTTGAGTTGACTACGAATTATTCTTTTAGAACGCAGCCTACATTCATTAGGCCTAGTTACAAGTACACGGTCCTATACTGCAGGCAGAGAGGGAGAGGGAGAGAGATGGAGATAGAGGGAGAGGGAGAGGGAGGGAGAGAGAGGGGAGAGGGAGAGAGAGTCGATGTAGTTCTTTCGAGGCTAGGAGATGAGTGATTCACGATGCGACGAATCAATTATTAGGGCAAACGAGAGTAAAATATACAGCATATATGCCTAGGCTGATGGGTGGTGCCGAGGCTTGGAAAACGCTACTATCAGCGAGGCAGACGGAGGCAAAAAGTTTCAACGCAAAGCAGCACCGCACACATCAGGTGCCGCTGGAGGAAGAATTCAAAAACGAACAAAGGCTGTTTTTTTATTTTTCCATACATTACACTGTACCTCGTTTGTTTGTGAGCTCTCAACGATTATCGTTTGGAATAAATAACCTACTTGCAGGGTGCAATTTGTGACCTGGAGCAGTGGGGGGACATTCCCCCTTCCCACCCTACAAATTGCGCCCTGCCTACTTGTGTCCAACCGTTAGAAAAAGAATTTATCCCGTTCCTTTCACTTCCCGCAACAAGTGCTTACACCAGGGATTTATCTGCACCCCCAGCGGGGGGAATTACCCAGGTTTTTGACAGGGACCCCCTGCCCCTACACCCCTGCCAAGGGTGGTGATGGCTATCACCCAAACAGACATATGTTAAAAGTAGTACAGTATGA
This sequence comes from Metaphire vulgaris, assembly GCA_018105865.1. Lineage (NCBI taxonomy): Eukaryota > Metazoa > Annelida > Clitellata > Crassiclitellata > Megascolecidae > Metaphire > Metaphire vulgaris. Next base: position 7,850,329 of record CM030834.1, read on the forward strand.
AGCTGCTGTGGACAGTGGTGTTATGATGCAGCTGTTTGGTACTGAGAATTATATGTTCAAATCAGGAATTTCAGTTTGCAGATGATACACAACCACTTAAAATCACATTATTATTATTATTATTATCATTATTATTATTATTATTATTATTATTATTATTATTATTATTATTATTATTATTATACGAAAAACTAGCCGTTTAAAACTCAACAATGGACACAATGAACATTTGGACTGCTGGACATTGACACCCCTGCAATTTTGGGACAACTCCCCGAACGCAGCTTCCTGGAAAAAAGCCTGGCCTACACTTCGATTATTTTAAGGCATTTTTACCGTAAAAGGTAATTAATTCATTCAGTATATTTTGTCGTCTATGAAAACGTTTGTCGAGTGTGTCCATCCACATAACGATTGATCGTAATGACTAATGGGTAACTCATCCTAAGATACTAATTAGACTGTCTTGATGTCCACTCCGCGTCATTGTAAACAAATACATGTCCGAGACACCAGCATCACCAACTATACCAGCTTTGAACCAAAGTAGGCGGCCGATATATTCTGCTCAGATAAGCCACGGCCGAGGTATCCAATACAAAAGTACGCGACAAGTTTTATTCTCATTTTTGGCAGTCTTTGCTAAAATTGATCCGACATTTCAGTAGCCTTCTCGTGCCATGCAACAGTCTACTTTGCGTATTAAAGGACGTACAAATAAAATTTGTAATTTGATTTCTTTAAATTTATAGCTCTTTTAAGCGGATCAGAGAGGCAGGAAGTTAGCAGAGTGGTAACAACGTTGAACGATAGAGCAGAAGGTCGCGGGTTCGAGAACCGCAGGAACCAGCCTAATTCATTCGCCAGATGGCGATGGCAACTGGGTAGCGGATTAATCCGCGGAGTAAACAGGCGCATTGCATGAGAACACTGGCGCAGTATCATGTAGTCTGCATCAGTCGCCTAGCATGCGGCCTTGAAACGGAGATCAGCGCCGCCATAGGAGCCGTGAGGTTAGTCTTGAGAGATCGGGAAGAACTTCACATTACTAAGCGGATCAGTCAACCAGAATATTAGTCCTCATAGATAATTAAACCCATAATTTGTTTTCAGAGGTCGTCCATAAATTACGTAACGCGATTTTTGCACTTTTTGACCCCCTCCCCTATCGTATAACGCGACGTGACAAAAGTCGGACCCCCCCTAAAATATGACGTAACAACGGGCCGATCGACCCCACTTTTCGGTCTCCCGAGAAATCTCGAAAAGGTCATCCTCTTAAAAATTTTGCATTGCGTTACGTCACACTCACGGAAACCCCCTCGTTACCCCTCGTCACACTTCGTAACAAATGTCCGGACCCCCCTAGGCGCGTTACGTCATTTGTGGATGGCCCCTTATATGAAATCTTGGAACGTGCTCTGGCCTATTTTAACGTCTGCCTAATTCTGGACACAATCTATCGAGCTTAGGGGAAAGACTGATTGGAATGGACGAGTCTAAACCTTGAATTTCGAAAATAACACCATAATATTAGGAGCAATGAATGGTTCTAACGAGAAAGGAAGGCCACACAGGGAAAGACGCGACGACATTTTGGAATGGCGTGGAAGCAGCCTACAAGAACTTAGTCTCAGAGCTCTACACTGTAAATATAAGGGACTGGGAACAGACTGTGAGACTGGCGTCAAACACCATCTGGCTCATGGGTATTGATACTGCTGCTGCAGCAGCTGATGATGATGCTGACGACGACGACGACGACGACGATGAAGCAAATCGTGGAACTACGAACGAAGCTGTCGCCATGGATACTTTCTCGGCCTGCTAACCAGAAACCAATAAATGGTTCTATAGGCCTATCAGATCTCATCAGACCCTTTGGTCTGGTCTGGTGTTAAGAACTTCTGCATTCCCGTCAGTCATTTCAAACAATCCGTTTGACCCCTGAACTCTCTTATAGTGTTTAGCAGGGCCTAATCCTAACAGAACTTCAGCCAATTTCAAGTAGAGGGAACATCGGTCTAACGTACATGCATTGACATGTCTACGTGCAGCTGTAGACCTATTTCGTATTCTTTCATCGTGTTTCGACTTATACGAAGCCAGTTACTATTCGAGATTTTAAACGCAGTTCGATTCAAGTTGTTTAATGATCATAGTTCAACTGAATCATTTATCTGGTCTACGCTGTACGGTTTACAAGTTGTTAGAATATAGTGCAATTAAGATTTACGGCGTGACGATAATAGACATACTTCTTCGCATGAGGAGTGATAACATGAGTTCAAGAGTGATGTTTTTACATCGAGAATGACAACCCGCTGCTGTCTGTTGCCACGTGGTACTGTTTCAGAAGATATCGTATGAATTTATATCAGATACGAAGGGAGTGTATTTCTTGTCATGGACATAAACAGAAATAGAGCGCTCATAGACAATGGTACATCTACAATGCGAAACATAGGCTACGTAATATTAAACGGTCAAATTTGTTATCAGCATACTTATAACTTTGGTTTCCCGATTAAACTATCCAAGATGTAAGGAAACATAAAGACATTGAAGAAGAAAAGATTGAACCTAGAACATTTCGATAGACACACAGTAGGCCTATAATGATGACATGAAAAACGTACGGATTCCAAACACAGCTATAAAGCATAGGCCTATAGGCCTAATGCAATGTGCCCTTGCTCCTGACATTTTGGTAATAAGGCCCACAAAAAATTAAATTGTAAGTTTAACGTACGCCACATTACCTCACTTATTACCTATTGGCTAACTGCTGACAGTGTGTTCAAATGGATTGCCATGCTACTTAAAAATTGCAATATTGACCCAGTTATTGTTATCGATAATTCAGTTATGCATGGTAAGTTAACTTAGCAGATCATCCTTTAGTTGCGGCTAAATATGCAAGTTGCCTTAGAAATCCTCGCAGGTGTTCAATATGATTCAGATCTACAGCGAATGCAGAGGGGGGAAATAAATTCAAAGTTGGAGGGCGCGATTCACGGCGAGAACTGGTCAGTGAGTGGCATGATCCTGCTGGTTAATTAAGGGTCACGTGACCATAACTAGCGTATATATAGCAGCGGCACGTATTAACTTTCTGACCGCTGTTCTAAAGAAAGCGGTTCCGAGAGTTTCTCAGACGATTTGAAAGACGCCTTTCTTAGGCCACGTGATCGCTCGCCCGTCTATTTCTATCTCTGTATTTGGAAAGTCGCTGACTGAAGAAGCGTCTGTCTAAGCTCCTCCGGACTACAATCTCTCTCTCCTCTTCGGTGTTTTCTGATCATCGTCGAGCCGAAGTAGTTCGCGCCTGTGCTGCGATAACCGAGCAGGAAATTCTATCATGAACTTAGGTTATGATCTGATCAGAGGCGGCCTACCATACGAAACCGTTCTGGCGTGCATTCCACCTGGATTTAGATTCGCGTGTAGCCCTGTTGCTGTGGCGGTAAATGCGCTGCCAAATCGGGTGTGTACGGACGATGTACTGGCGAGGGGTAATAGCGGAATGCTACAAAGTGCCGTCGGATTACATCCTCATGTTCTTACGACAAACTTCAACTCCAGAATCCAGTACATGGTAGGACAATATTCAGTCTAATGCGGTTTATCCGTTAAATGACATCGCCATCCAATTCGTTCTCTTACAGCAAGAACTCAATTTACACATTTTATAACTTCATACACCTAGGCCTATTGAACACTGTTGATAGACAAATTGTTTCGAATTGAAATGTTTTTAGTAGATGGGCCCTTATGCCAAAAAACTAGGTAAAACGAGAAAGTAGGCTCTATACATCAGTAAATTGCAGCACAATTTGATCGTGGGCTTTAGGCCTATGTACTTGCACGCTGGTTCACGGTTCACAGTTATACAAAATAATCGGACCCGGATTGGATATAGTTACAGTCAAGGACCTCAATTAAGTCGAGACTTGATTTGTGTCTGAAAGTGCTTGGCATGGTCGGGAGTCTGTATCGTTGGCGTAACCACAAGAGGCCCGCGATTGGGCCCCCTCGTTCGGGCTGGGATCAATCGTGGAATTTGCGCAAAACCGACGAGAAATGCTTCGGGAATATAGGGTAATTGTCAACAGAATCGATATACACAGGGCAGTCTAGAGGGGGCGGGGCAAGTGCCCAGAGGCACGGTGATCTGTAGAGGACCCGGGCGGGTTAGGGTTACTTACTAACTCTATGCAACTCCATACGGCGTTATATATGCACGCTGAAAGGCAGATGCAGTGATGCAGATGCAGACCCGTGTAAGGCAACGGTTGCTGACGCGACAAGCAAAAATGCCAGTTTGGTAGGCCTACTTGCTCTGGTATATTTAATCCTTCAAGGTCGTGAAAAGCAAAAAAGAGAAGCAAAAAAGGTCGTCACCAGTTGTTTAAACTTTCTAGGGGCTCCGCGACTAATCTGTCCAGAGTCGGAAATTTCTCTCGGCGGTCCTCGATACACGGTAGTTGTATTGCGTGCAACTTCTGGCCATTCAGTAATAAGTCATAATTAAAACCTCTAAAATAGCCACCACAGCTCACCGTCTAATTCCAATATTACTCAAAATTTATGCGTCTGGGGTCCAGCACGACCCCCGCTGGAGCTCACGACGCTCTCCCAAGCATCTATTCGGACTAAACGGAATGTGCTTGTCTGTCTCTGCGTCCTTTAGCTCAGCCTCAAAAGGGGCAGAGATCCGGGGTCCTCTGGGTACAGTGTAGGTCAACAGTAGCGGGGAGATTGTTTGCACAAACGTTAAGAAATATTTATCTAATGAGGGGTTAAGGTGATTGTCAAATGGCTTTCATAAGTCAGAAAATAATTTAAAATATGCTCCAAAGTTCAAGATGCTAATCTAGTATTACCATAAATTGAGGGCGGCTGGGACTCTGCCCCAGACCCTCAAAGGAGAACTAGCCTAATGGCCTTAATTTTTCTGTTGGGGAATTGCCAATATGAAGTCAATTTCAGGATTCGAATCCATGAGCGTCCGCAGAATTTTTTCCAGGGGGTGCAAAACAGGGTCTTGTGACGAAAGAAACAAGTAGCTAAATTTTACTTTCTCAAAGCTTCACAAATTTTCAAGGGGGTGCAATTGCACCCTTGCACCCTCTCCGGACACCCATGTTTTAATCTAGTATTGGCCAACAATTTTCGGTTGGGACTCCGTATCACACCCATTCACGGAGTTGGCCACACTCCCTCGAGTCGGAGACTCGGAGTCAAGTCCCCTAGTCAGACAGGGAAACGTCGGTCTGTAGAACCCTGGCTACGCCACTGGTCCGTATACGGGAGCTTTACTATAAAGTTTACTAAAAACTTTCAATGCCATACAACGTTGTGGTTGCGCCTGCCGCTTGGTGCGCTAGCGAGGCACACAGTCAGACTACTAATGCTATTGGTGATATGCGACCTGCGACCAGATAAATGTTTCTTTCTAGGTGGCTTGGCTAACCAGTTGCGAGTTTAGCTACCAAATTTCATTACCATTACGGATAGCTTTCTGTAGCTCCTCGTCTTACAGACTCCGCCTTGGTTTTGCAAATTGGAGTAAAACTGTAAAACTATCGCAGCATCACTGCTGGTCTTCTACTTCTAAATGACGACGACGACGACGATGATGAAATTATGATAGCACGAGTTTGGATTTTTGCTTTTGAGGTGCGCTCTCGGTTGGAAAAGGGTCAGAAGGTGACGAGGACCGTCAAGTGCGAAGCCTGCGATATAACGCTGAACTCCGAACAGCAAGCGAATCAGCATTACAAGGGAAAATTTCACCAGCGCAAACTGCGTCAACGAACCCGAAAATCAGACGAAGCGGAGGAGAATCGACCCGCTGCGAGAGACGGCGAAGAGCCGCACTCTTCCTCCTCCGCTGGTATGATGAAGACGGTCGCTGCAGAAATATTCTATTTTCCTTTGACCTTGCGTTACGCCAAGGTCGATTTAATAAAGCGATCTTGTCGGTGGCTTAGCGAGGGCATCCGGCGCCAGGGGGCAAGGTGTAGGCCTACCGATGGCGCCCTCAACCTCCAAAAAGTCCTGACGAGCAGGGTAGAAAGGTCGTCACTTATGTTCTTTCGGCGCCCCTCAGTCTGCGATAAAAAACCACGACGAGCAAAAAGGGTCGTCGCTTATTTATTTCACTGTCCCAAAACCTGATTTTGGCACACACCCGACCTCGGCGCCCGGGGGCGGCTGCCTCACCAGAAACCCCTCGCTACGCCACTGGAATCTTGTATTGTATTTCGATCATCTAATTAATTAATTTAAATGTCTAATAATCGGGGTTCAAACCAAAAGCAGCCGAATTCAATGAGCCTCAAAAAATAGACCTTAGGCCTAATCGGTTTTAGACTAATATGGCCAGTGTTATTGCATTGAAGTAGCGATAATTTCTTTATGTTTGGGTGCAACTATGAGAGCACTTACTTTAAGCATTTATAGAAATTCTCTCATCTGGTTTGCCCTGAAACCAAAAATTATTTTAATTTTTAAAAATGTCGACGAACAAAAAAGTTGCAATGTGAAAAAATTTATTGAATATTTGGTCCCATTTAAACTTATTGTATTTTGAAATCGGTTAAATGCACCCCCACACACACACACACACACACACGTAGCCTAATCCTATTATTAGAGAAATTAGTAGTTGGCCACGGCCTAATAATACAGTTTCTGCTCTAAACAAGAAAATCCATAGATTTTCGCAAGTACAAGAACACAATAGCGCTATCGGCTAACCGCGTTATAGTTAAAATTAGAATCGTGAATCAGGTCACGCGCACTGCGCATGCGCATATGCAAATGTGGACAGTAAATGGTTGAATGCGAGCGGTGTTTTAGAAAATATTAAATACTAAATTCATGCCGTTAACAATGCTCTGCACTCGAGCCAACGTTTTAATTCAACAACTGAATTTTCTTTAATATTATAAGGGGGAAACTTATCTCACTATAATGGAAACTTAATGAAGAAATAATAAGTCAAGATATTAATATAATATTTAATAAAACAAAGGACACGATACCTGTAGCATCGATGTTGACCGACTGGAGCACGGGACTTCTCTCGATACTTCCTCGGCCAAGATTTAAATATCTTAGGGTATTTAAAGGAATCCCTCAGGGTGGGGTGGGTAACCGTTTGCTCTAGGTCTGATGCGGACTGGAATACTGACCGCTCGGCTAGCCAGTTCAGCTGACCGCTGCCCAGTCCGTTCCACATTCCCAATTTTGGTAATGAGGATAGAGCTGCCTTCCGGGGAGTGGCTCGGATCCTGCCTACTTTTAATACACTGACTGCTCATTAGAGATGTGCGGGTACAGCAAAATGCCTACCCTACCCGTACCCGCGAAAAACTTTTTTACCCTACCCTACCCGTACCCGCTAGCGCTATACCCTACCCGACCCGTAGCTGTGTACCCTACCCTACCCGTACCCGTACCCGACATTGGTTGGAATTTGGAGTTTTTGGAGTTGGACCCGTACCCGTGGGTGCGTGTACGGGTACAAGCCTACAAGGACCTGTACACGGACCCGTGTACCCGTATCCGTTCCTAGAGACTATAGAGAGGCAACAGTGAAATAGTAATAGTAAAAATAAATTCTAGTACTTAGGAATCAGGATAATCAACTTGGCAAATAGTAGGCCTGGGTTCTGAAGTCTGGAGTCTGGACCTTGGAGCAATAATACACAGGAGAGAACATGAGCCTAAGCAGGCCTGCTTAACGGCTGAAGCCAGCTATGGGCGTGTGGGCGGAGCCTATCCGCCATATGTTTTCACGCAAATGCAATGTTGCACAAGCAATATTGCGTTTCCGAAGACAGAGCAGCAGAAAATGGCGCCGACCAATGAAAAAAGTCTCATGAATATTCATGTTCAGTATACAGATTTTGATTGGTGGGCGCCATTTTCTGCTGCTCTGTCTTGAGATGCGCGTTAACAAATATGGCGTCCACAGCTGGCTTCAACATACAGGCTTATGCTGGACGCATGGTCTGGACTACTGGTTGGTAACATTGTGTAATACAACTAGTCAGCTAGCCTAGGCCTACATGAATGTCGGAAATGGATTAGAACTTTAGAAGACTCGATGGGCTTGTTTAAAATATTTAGTAGATATAATTTATTTATGAGCAGGCATTAGAGCTCAAGTTAAACAACAAAACTTGACCAGAAGAACTTTCTCCGTCGAGGAGTCCTTGGAGGAGTCAGAGGACGCCATTATAGATTTATTACTGATGATGTCATATGACGTCATCTGTATTTCCTTTATGTTTTCAGTAAGTAAAATGCATGCTGTCTGACAAACTGAACGCGATATACAAGTTACACTAATACACTTTACTCAATATCATTTTTCTATTACTGCATTGCTAATTTGCTATAGTAGTGAGAAATGAAAATATAATTTTTTGGGTAAAACGGATATGCCCGTACCCGTAGCCGCTATACCCGTGCCCGTAGCGCTATACCCGTACCCGACCCGTACCCGAAAAATGTGTACCCTACCCTACCCGTACCCGCGGGTACGGGTAGGGTATACCCGCACATCCCTACTGCTCATATCTGAAACACTCTCTCTCTCTCCATCTTTCTCTCCATCTCTCTCCATCTCTCTCTCTCTCTCTCTCTCTCTCTCTCTCTCTCTCTCTCTCTCTCTCTCTCTATTCGCATCTGCGAACATGGTCCAGCTACAAGCAGGTAGTAGTACAGGAATGTGTGCTATATAATTTAATCATTCCCCGAATTCCAATTTTACATGGAAGACTAAATCTTCCATCTTATAATATCACAACAGCGAAATTTTGCTCCTGGAAAGTCAGATTCTAACAGTTCTATTTTTTTTAAAACGCGCTGCTTGACGCCATGTAACCCTCATGTTCACTGGCTGCTCGCCGTCCATATTTGCATAAACCTGCGCGCGCAGCCTTGACCCAATTATTGTCGATAAGCGCTATTGCTGAAGGCTTCCTACAGCCATATAGATAAATTCTACGGGTAATCGACCATTTGGCTGCATTATTCAATCTTGAAACATCAGAAGCGCCACTGCGAGACTCATCACTCACGATACGTCCAAGTTAAGACAGATTGGAAGAACGTAATGGATACAGAGAGGATAAGACAACACCCATTCACTCGGCCTAGCGAAACGTAGCCTTAGGGGGTTAAAGTGCCCTGGACGGAATGTTCAGGTCCCTGTCCCTCGGCTTATACCTAAATCCGCTACTGCATGTAATCGGTGTAGACATTTCTTTGAGCGTTTTTTCAATGTGAAGCGAGAGGACATCCTGCTAGTAGAGGCGTAGCCAGGAATTTGATTGGAGGAGGGTATAACCGTATAGGTAAATTTGAGGGGGTATATATTGTATATATTGTTAATTTGTTATATATATTATATATTAAATATAATATTATTAATATATCTGTATTATATATATATAATACAGATATATTATATTAACCCTATATGTATATATATTATATATACTGTATATATATATATATATATATATATATATATATATATATATATATATATATATATGTATATATATGGGGGGTATATATACCTATATAGGGGCCTACCCTTCCCCCCGTCGCAACGCCTCTGACTCAGGGACGTCATTTGGGGGGACAGGGGGCCGTTGCCCCCCTGATTTTTAGGGAAAAAATGTTTCGCCAATGTTTGTGGTAATTTGGTTTTTAATGTAAATTTGGTTGGTAAAAACACTGAAAGCAAAAAAAAGGTCATCAACCTCTAAAGGAGGGCTTGATGTCGAGTAAACTGAAGTAACCAATCTAACAAAAACGCACGACAAGAAAAAAAACGTCTTCGACTTTTTCGCAAACTTGTCAGATCGAAAGTGCCCCCACCCCGAAAACAGTGAAATGACGTCTCTGCTCTGACTGCAAGAGCGTCGTTCATACGAAACGTTTTAGGAAGCGAATGACGCAATTTATCCGCTTACGATGGTTTTCTTCATATTAGGCTAGTCCCTTTGAAATAAATATCCGGCATTCTTCATCAGACAAAAATATTTCTGTACGGTCAGTTTTTCGGCACGTGTTACAGCCGAAGCTCTGCCGAGCATAGGCTACACGCGATCTCGCTTGTTTTCGTCGCCGCCATATCTCGAAGCCCCGAGGTGAATTATGTAGCGCATATTTTCCCCGTGGCCTCATCTAATGAGCACCATATGTGCCGCCCCCGGCAGTCTCTGGTTTGCATCTGTAGATCTTGGTGGTACCGACGCAGTTATGCTGTCGGCAAATTGTGCGAAGAAGGCCGCTTTGGTCTAGGTCTCTAAGAGATATATTCTCGTGTATAGAACAACTCAAAAGACGATCTTTTTAGCCTGCACTCTTGTCTATAGGCACTGGGAAATGCAACACTACTTTGCCACTACTAGCCTATACTCCAACGATGGTTCAATAATTGCAGGGTAGATTCCAGGGATCAGTATTGGCGGGTTGCATTTTTGGGATAGTTGAACAAATTGTTTGCTAACCTCTACGACCAGTTCGACTTTTCATTCTCGTGAGTCTCTATTTTAGGCACAATTTTAATTTTGAAACGTTTTACGGAAAGATTTAGAGTTTATAACTTATCAAGTTCTGGAAGTTATCGTAATCTTTTCAATCAGGCCTATCGTATAAAATTCGTTTTCAACCGAAAATGTTGATTTGTATTCAGATAATTAGAAAAACCAATAGTCACTGCGGCTCTCCTGGTATACAAGTTGCCCGTTTTTTTTTACAATGGTTGTCGGTGGTTCATTGCGACGTACGCTGTAAGTGTAGTCAGACCGTAAGTCGTCAATGTGTGGAATTCATTACCAGCATGACCATGGCCACCTTAAAGCTTAGGCAGTTTAGGCACTGCCTAGGGGCGAAAAATTTTTAGGGGCGAAATAAAACGGGACAAATATTTTTGAGGCGCGTTTTTTTCTAGAATAATGAATGAATGAATATAACTTAATATTCTTTTTTTGCTCTGCTATTCTTGGTATAAATAATAGCGGGTTGCATGACGTCACTGACATGAGCACCGTTGTAATTTCAATGGTCATAACACATAGGCTAAAATTAGTGGGCAAGACACAGTGGCGACTCCAGGATTTGGCAAGTGGGGGGGGGGGCGTTGGAGTGGCAACTTCTAATCATGGGGGCCAACCATTTGTTGTTTAATGTATGTAGCATTAAGTATAGGGTCCCAACAGGGGGGCCACTGGGGGGCAGGCACTCAATAGGGGCACGGGCCCCACCGGCCTCCCCCGGTGGAGCCGCCACTGGTAAGACATACCTTCATTTTTAACAGATTTGTCATGTGAAATATCGTCTTACGGTAGGCATAAAGTATTAGGCTGATAGCGTTTGACAATTGATACAGTACCGTAACAGACTACAGTGTATACAGACTACAGTACCGTCCGTATGGTACCAAATGAAATGACAACCAAAATGCCTAGAGGCTAGCTAAATACACACTTTATCAAAAGGGTCAATGGTCATTGGTAGGCCCTAAATGAGTGCAATAGCACTACACTGCTGTCTCCTGCCCAGATTAGCAGCACTATTATAACTATAGCCTACAGGATATAGCAGGGTTTCCCATATATTTTGGAACTGCGGCCCACTTCAGTGGTTTTGTATTAAACGTTTCGCGACCCTTATCATAGCATGTAATATAAAAATAATTTGGCCATCTGGCGAACGTTAGTGGAAAATAATCCTCTGAGTTTTGAATAAATGGCAAAACAAAAGCTCTGATTCAATTCGAATGAAAATATGGCAAATATATTAGGCAGAATTGCTCATATTTTTGCAAATTAGGAAAAACTGAGAGCAATATTGAAATTTCTTCAAAATTGTTTTCTTTAAAATTTTGACGCGAACATACCTTTATTACGCATTCTAAAAATCCTATGAGTATTGCAAAATCGCTTAACCGATAGGCAAAGGCAGCAAGCAAAGAAATTCCCTATTGTTATTGAAGTTTCAGAGCAAAATGGTCGTAATACGCTTCCTTTGCGAAATGGGATTAATTTGATAAAAACACTATAGGCCAGGGTTTTCCATTTTTTGGAACTTTGCGACACCATTTAGTGGCTATGTAACATGCCGCGACCCTGCAAACATATTGTCAACGAAATTAGATAAAGCACTAATCATTTTAATATAAGCCATATATGGTGTGTTGCAGGCATATTAAACTTCTTAAAACCTAGGCCTACTGCAACTTTCAAGGCCTGTGACATTGTGGTATTGATTAGAAAATGACACTTTTGAATCTAATTTCGCGCTACTCCGCGACCCACTATAGCCTACTGATCCCTGCGACCCACTTTTGGGTCGCGACCCACAGTTTGAGAAACACTGGGCTATGGCCAGCGGCTGTGAGTGTCAGCCCCACAGACAAAATGTCAGTAGACTGTGGACTATGGACAGAATCAAAGCCGCAATTTCCCTTCCCGCAATTCCCGCAAAGATCTCTGCAGTCGGTCAGACGAACCCGGGTTCATGTTTTGCAAAATTTAAACTTCAATTCAAGTTATTATGTTTCTTAGTTAAAATTAAATTCAGTCAACTCTTTCAAGATCATACTGTTTGTTGCTGAACAGCAGAAAAATGAGATGTCCGAGAAGGAGCTATATATATATATTGATGAAAATGGCCAAAATTTCTGATATGTTCAACTCAAATAGGAGCATGCATGAGCACAGATAGAGTCACGGTACTCACGGAGCATGTCTGCATGTTTTCAATTGTCCTTGATCTCCCTGATGTCGTGACTCATGTGTTATCGTAATCGAATTCTGTTAATGGGCGACAATTCAAATCTGCCTAGGGCGTCCAAAAGTCAAAAGATGGCCCTGAGCATGACTTCGTGTAACCAGTAGGCCTACGTTGTCATCTTTTCTATATCTACTGTATTCTTAAGACGCACCTGTTTGGCTTGGCCTATCACCCTTAGGTTGCTCTCCCGCCCATCTGACTGACCTCTCCGACTTGACCCGGGTCTAATTCGCATTGGATCTGGTGCGTAATCGGCTGATGCCCTGGGCATTATGATAGTGGTGCCATAGAAGTTTAATGACCGACTGTTCGATTGATTGAGTCTCGAATGATTGCCTGCACTTATGCGGACAACGCGTCTAAGTGTCAACGGCGATCAATGAATGTTAGACGATTCGATGGTCACCTCGGTTGAAACGGTGGCACCATGGGCGCCTGCAGAAAGTTTTCGAGGGGGAGGCGAAACACAATGGTCGTGGTTAATATTTTAGCAAAGTTGTCAAGTGCAAAATTTGCCAGGATGCCAGGTAAAATCCAAACAAAATCATGTACTGTGTTCCTACTCTAATTAAGTATAGTGTTTTAGTGAGAAAATATTGTCTAAAAGACAGATTGTTATAGTTAGTTACAAATATGCATTTGCATTTTCCAGGGGGTGGTGCAAGTGCCCAGAGATGTAGCAAGTACACAATAATAATAATAATAATGTGATTTTAAGTGGTTTAGGAGGCTAAGTAAGCCTGTGTGAAAACCACTGAAAAATGCTTCAAGTACAAGTACAAGTACAAGTACCTGGCCTCCAAGTACAAGTACAAGTACTTGCATTCCAAAAATTCCGAGTACAAGTACAAGTACAAGTACCTGGCCTCCGAGTACAAGTACAAGTACAAGTACCTGGCCTCCGAGTACGAGTACAAGTACAAGTACCTGGCCTCCGAGTACAAGTACAAGTACCTGGCCTCCAAGTATTAGTACAACATTTTTGACATTGACATTTTTTCCGCTGACATTTTGTCCCCATGACATTTTCTACATGACATTTTGTCCGTGACATTTTGTTCTCGGACAGTTTGTCCGGCCACGAATAAAACTGACACTATTAGCATCTAAATATCATCACAGTTACACTAAAAAATAGAGATGATAGTCTTGCATCGGTCATATTAACCCTATGCGGTCTCGCGATCAAGCCAGCTTGGCTAAATACGCGTTTAATTGGTGCGCCAGAAGCAGGCACACTAAGGTCTCTAATTAATGGCTGCATTATACAGCCTGTTGAACTCCTTTCTATTAACTTCACTGTTCCAAAATACGATGGTATCAGTGGCTTCATCATAAATATCGTTGATTTCCAGGTACTTGGCCATCTGTGAGGATGTGCTTGTCATTAGCCTAAAGGAACAGCATTACTGGTACCATTGAAGTACATGTAGCCATGCAGAGATGTAGCAAGTACACAATGCTTCAAGTACAAGTACAAGTACAAGTACCTGGCCTCCGAGTACAAGTACAAGTACACGTACTTGCATTCCTAAAACTCCGAGTACGAGTACAAGTACAAGTACCTGGCCTCCGAGTACAAGTACAAGTACAAGTACTAAAAATTTGTACTCGAGTACAACTCGAGTACAAGTACAAGTACCAAGTACTACATCTCTGCAAGTGCCCCTCTTGCCCAGTGTATGGACACTCATGGGTGGCACCAAAGAGGATAGGGTAGCGGCGGATTAGAAGTCGATTTAGTTTAGGTTTTCTTTCATGCGCTATATCCCCTAATCTTATCAAACGTTAGTTGAAGCTCGATGTAGGAAAACATGACGATGAATTCAGGCAACGAATTAACGAGTTAACGAATTTTAGCTTTAAAAGTTTTCTGCATTGTCCTTTCTGCGGTTTTTTGTTGCCTCTGCATTCAGGGGCGTAGCGACGGGGAAGTATATCGGTATATATACCCCCCAATCACTCTATACCTTAAAGTTTTAAATGTGATTTGCATGTGGTTATATGTAGTTTATATGGTTTATGCGGTTTATAGTTAAGATTTATACCCACCCAAAATACTTATACCCCCCAAATCAAATTCCTAGCTACGCGCCTGTCTGCATTGGGTGTTGATTTGCAGAAGGCTCCAAATGCACGCTTAGGTGGCTATATGTCTCAGACTGTCTGCTTTACTTCAGCCGAGGCTGAGCCTATAATAGCAGCAGGTCTATTATAAGCTTAGTCTTCGAAGCATCGTCCCAGTCTGTCTAAGATTTGAGGTGTGTAACTAATTTGTCCGGAAGAGTGGCTCCTCTCTCTATCGATCAAAAAAGTCTTTTCTCAGTTATAATTGATACCAGAACACTCAACTCCACCTCAGATTTCACTCACACTAAAATCACTCAACAGGAACCAGAGACGGTTTGGTAGAACTTGTAGTAACACAAACCATGTGTCAAACGACCGTCAGCCTACTTTGTGGTCTAACAACAGCTAGAACACAATGTAGGTCGACGGTCGCTTTTAGAGCACGTGGCAAAACGACTACCAATTTTCTAGGAAAATAATAACAATTAGTTTTAATTATAGGGTAGGACGCAAAAGGACGAAAGCATATAAGGTGGCATCCAAAGTGATATTTGTAGGTTGTGGCGGCTCTAAGTTGAAGCGGGGCGTTAGCACCAAGATCTCGGATTTGCCCCAGTTAAGGTGCCAGTTATCTTTTTTGACGGGTCAATTAAACTACGCCAGACTAGAAGCAAGACGTTCATTAAACTGGCGACCGTTTTGGCGTTTTCCCCTTTCATCCATTCTGAGGAGTTAATAACATTTTTGCTCATCAGACATTTCGTAAATTAGGGGTACCTCTGACTCCGCGGTCATAGACTAGGATATAGTCCCCAGTTTTATTTGGCTGTCCGCCTCTGTTTGTAGGGGGTAATACTGGTCATTATTCACTGCAACGACTGTGGCAATTACGTTACTCTTGATTACTTGTCGTACTGGTAAAATTTTGACTGTTTTTGCTATGTTTAATTAATACTAGAAAGATGCTCGCTTCGCTCGTAGTGCAGGATAATACTAAAACCCAACCATTGAATTCATGCTGCTTAACAACGTTTCAATGATGCACATACGCCAGTAGCCAAGCTCTGACGCTGCAACGTACGCTTCGTCAAACGCTTCGCGTGGCCGTTCGCTTCGCGTCGCCGTTCGCTTCACGTCGACGCCGTTCGCTTCGCGAGTTGTACACATTATGACGCTGCAACGTACGCTTCGTCAAACGCGTTCGCGTGGCCGTTCGCTTCGCGTCGCCGTTCACTTCGCGAGTTGTACATATTATGACGCTGCAACGTACGCTTCGTCAAACATTTTTAAACTAAATACTAAACAAAATAGATAATTTGCAGGTAATTTTGAATAGTTTGCCAATGCAATTACTGCGATATCTCTCTTTAGTTTCAACTTACATCTATTAGTGCTTTGTGACTGTTGGAATTTTCCAGAAATTGAGAATTAGAAGTTACTGGTGTGAGACCTATCCTGGTGCAAGCAAAAAATGTTACCTCCCTTCCAAATCGTGCTGCAAATTGCTGACAACCAAAAAAGGTTATCTCGAAAATCGGTGGGCCTATTTTCATGATGGGCCGGGGGCTACAGCCCCCCTCAGTCCCCGCCTTAATATGGCCCTGTATGTGTGTACTGTGGAGTGCTTTGTTATAGGTGGGTCGATTAATCGAAATCGAAATCGCGATTTTTGGAAAAATCGAAATCGAGACGATTATTAAATAAATCGAAATAATCGATAGGCCTAATCGTCGAAAAAATAATCGAAATCGCGATTATATAAAAAACCGTAATCGAAATCGTCAAAAATAATCGAAAATAATCGTAATCGTAATCGGAAAAAGTAATCGTAATCGACCCAGCTCTATGCTTTGTAGGCCCATCTATTGTTGTATTTGGTATTGATGAGCTTATAAATGATAAAATATTACTTTTCGTTTAAGGAGTGAAGCGAACATGTGATGAAACGGTGGACGAAAGCTCACATTTTACATCTAAGCAATGTCGAAAGGAAGACGAAAACGAAAAATTGGACGAGAATTTGAATTCTACGCAATCGGGTGTCGCCACTGTAGCAGGAAATGACGTCGAGGTTACGCTTGGCGAAAATGAAATTACGTCACCGACTACGGAGCACGAAGAGAGAAACGATACATCGAAAGATTTCCTATCGATCAGCGAATCGAAAGTAATCCAGGTCAACAAGATAAATAAGAAAGAAGTTGAAATAAGCATCAAAATGAAGAACACCTACCACAATTCTTCCGCAAATCTCGTGTCTGGACCATTCAATCCACTGTCTTTCTCCCCCTCGGGTTTTCCGTCTCATTTCGCTTCTGTGCCAAACCAGGGTCTCTCTCGAGGAGTCTTGGTGGCGCCGCCTCAGTCCATCGTTCCCTCCTTTTCTTTTCGGCCGGCTGTTATTCCGTGGCAGAGTTCAACTTGGCTGCCACAGGCCGTTCATTTACCAAGTGTCGGTGGCCATCACAATGTCACCGTCAGCCCGACCGTTCTACGTGCCAATCAGAACTCCGTAAGTTCAATCAACATTACGGGCGTAACGATAGCTCCTCAATTACCAATCGTCAACGGTCATTCGCATCTTCAACCGCAGCTAGGTCAGTTTACGGTTGCTGCAGCTGGTCCAACAGAACTCGCGCGCATCGAATCTTCGCCAAAATCCGCTCAGCGCAACTTCGAAAGTGCCGCTGCTGCTTCGGAAGTCGGACCGCAAAGTGTTTCAGATAAGTGGAACGCGTCTACCGAGCATCGAGCAACTAATCTGACTGAAGTAAAGTCTGCGTATTTGAAACAACAGCCCCCTCCGCTGACGAAAACTGTCGGGTCGTCGGGCGCTGTCTGTAGCAGATTTCTGGAACAGTTGGACCCCGTCAGCCGAGCTGTTTACGGCAATTTTCTGGGATATTTTTCTAAGAAAAAACCGAAGTCAAAGTCAAATAATCGCTGACGTCGCGGAGCTTGCTTCTGCCGCATACTTGATCTAAACCTAAGCCCCCACTTAGAAAGCACTTGCATTTATAAAGACATTGTTTTCCGCTGTTGCATATTAGGCCTGGTGGAGCCGACGTCTACCCTTAGTTTAAGTTACTGTATACTCCTGCAGATATCACGCTCATCCTTTCATCTAATTTAGGCTCTCTATAGTAAATGAACAGCTGCTTAGAATTTTGACAATATGGTGTATAGACCATACAAATCATGGCTATTTCTAAGATTATCAATTTGGGGGGTGTCGGTCTCAAATTGGGGGTGGGGTGGGTGTTGGAGGATGTTAGGGGTACATCTCAGGCTCGGACTGGGGAAAATTTGTGGGTGTCGGTCTCAAATGGGGGGGGGACATATCCCTGATACCAATCTCTATAGACTGAAGCTCCGGTTTGTAGGATATCGGATTTCTCTTATAATGGTTTATATTAGGCCTTCATATTATTGTACAGAGACTACAGTGTAATAATCCCTTTCATTCAAATTCAGTCAAGATACACATTGGTGTTCCCCAAAGATCTGTTCTCTATCCTCCCTTATTCTCTTTATAAACTATTCCACACAGATCGCTTCTTTTGGATTTCTCTGCTGATTAACCAACATGCATATGCTAATGATAGACTGTCAATTGCATCTTATAATATCACTTGAAAGTTTGCCCCTTTTGCAAACGGAATTTCTTCTCTTTGGAACAGAGGTTTCCAAACCATGGCCCATGGACAACTTGTGGCCCACAAGCGCTCAAAAAGTGGCCCGCAAGACTAATATATTTTGAGTTTCAAAACGGCATTGACGTTCATTATTATGAATAAATAACTAAACGAAAGATGCAATATTGTGTGATCTACCCAATATTCTAGAGCCTATATTTTTTATAATTTTATAAACATTTAGATTCCCATTGTACCTATTCCTATTTGATCTACACCAAACATACACATGCATCTTATCATGGCTATATAAAACTCTCATCATGCTCAATTGCAGAAACCCTAATAATTTAAATCATCCATTTATGACAAACCAAATTGAATACCGGAAGACAGGCCCATCATAAGAACCTGGATCAGAACTATCTACAGAATAGTCTAAACTTTATAATGTTGTGGCCTGCTTAAGTACAGAAAATAGTAGATATGACCCTCCACTTGAAAAGTTTGGGAATCCCTGCCTTAGAACCACACACCATCTCAACAAATTCCCCAAAATAAGTAAATTCTGAAGAATTTGATAACACCTTAGACAGTCAAGGCCATTCCACCCTAAACCTTTATGCAATTTTAAAAAATAAAACCATTCCATTTAAGCAACCACATATATCAGGTGTGCAAAACTGCTAATTTACAAATCAGGGATATTACAACAAAGAAACTGCCCAATGGAGATTTTTGTTAGTTAAACCTCAACCAGAATGTGTGTACATGTACATCTATCACCTCCATCATTAAAACCATATGAAATAAACAAGAAACATCAGTAATTGAAGTGCAGCTCTTTAGTACCACCCAGCTGCTATACAGACCATTATGCTTAAGGCAAACAGGAGCTGAATATCAAAAGCCAGAGCATCATCGTGGACAGAAACCAATTTGACAAACCAAATTGAACACTGACAGATTAAACAAACTAAAGAATTTATTGCACCACATGTTCTCCAGACATTGATGAACAATACGAGAAAATCTGCAGTGAACTCCTTTGACACTTTTAGTCATGATAACGATGATGATGATAATAAATGATGATGAAAAGTTCTCCTGATATCGGTGTTGGTACAATGATGCAATATGCCATGAGCTGTTCTAATTAATGCAAGCATTCCTATTTATATGCAAAAGTCATATAAAAACTGACAAATTCATCTAGTTCTGTTCACCTTATTCTTCAATGTGCAAGTCACACACACACACACACACACACACTCATGCTTGTGACTTCAGCATGGTATTCTGTTGATGGAAAATCAGAAACTGTCTTCATTACATCTTATAGAATGACTTTCTTCAAGGCACATCAAAAGAATCATAATCCTTAGATGAAATATTGAGTTACAAGAACAATAATATACTTCCAAAAGGCAAAAAACAAAAACCGAAAGGCATCACCATGTTAGCATGTGACACGTGGAGTTCACTCAGTACAGATTTTAAAGCGGTCGGCAGTGCAATAATTTCTTTGCGTCATAAAAATGAATACATGCTTATATACACAAAACTGTATAAGAATACACATAAACATACACATGCATCTTATCATGGCTATATAAAGACTCTCATCATGCTCAATTGCAGAAACCCTAATAATTTAAATCATCCATTTATGTCAAAATGACAATAATTTCAAATAGCAGAATTACGAGAGACACTTCAACTGATTGTTTAAAAAAATAAGAAAAAAATGACTACTAGTCCCACCGAATGGCATACACAATCAGGCACATCTGCTATTGCTCTGAGGAAACTCGGCAATCTGCTACGAAAGAAAAGAAAAGGCTTTAAATTAAAATATTTGAAGAAAAAAAACCAAGACAATTCAAACAAACTGGCATACTGCAATACATTTTTTAAAATGTATCTTATAATTTCAACTTACCCCGGTAATGTCAGGAAAATCTAGTTGACAACAAACCTGTGCATGCATCTTAGGATCCATTCTTTCCTGCTCACATCTTTATGTATCTAATCCAAGAAATTTCCACAGTACCATCTTCATAATGCATAGAAGCATCAGCTGTTGGTTCATCTTCACCATATTATGTAAATGCAACATTTGCACCAGTGATGTAAATTGAATATCATTTTATGGTCATCACAATATTTTAACATGACCTGGTTGAAAATTAATTCTAAAAGTTAAATAAACACATTATAAATTCAAACTTGGTGAAGGAAAACTCAATGGTAATAAGCAAAGTTAATGTGTGCATCCTATGCGACCACAAATTTCTTTATTGCCTCTTTTCATTTCTCAGCTCTTCAATTTAAGGTTAACCAAACAAAAGGGGCAAGTCCTAATAAAATACACTTATTTCAGAAGTCTTATTACCTAAATCAACATGACAAAATCTCTTCAAAAACTGTTTGCAAAACATTGTACAAACAAAACTGCAATTCATTCTTACATATAAACTTGCCATCAAGCAACAAAGTTAATTGTAAATAACTGCACACATCAGTCACTTAACATCATTATTATTAACAAATCAGTAAACTGTCAAGATGAGTAATGCAAAAACTAACATTATGACCAAAACGTTAAGAACTTCACCACAGCAACATGGAAAAAATTTAATTATTGAATGATGCATTTAATTCAATTCATCAAAAAAGCATCAGCACAGATTGTTCTTCTGAGATGCCACTTGCATTTAATTATTCTATCATGATTTTATCAGCATCCTAAGCCTCAAACCACTGAAAATAAAACAGAATAATCTGATGATTTGATGTTGATTTCTCATGCAACTCTTAATTTATGTTTCTAACTCATGTGCAACAATCGAGCAGAAAATACAGACTGCAGAAGGCATTGAGAAGATTATGTCAAAAATGAACAGTACACTTGTAAAATATACAGTAAATTTAAATGTATTTTTCACCACACCGGACCTAAGAGCTCGGCACACACTCAGTCACCTACATGTTAGAAACAAATTCCTTGCAGTGCATACGACACTAATACTTCATGACTTAACAAAAGCAATTGGTACTTCAGTGGAAAAGGAATACAAGTAGAGCAATGAGATGATATGTATCAAATACATCAAGAGATCATTGCCAAATGTACCAAAAAGCTTCTGTTCTATAAGTCAACAGAGACAAATCCAAAAAAAACATGCTCTTTCTAGATTTCATCATAATCTAGCAATTGCAGCTGAAAACAACTAGCAGAATTAAATAAAAATCTGCCTGTATCTACTTTTAAAAACCTGTCAAAGACTTTACAAAGAAATAACAAAGATGAGCATATGCATTCAAAACCTCAGTCACTAGAGCTCCCTCCAAGCATAATACTGTAGCCCAACATTTTTGTTAAAAAGATCACTTCAGTTTACCACAGAACTTTTATTGTTCAGCTGGCTATTATGAGTTGCTGTACACATGATAGTGTGAATCTCAATAAAACACCGATCACTTCAAAATTGTTAGAACACAAATTATTAAACCTCTAATATCCAAATACATTGCACTTACAAGAAGGTTACAAAAAAAACTACTTCTAATCATAACCAGTCATAAGACAGACAAAAGATTCAAAAATTCCTAAAATAGAATTGGTAAAATACACCCAAAGCAAAATATATTATTCATCGTGTTTAAATCATGTTAGCTGGCAAAAGATTTATTAATCATCAATGGATAATAGTTAAATGTCAATAACTGTACATTACTGCCTTGTAATATCTTCATTGGCATCTGTACTCCATTTCAACAATCAGTCATACAATCCCGGAGTAGAGCTGGGGTCATTCTTATACATACTGCCCTAAAAGAAATAACCAACTCATTTGAAAAGATCACTTAATAACAGCTCCACATATAATAGAAAAGCATAATAACAGCAGAGATGCAACTGTTCTTACTTATTGGGAGACTATAATTTTAAAATGACTGGAAGTATAAAGCTATTTAGAAAAACTGATATTGTACAAATTTTAGAGTTTCAATGAAACCCAGAGCTCACGTGAGTGCCCCAAAAAATCATATTTGAGCCATTAGAGGTGCACCAATTAATTATCGGCTGATAATTGGTATAGGCCATTTCAGTCAGTATCTGTCAAGAATTGGCTGATAATCAGCCAATGCCAATAATCAGCTGATGCTGCCTATTGTAGCATATATTGCAATTGTAATGCATTAAGTCCAAAAACATTCATGACGCAGTTGCTATTTATCGTAGAAAATATAAATCATAAAGAATGCAAATCAGCTGAAAAAAGGAAAAGCCACCGCTGAATAATGTTGATTGTCTTCAACTCAAGTTTAAATAGAGTCACGAGTCATTAGACTCATTCCAGTTGAATTGCCGCCAAGTTAGTGTGGATAACACATAAGCCACGAGTGGCGATCAGAGTAAGTTAGCTCAGCACCACTGAAGTTTACTAGGAACACTAGATGGTGGCCGACATAAGAACTGTCTAGCAACAGGAGCGAACATCTCGATGCAGAATTCAGCCAACAACTTCAGCGGATCAAACATACAATCACTTGTCTCATTAGTAATCTTATTAAAAAATACTAGCCCCTGTTTCCTCCGTTTCCAGTTTACCACATAATGGGTGCTATGAATTGAATGACATATCTCATTCATTTTTACTTTAAACTCAGTAATTAGTAAAGAAACTTTAAAAAATCAATAATTGGACGATTGTTCGGCACCAATAATTGACCGGCCGATAATCGGCAGTGGGGCTTATCATGGCGTCCTTAGTAGATATATACCTTGCTGAAGTGACTAATATTTAGAAAATGGTGAAGCTCACAACAGCAGCTAAGACTATTCACAGCTCATAATTAACACGTGGAAACAAACCTGTGTTCCTTCACAGCCATTCATGTACATGGCTTGAGAGCCTGAACTCTGTTGTCTGGTCAGAAGTGGCTGGTATGAAGCCCCTATCAATGGCACAAATATAAGATTCTTGTATTATATACATACCTACCAACCAACCGGTGCCCCAGCATTCACATGACATGTTAATGTACAAACCACAAGCTCTGCTAGTAATCTATTTCTAATAAAATAAAATTAATATCAAAGCTCCATAACATCAAAACTATGCAAAGATAAAGAAGAAAGTAGGATTCAATTTCAAACAAAACTGGAATATGCAGTGTATATCGACTTTAGCAGCTGAAAGCCGTCGCAAGAAAAAAAACTGCTGCTCTTTTGCCCCATAGTGCAGCTACTCAATAAGACTCTGTAGGCTGACCAGACAAGAGTTCAGGTTCTCAAAAATACTGACTTAATACTGAATTACTACCATATCTATAAGTAATGCTTGATTTTTTTAAAAAAAGTGAGCATCAAACTACTTTCATGTCATAAATTTTTTATCTCCAACGACGGGGAGCTGAGCAGCTAAAACCAAAATGTTCAACTGCTACCAGAGGTCGACCCCAATCAGTGCGAGTTAAATCATAAAACCCAGTCTATGAGTCATGAGACACCAGAACACACTTGTCTTAGCAAATCATGTTATTTACTACAGGAATACCAATAAAATGCCAAACAGTGCACACAGAAATGGCAACTGTACTGCAATATTGCAATTGTAATAGGAGCTGTACTGCTTGACAACGTACAGCAGCTACAAACTACATTTAGATGTCTCTCTGCATTAGGAGAAAGGCAAATGCAAGCAAAATGAAGTCCTAATCAGAAACAAATAGCTATTAAGATTGGAAAGCACTGTATATCAGTTCATATTCTGATCTGAAACATCGGGATAACAAATGCATTATCAAAAACAATGGTATTTAGAACTTAGAGTAAGCCCCTTTGCATTCATATCCTGCTAATTTGTACCATAACAAGACTTCCTGTAAAAAATCACTGATTTGACTGATCATTATTCTGAAAACTGATAATAAATTTAAACTTCAAAATTAAAACTCTTGAGTTTTGAGGCCATTACACAGTCTGACCATGAAGCAGAATGCTATATCCTGCGTTAACAGTTAACATTATAATGTAATGTAGCACTTGTATCATCATCATCATCATCATCATCATGACCATTCTTCTCTATGGGTGCAATACCCGTTGGTGTCTATTACAATTTTAGTTAGTCTCCTCCATTCACCTCTTTCTTGTGAAACTTTGTATGCTTCATATATGTCCATGCTGCAGCATTCTTTAATGTTGTATATCCATTCTTTCCATGGTCTTCCTCTTAAGCTTTCGCCTTCCATCACTCCAACAATGATCCTTTCTATCAGCCTTTCATCGCTCATTCTCCATTCTGTGGCATAAGCATAGTAGAGCCTCTTACTGTATACATCTACTCAGGGGTGCTCTCAGTTTGGGGTTGCAAAATAAAATAACATTGTGCAGCTCACTGACATTTATTAACATTCTGCCATGTGATAAAGACAAAATCAGGCAACAAAATTGGACATTACCATGTCCAGATCCGTCAGTGCTCGAAGGACTGTGCTGGACGTTGGAGGCAGATGCCGAGGCAGAGGACGACCTGGCAGCATAAGCATTCACTTCCTCTTGGGCTTTTGTTATATTCTTTTTGTATCTTATTCGCTTGTTTCCAAACCAGTTGTTTACCTTAACAATGAAATGTTTATCAACTGTTAAACATGAAATTTTCTAAGAAACAGATAACAAGCGAACTACATCGTTATTTACCACGTGCAGCTCAACAAGCAAACAGGCATTAAAAGATATTCCATTTATCAAATGCACATAAAAGATTGCTAGCGTAACCATGATGACATGTAACCATGTCATCATAAAATGATTCCATTCGTACAAATTATAGCAGATGCTCGCAAACTAACATGACTTTTATTTCTTAAATTAGATTACATAATCAATATGTTGTATCGGCTTCAGGTGACAAAAGGGTTCCATTCTGCTTTCGGATAAGCTTTACTATTCTGCTTTTGGACAAGCTTTACATATGTAAAGCTTGTCCAAAAGCAGAATTGAACCCTTTTGTCACCTGAAGCCGATATTTAGGCTTCACAACTTATTGGTTATGCAGATTGCCAGGGCAAAAGGGTTGGCTAACATTCTCACCTGGGATACAGTAATGCCACATTTGCGAGCAAGTTCTTCTTTCGCTTCCTCACTTGGATATGGATTACTCAAATGCGAATAGAAATACTCATTGAGCACTTCTGTAGCAGTCTTACTAAAATTGCGGCGTTTACGTCTGAACAAAAACAGGCACAATTATGCTCAGCACAGAAATATAAAAAGTGAAACGAAGAATATAGAACAATTATTATGCAGACTAACTTATAGAAATCATCTAAGCTGCAGACTGCATTTAAACAACATTGTGTTAGCTAAAGTTACAACTCCTTACAGTCCTCACTCACTTGTGAAAGAACGTCCAAGAAAAAAATTTTCAATTGCAAAAACCACAAAACATGAAGTATAAGGTTTCAAACATAGGCATTAGCCATCGCCTAAACATTATTATCACCAAATTATAATTATTAAATCAAAAATTTTAACGCTGATTAATTACACGTGAATATAAGCCATGGCAATGACAAATATAGAACAATATGAATCAAAGTGGATATATGAACATGTACTATCTAGCCAAGACATCATGTCCATCAAATGATGCCTAGCTAGATCCTAAGTGTCATCATCAAAGCTCATATACAGTTTTCTAATTCTGTGTGAGCGCGTGTGTGTCCCCCTAATGCTCTAACTGAGACTGTGTCACAGACAGAGCACTCTTTCGACCAATCACTGAGTGACAATAAATGTACCACAATGCCTTGAGAATCCCCTTCCCCTCCTGTTCTTATTGGCCAGAGGTGAGTATGGGGGAGAGGCAGAGAACAAAGCTCAGAGATGATTGGAGAGATGAGTAGATCAGAATATTTTTCTGGACCTGAATCAGATACATGTACAATAGTTGTTGGTCTAGAGCAGTGTTGTCCAAAGTTTGTAAGTCCATGGAAACTGGAAAACTAATTTCATCATTGCAGAGCTCCACCCCTCCCCAGAGTGAAAACATTGCTAAATAAGATAAGTAATATTTAAGCAGGTATAGCCGTAATATAAGAAATTTAAGAAGATTTGAATTTAGTTGAGCCTTTAACAATGATGTTCTTTGTGTCCAATCCTTAGTATTCTTCTGAGCCATTTATTTTCTGTTGTTATTATTGGATACAAAGAACATATAACAAATGAAGAAGTTAGAGAGAGAACACTGCAACCGAGCATCATGGAAGTCATCAGAAAGAGAAGAATGAAATGGACTGGGTACATACTAAGAATGGAAGAAATAAGAAACCCAAACAAATTTTCAACTACAAACCAGAGGGAAGAAGATCTAAAGAAAGACTGAAAAGACGAAGGGTGGACGGATTGGAAGAGGATCTGCACATGGCAGGGCTGAATCTCAATGGAAAAACTGACGGAAGACACCGAATGACTTTGGAAGAAATAGCAAAGGACAGAGAACTTTGGAGAGAAGTCATTGAGAAGTCAATAGCTGGACACAGCTGGAGGACGAAGACAAAGACCTTACCTGATCAACAATGATCAGTAAACATGGCAATATTCTGCTCAAGGACCATTCATAACTTTCCCATCATGTTTGATGGGCAAAAACACTAGTTTTTGATTATAGTTATTATTTCCATTGCCATCAAGCAGCCAATGCACATAATCCATGTAAACAGATTCATTATTTAACCCTTTATCTATTCATTTCTTTGTAACATAATGTAAAATGGACGAGTATTCCCGGGGCAGACAGGAAAAGGGTTAATAGTTCTCTGGAATAATTTAATCTGAAATACAAACCGTGCATCGAGAAACTTTGATCTCAGCACCATTACAGCCTCACAGGTGCTCTGCTTCAGCTGAAGTTCGATAGCTGTGAATTTCTTTCGCACTATTGCAACCATTCGGTCAACTTCTTTGGGCGCCACGGGTCGAGTTCGACTTTGTTCTTTCAGCAAGTTGACAACATGTGTTGTGAATTCATTGCAGGCCTAAACAGAAAAAAACTAATTGTGGAGACTAATTTATTAGAGACAGTAGACTGAAATTGAAGAGAAACAGCAATTTTTAAACAAGAAAATAGCATAATAAAAGAGAAACTTCAAATTACTTAGTATTTATAATGAGTGCTCTTAAATAAGTAACATCTAACTCTTCATAAATCAGATAAATGTAATCAGAATCTAACAAACTTTGTTAATATTACACATGCCTTCAAATTACCAAATTCACAATAGATCAACGTCAGATTCATGGAATTGCTCACATTAAGTGAAACTGAACAATTAATATTACAAGGTCATTATTATTATTATTATTATTATTATTATTATTATTATACAAGACAATTTCTTAAGCGCCGTAAGCATAGCTAACAGAGGCCAAAACCAAAAGAGCTTTACAAGAATGACGCATTAAACAAGGCATTAATATATACAGTGTAGCAATGATGGCAAACAGCAATCAGAAAACACATGATGTAAAGGAATGTGACATAACAAGGAGTAACACTTAGAATATTTGACTTTTATTTAGTCAAACTAGATCCGTTGGCAACACAAGTATCAGGTTAACCAAACAAGACCCAAGACAACGCTGACCTTCTATAGCCAACAATGGTTATTGTATTTGCTTAATCTGATAGATTTATGCTTTCTGTTTACCTGCTCATATTTCTCATACTCAGTGTGGTAGACCTGTCGTATTTGAGCCAGTTTAGCACGATAGTCTGAATGTTCAATTGTATTCTCCGGTGATTCGTGGCCAGTAGACAGAGCCTGTGTTGCGGCACTGAGAGATGAAGAACCGCCGCCTTTTTCAGGACCGGCCACTCCTTCGGCTATCAGCATGTTATCCAACCTCATAAGCTGTGGATCTGGTGAATTGTCTTCTTCACCGCCTCGAAAACTCAAACCTAGAAGTCATGAAACAAGAAGTTAGTTCTGCTCTGTGAAAACTAAGCCAAAGATAAAACAAATTTGAGTCATCCTATCAATATCGACAAACATATGCATTACATCAGTGCTATATAATATGACATATAGCGGAAGTTCTATATATCTCGTATCAGTATATTACATAAAAAAATTATATGCAGCATATATGAGATATATTTTATAATTTACAGTGTATGATCTCTGATTCTGATGCATGCTTGATTTTTATTCAAATTCCTTCCAGAATAATTTCAAAATAATCATGCATCTGTCAAAATCATGGATGTAACACACACACACACACACACACACACACACACCACGTCCTCAATATGATCTAAATCTAAAGTACCTAATGTTACACTAAGGGTCATTTCACGTCAAATCAGTATGCTTTTAAATAAAATTGGATGTCACTGTCTAAGATTTTGATGAAAATTGGCACAATTGTTCAAACTATGGGTCATGAAAGTTTGGTCGACCCGTGCCAACTCGTGACAGTAAAACTGAAATCACAATAAAGGAGACGAGTCATTCTGATCACAAGATGGCATTCTTGACACCTCGGGTAGAGTGCCCTCCTCCTGCAATCAAGACGCTGAGACGGCAAACCTGGAGACACTTCAACCATGAGATATTCGCACAATGTCTCCAGGACTCAGAGCTCTGTCACCCAGTCACACAAGGAGAAATGGCAACTGAACTAGCTAGGTGCTATCACAATGTGGCCACGAGTATCCTGGATGGCCTAGCTCCAGAGGTTGAATTGAACGTCCGCATCAGATCCTGTTGCCCGTTCTTCGATGCAGAGTGCCAACAGGCAAGATGCACTGCGCAACAGGCAGAGCAGAAGTACAAGGCAGCCCGTGGCACTGCTCGAGAAATGGGCACACTGGAGACCTGGCGCTCTGCCCAAAAACAAAGGAGGCTTGTGGAGCGCAAAGGTAAGGAGCATT
Source organism: Metaphire vulgaris (assembly GCA_018105865.1). Taxonomy (NCBI): domain Eukaryota; kingdom Metazoa; phylum Annelida; class Clitellata; order Crassiclitellata; family Megascolecidae; genus Metaphire; species Metaphire vulgaris. The sequence continues at coordinate 7,879,814 of CM030834.1, forward strand.
GGTGGCAGTCCATACACTAAGCAAAGACCGACACGAATAAATAAATAAATAAATATTTGCACTTTAGTTCAGAATGCTAGAATTAGTCTAAAGTCTATAATTTTACATCTCAATTCTCTATAGGCTAAAGAGACAAACCAATTTGCAACAATTTTAGTCAGATGTGGCCATTAAGTAATGTAACACTCGTAAAAAAGTAAACCTAAGGCACAATTATAGACTGTAGCTCACCTGTCCTTTCCTTAATTTCACAAAGAACTTGAAACAAAGCTGGTCTCATCCTGTGACAGTTCAGGGTGTGTTTTCTAAAATTTTCATGCAAAATACATCATTATGTATTGCACAGTCATTGATTCTTTTCTGATAAAGATAGGTGACTTGAACAGTTTATCACAGTGCTGTTTGTCTAAGAAATGTTTGTTCAGAGTCAAGAGGATGCATCATTAGAACAATGCCTCTCACATTAAAATATCCAAAGGAAAGCATACACGTCAGACTTTTACAGTAAATCATCATATAACAGCTGAAATTTCATAAATTTGATTGGCAGAGACTCTGTAAGAAGTGATTCAGATCAATTTTAAATTTCTATATTGCGGTCACTGCAAGTGCCCTGTCAAGGCTGTCATATTCTGTCAACCAATCTGAAATCTGTCAAAAGCTTTCAGCAACTTTTTTAAAGAAAACTAAATTCAAAATATAATCTCCTTAAAAGCTTTGGCCTTAGACAAGAATAACGAAAAATTATAAAATTCTGGTAAATTCCATTCAAAAACCAACCAAATGGCCAACAACAGATGAATATTATCACTGGCAATTGGATCCTATATTAGCAAAAGCGGGCTCACTAGCTATCAACTTGGATGATTTTAATGACCTTGCTTGAGCTTCATCTAAGCTCTGGTCTGTAATTGCCATGATTTGCTGCAGTATTTCTCCAATGTCCTGTTTCCTCCTATCCTGTTCCCCATTGATCGCATCTGGACGATCATAAGTAAGATTAATGCCTCCACCGATCATATTGCTTATACAGTGAAGGTTCTGGCTGTATGGATTTCGATCTGCCATCAGAGTGTTGTATGGTACTCTGTTAAACAAAGCAAGTAAAAAATCATTAAAAAACTCTTTTTGGTAACACCATAATGAATGCCACTTTCAGGCTCACAAATTGCTTTTATGGCAGTTTCTTAACCTGTTCTCGATTGAACCCCAGGGGTTTGGTGAATCAATCAATATCAGGGGTTCGGCTTCCATTGAGTAAAGCGAACATTTTTGGCTCGGGGAGTGAAGAAGGCATTTGGACCAGATAATTTAGTTCCTTGCTAACAAAGGCTAGAATTTATACTAATATTGCACCCATTTTATTGCAATAATTGCCAATGCTATTGCTTTGCATTCTTGACCTGCGACATTGACTGTTTTCTCCAATCGCCAATGCTGAGATAACTGTTAGTCCCTCACAAAGTCTATGTAGCACGATTATAGAGCACATTACAGAGCACCTGCATTTTCCGTATGAAGTGGTGCATACTTGGGTAAAGGGAACATGATACTAGTAACAGGTGGCCTATGGTTGCCTCTAAACACTTGCATTTGTTTCAAAATATCTTCCTCTACAGGCGTCTAACGTGATTGAGCCTTGGAAATAATCTAATAGCATTCACGCAGGTCACGCATGCACGCACACATTTTGTACAGGCATTTGAAAGCCAAGGAGGTCATAGACTCTGGTTGATAGCATCCGTGCCTGGCAAAGAAACTGTGCCACAGTCAACTGTTAAATGTACTTTTGAACAGAGCAAAAGTTAAAATGAGGGGAAGAGTATCAGAAGAACAATGCGGGTTCAAAGAAGGCAACAGATGTAGAAATGCAGTATTTATACTAAGGATGATTAGTGAAAGATACAAAGAGATGCAAAAGGATCTGTACCTATGCTTCATAGATCATGAGAAAGCAGTTGATAGCGTAAAACATGAAGAATGGTTCAGATGTCTGGAGAACATAGCACTTGATGGGAAGGGCATGATGATATTTCAATATCTGTACTGGAATCAAGAAGCAGCAAAGGGAGCTGAAGAAAAAAATAGAAAAATGGATACAAATTTTTAAAAGAATAAGGTAGAGATATGGGTTATCACCAGACTTTTAAAGCGAATATGGGGAAGAGATTATGCAAGAAATAGAAGAATTAGAAGGGATAAGGTAGGAGGAAAGAATATAAATGACCTACGATATTCAGTTGACACCACACTAATGGCAGATACAGAAAGAAAACTACAAAGGTTATTAGACAGAGTGACAGAAGAGAGTGAAAAGAAAGAACTAAGAATAAATACAAAAAGACATACTGCATGGTAATAACAAAAAAGGAAGAAATTCCTAGGTGTAGACTAAAATACAGGGAGATAGAAATAAAGCAGGTCCGTAACACAGTTCAAATATCTAGGAAGCATTTTCACAAGCAATGGAAAGAGTGAAAAGGGCATTGCAACCATAATAGGAATGGCAAAGACAGCCTTCACACAACTTTAAAAGATCCTCACAAATAAACATATTACAGCAACAACACGGCTCAGAATTCTTCAAAGCTATGTTTGGGCAGTTCTGATGTATGGGTCAGAAACATTGACGTTGACAAAAACAACAGAAAGGAAACTGGAAGCTGCCAAGATGTGGTTTCTCAGATGTATTCAAAAATTTTATGGACAGAAAAAATAACCAATGAGGCAGTACTAAAAGCCTTTGGTGTAAAAAGAAAATTGCTACAAACCATAAAAAAGCAACAGTTGGAATTTTTCAGACATCTAATTAGAAAAGACGGATTGGAAAATCTAGTCATAACAGGTAAAATAGAGGGTAAAACAGCAAGAGGAAGACAAAGAATAAAGTATACAGACAGACTAAAAGAAGCAACAAGAACTAAAGACAAAACAAACTGATAAGGAAAACCAGAAACAGAGAAAGGTGGAAATCCATGGTCGTCGACATAGAGATGCATGGCACATGAAGAAGGAAAAATGGCCAAAGTAAAAACACAAATTATGGCATATATGCACAACAAAGTAATAGTTAAGTCATCGAACTACTTAAAAGCTAACCAAATTAAACAAGTGAAGCTGAAATCGCATATGTAAAAGTTGGATTTCTAATTTTAATTTAATTTTGAAGCCTTGAAATAGTGTAATGAAACCATCACATTTAGTGCATGCTCCTGTTTCAAAAACATGCCATAATATCAGATCATTAAGATCAAATAAAAATTGAAAAAACGATATTTACATATTAGATTTCAGCTTCTCTCATTTAATGAATAGTGTTTATATTGTGCGATGACTTCACTGTTATTTTAGTTAGGGTTTAGGCGGCAATTTGTATTATTACGCTGTTGGACAGTGACGCCATTTTCCAAGGTACATCCAGTTTTAAGGTCTACCAAAATAACTGTTAGACCTTCATTATTTTTGGTAAAAGGTGAAACTAAAATGTAAAATCCAAAATTATGAGCTACGCTACGAGTTCATGGCTTAGCTCTGGTCAAAGTTAGGCTCGGATAGCTCAATACAATTGGATCAAAATTATGCCAGTCCACGACTACATTCACTTATTCCACAAACCATTGTACGAATAGATTCCTATGTGCCTGCATTCCCCGGCTGCGCTCATTTTCTACAAGCCTTGGCCATAGATGCTGCGGCTGGATCTGCATGCAATTAGAAATTAAAATACCTGAACACTGAGGTCCAGCTGCAAATATGTATGATGCATCGCAGACAAAAATCGTCAAACTGACTCTGCATTTTGTCAATTTAAAAGAAAGCGTTTCAACATGAGAACTGGAAAAACAAGACGAGAACGATGAGAATAGGAGGGTCTGGTACGAAGAGCAACGAAAGAGACACTTCAAAATGCTTTCATCCAATCTACCGTTGATAAAAGGAAACTAGCCAAAATATGCGTCTAACGACGAGATTTTTGCCGAATTATTTATTAAAAGACGATCGCCACTTCGATGTTAAAATTATTAATTACCAGAAACCGTAAACAAAGCGTCAGTCCACCACCAAAATGGCGGTGTGCAATCTGCGCTGGTTCTCTGATTCTCAGAACTTCAGAAGAATATCGACGTTAGCAGAGCCTTTGTTCAAGATGTTCAAAAACGAATGCTCGAGAGTAAGTAAAGTAAAGTAAAGTAAAATCTCGTGGATTTCTATAGCGCCTTGGAGTCAGCACAACAGTAGCTGCTTATTCTTAGGCGCTCAGCCTCTCTTAAAATAGCTATAGGAAAGGTGTGGGATCAGCCAGGCAATAGTCAATATCCGAAGGGCAGTGAGGCTAGGTCGTTACAGCTATGGCGGAAATGATTCGAAATGAGAGTCGATCGAGAGTCGCGGAACACAATCATCAAGCTAACTTGCAAAGTTGCAAACTATCAGAATCCTCTACTTATGCCTACACAGTTTACAACTTTGCAACGTATTTATGGCGATGGCTAGCTGAAGCGGAGACAGGCTCAGACAGCGTCAGTGGCGCGGCAAGGGCTGATGGCGCACGATGACGAAGTAAAGATTTTGCGCCACTCTAAAGCCCGTCCCACATGTGAAATAAAACTGAAATAAAATTGAAACAAAACACAGACCAACGAACGACGACATTGTTTTGTTTCAGTTTTGTTTCAGCGTCCCCACAACATGAAACAAAACAGAAGTGTTTCAGCAGAAGTAGGCGGAGCTAACCTCTGCCTGACGTTGCACATGGCATGGTTGTTGCTCGCTGATTGGCTAAAACACTGAAACAGTGAAACAAAGTTCAACATGTCGAACTTTGTTTCAGGGTCCTGAAACATTTTGTTTCAATTTTATTTCAGTTTTATTTCACATGTGGGGACGGTTGAAACTGAAACAAAACATTTTGTTTTGTTTCAGTTTTGTTTCAATTTTATTTCAGTTTTATTTCACATGTGGGACGGGCTTAACTCGCGAAAAAAGTTTGACTAGCAAAAAACGTCCTGGATACTTTTAAGTTTTAATTAGACATTAACTGCTGAAATTAGCCTAAATTTACGCCAGAAAACTAGTGGCATCTTTTTGGCGCCCCTCGCCTACGGCGCCCGATGGCATTTGTCTCTGCTCCCTCGCTACGCCACTGGTGAACGTCAAATCTCTGACCAGTGACCAAAATCCATTGACATTTTGGAATCTATTTGACACAAAATGAATTAGGCCTATTTGTGTGACTGGCATATCTGGTAGACGCATATCTTTCCTAATACGGAAGCGTTAATAAAATTAATAAGTTTTTTAAAATGCTATATATACATATATATATATATATATATATATATATATATATATATATATATATATATATATATACGGCTGGGCCTACTGACTGGCGTGACACAAAAAGACGGCCGCATAAGATCATTGGCGTAGCCGCAGAGAGCACAGGGGCCCAGTTAACCTCTGTACGTGAACCCTCCCTCTATTTGGGCCAGGATCGGTAGTGAGATTCGCGCCGGTAAGTAGTGGTAAAATCTCGTAAATTTATATAGCGCCTTGAGTGTATTGCAGCAGTAGCTGCAATTATTCTTGTGCGCTTAATCTTTCTTGAAATAGCTAGGCAAGGTGCGTTGTCGGACGGGCACGTACAGGTCAGTCGCCGTCAGTGTATCCACGAAGCGGCGAGTGAGTGATTGGGGTTGATAGGGATAGTTTAAAATTATGAAAAATCAAAGCGCTCAAGACGATGAAGTTATTTGCTCGTCAAGACTTCTGGCCCAAAAATGTACACTGTAGTTATGCACGTCTGTGGGTTGGGATCCTGGCTACACTGCATAGGATACCCGTAAACAGTATGCTGACTATAAAATTCACTATAGGCCTAATGCTGAGAAGCCCGGGGTCTAAAGACAAGTTCGTCTACGTAAACAGGTCACAGTAAGTCCCCGAATAATAGCTAGATTTGTTAGAAAATCGCTTTGACAACACAACGACGGCTAAATGGCTAAGCCACTATTTTTAACAGTTATAATCTCGAATATCATGATATAACAGACTCTGATGATAGGCTACGCTGCCGAGACCTATGCACAAAATAACAAAGTGACTTTTAAAAACGTCTTTTAATGCTTGAAGCTTCACTTACTCACTCGTGCTCATCCAGCGCCGTCGCTATAGTGACGCAAAGAGTAGCGGGACGATAAAATGATATTTTATGATATTTTTGCCGACACTTAAATTCTGTGACGGATTGAGAAATTAACGTTGCGCACCGTTTGACCACCAGCACAGGTGATCGTGGTTTACAGCATTTCAGATTTGAATGTTTATTTCTCTCTTTCTATGCCTCAAACTTTGTGTCTTTAAATCAGAAAATGTTTCTGGTCTGATTCTGTTGAAGCTCTTAAACGCAGTTCTGTGTACTGCTAAATTTGTCGTGTTCAAGCTGATTACTCGACGTTCTGGGTAAATGAATTGTGCGTTTATAGTTTAGTTGTTAATTTGTGCTTATATATGTATGTATATGTGTACGCATACAGGGTTTAATCTAAGCCTTTTCTGGGAGAAATTGCCCTTTCCCCCAGAAATTTCTAATTCCCCCCGGAAATTTTGGCATACAACATCAACTGACAGCAGCCCCCTAGCTAAAATTCTCCCTGGCTTTATCAATTTTTCCCCGGAGTCCAGAGTCCAGATTAAACACTGTATGTATATGTATATTTGTGCGTATGAAACAGGTCGATTCAAGAACCTATATTCTAAGCATACTTTGTGATGGATTTTACGGTTGTGTGTATTAGTTGCAATTAGAGAAAGAATATTTGTTAATAATTATGCCTTTTATGGCACTAATTATAATTCTTAAAAGTATCAATCAGTGGTGTTCCAAATTCGTCTGTAAAAGCCCAGGTTATTTCAGAGATCAGTCAGAGTAGAAGACTGTGAGACACTCGTATACAGTAAAAGCCAACTGGAAGAAATGTTTTTAAGATCTGGATATGAAAATACTCAATTTCTTGGAAGATCCCACAGACAGAGGAATAGCGTTTTGTGGTAAATGTGTTGCAGTTGCGTCATTAGTCAAAATATGTATAAAGATCTGGAAAAACTTTAAAACATTTAATCAACTGTCTTAGTGAAATGTCTACAGAAGAAACATGAAAAGACTTTGCCTCCAAGGTAAAATGCTCACAAATATACAGTGGATCCTAATTATAGAAACACTGATTACAGTGACCAACCACTTACATCAGCCCAACAATGATGGTCCAGATGGTGTCCACTGTCAGTTGGATGGAGGCAGTAATATCCGATTGAATGACATCCATCTGATAATGATATGCTTTTCACATCCATAGAGTGCTATTTGCACTTTATTAAAACAAGACAAGAAGTTCTATGACAGATTCCTCTGACGTTGAGGGGTCCTGATCAACTGACTCTTTGACCCTTTGATGGAGCAAATGGAGGGAATGATTCAGGTAACAGATGTTGAATGAAATAAGCAGAGAAGCAGCATGATATGATGATATCATTGTTGAACTGAAAAAGTGTGCATTCACAATGGTCAAAAGTCACATGTGTAGTGTCTCAGACTTTACTGTAGCTTGCACCACTACATTTTGTAACTTACATATAGGCAACATTGATAAGGAATTGAAGTTAGGTTTAGGCATTTGCAACAGAAATAGAAGTATTAGAAAAAGCAGGTTAGTTCAGGACATTCATTTTTTGTGGTCAAAGGAAAGAATTTGTGGATGAACCAACCTCCTTACCCTGCTTGATGATCCACAAAAGCTGTCTCATGCAAACCTTTACACTTTTGATTTATAATTGCTGATTTTTGCTTATTTTCTAGGTTTTATGACTAATTTTAGTATAGAAACTTTTGTTAATGAGTTTCCAAAAATATCATTTTGATATTTCAAGATATTAGGATTTATTTTCAATACAGTCAGGTATTGATTTTGAAATGTCTAATGAGCTTTGGAAATTGAATTATTTAGGATTTGATTTAATTTTTGAATTTAGATCAGAGTTTCAGCTGTGAGCCAGAATGGTTGATGATGGGTTAGTTTATACCTTATTGATTTTTTTGCTTTAGAGTAAATAAGTAAGTAAGTAGATGGCAAATGAAAGTAACTCTGATGCCAATGTAAAGTTAATAAATAACGATAACTAGTTGCGTAGAATGAGTGCACTAAAGAATGGGGGCTGCTGGGGCATTCAATAGGTGACGTAAAAGGTCAGTATAAAATAGGTTCTTGGGGTCACAATAGGCATACTGACACTGCCGCAATAAAGATTGATGACTTGAGGTCATGATCTTTCAGATTGAGTTAAAATTGCAGCCATCTACCGGTCAATTATCAAATAGACAGACATAGAGAGTGTATAACCTAGGCAGTGTCACCTTCACAGACTTTGTAGACTCTTTACTCTTTTCATTGATGCTGAAATTGCAGTGTTTATGTGTGTGGTTGCCCAGCAGTTATTGGACACCCTCTTGGCTCAACACTTGGGTTGTCAGGACACCCCCTCCATCTACCTCCATGATCGCTGCCTATGACGATAACTGTATATAGACCGACTAAATAGTTATGTTATAATTTGGTTTAAGGTTGTTAAAACCACTGGTTTTAAAGGACCGGTTAACCGTTTAAAAAAGGCCTGGTTTCGTACCTACATCAAAGCGCTTTGATGTTGCTGGCGTTGGAGCCAGCGTCCTGCACGGCTACATCAAATCGTGTTGCCGGCACCTATGCTGGCGTCCTGCGGCCTACATCAAAGCATTTTGATGTTTTCAAATTGAAATTACGGTTAACCGGTCAAGGTTAAAAGGACCAATCTTTGCTCTTAGGTCCGGTTAACCGTTAACAACCTTAATTTGGTTGCAAAGGCCATTTTTGTAACCTGCTTCTGATCATAGAGTGGTTGAATAAATGGAATTATGTATCATATGCTCTTCATCACTTTTCAGTCGCAATTTAATGAGTTGACATCTATCTGAGTTTTTTACACTATTAAAAAACTATAATTTATATATATATATATATATATATATATATATATATATATATATATATATATATATATATATATGAAGATTATGATCACTTTATTAGTCATAAGCGGAGTAAAACGGGAAAGCGACCAGAAAAGACTGTCGTCCATGAAAGAGAAAAGGCCGGAAGCATTAATCAAGATGCTGAGGATGAATTAATCAAATCTACAGGTCAGTTATTACAATTGTATTTGTAATTTATCATCATAAGGCATGGCTTAATGACTTTCTGCAGTTTTTAATGATTGAAGCTGTGTTCACTCATGGTTTTCAGTTTTATTATAGTTTAATTCAGGGGTCTCCAAAGTTTTTTAGCAACGGGCCACATTGCTGACTTCTGACGGCTCTGCAGGCCACATGCACAATAAATTAAATTTAGCAAAATATGCTATACAGCAAATGAATAACTGACAATAGCAGTCTATTTAATGCTGAATTATGATGCAGTGCAAAATGCAGACTGCAGAACATCAGTTTCAATTGAAATGGGTTTTAACTACTGTGATACATAAAACTGATGCATTTCTGATAAAATTGCATCAAACTGTGGTTCAAAGTGTGTAGTCCCTATAATAAGTAAGGATTTTAAGTGTTCATCGGGTAATGCTGATCTGTGGCAGGATTTAATGTACTTCATCTTAGAAAATGTTTTTTCACACAAAATATGTACTGCAGTTTCAAAAGCAGAAATGAATTGATGAGCAAACTTTTAAAAAATGAATAAACTGATCATATGTTCTGACTGATCTTTCTGGTCAATACCTGGCTCTTATTTAATTTGAATTTGGCACACCATCTGCTGATGCCCTAGGCATTATGATAGTGGCACTATAGAAGTTGATTGATTATTTGATTGATTGATTGATGGAAGGCATTTATAGAATTCTATCAAATTTCCTTCCTTAAATTTGTCCTTTGGGATATCACTGGATAGCAAATCAATAATTTTCATTTGCAAATCAGAAGTTAAGTCATCAATGACATAGTCAAAAGGATTTTCAAAGATTTTTATTTTCGATGAACATGCATCCAGATTGGATAAACATTCCTGGAACTGTTTTCTTGAACTTGAACGGATATCGTGAGCAAACAAGCATGCTTCACAGCTTCTTGACAATAATGTTATATTTGTCACTACATAAAAAGCGACTGAGGCAGCTTCTTGATAACTGATTCTCAAAAGGTGTCATTTTCTGATGGAACGCTTTAACTTTGGAGTAAAAATCACAGATCAGTGCTGTTTCACCTAGTATTCAAATGCTAAAGTCATTAAGATGCATGAATACTGGTAGATCTGCTGAAAATGCAAATTTCCAAAGCCATTCACTTTCTGTGGGCAACACCAATGGATGGTTCCTGTCATTTAAGAATCTTGTGACCTCTCTCCCTTCAAAAAATCAAGTCATAACTTTCCCACAGCTAAGCACATTGAAGTATGGCAGGGTAGGCCTGGAAACTCAGATTCTATGTATATCAGAAAATCATGAAAATGGCAATGACTGAGTCCATGAGATAGCATATATCTACGGTAAAGAGTAAGACAGCTGAAAGTTGAAACAAGTTATAATTAAAGTCTATGTCTCTATGATGCAGACAGCAAAAAAGAGGTCCTTATAATAGATTTGCGCATGTTACTCATTTCTTGCTGCAGGCCGGATTAAAGGTCTTGGCAGGCCGTATCCAACCTGTGGGCCTTATTTTGTATACCCGTGGTTAAATTCAATATTTAAAATCCAGCCAATGCTGTGTTTACCTGAGCCTTAATGACCAAAACAGTATTTGAAGAGCTCTTCAACTTGCCTTGTTGTATTTCTCCCAACTGAATTAACTAAAAATGCTGTTAACAGATAGCAATGGCAAAAAATTAATTTAGTTTATTTTGAAAATGGTTCATATTTAATTGATTATTCTTTAATGATAAATTATTTAATTTATAGTTATTAAAGCCTTGTAGGTAAAGCAAGTAGTAATAAACAATTTCTGGTTTGTTTTGCAAGTGTTGATTCAAAGTTGTCACTATAAGCTTTTGCTGTGAGTCTTGCAGTGGTGACCTATATTCACTATGATGCATTTCACTGATTTTAAACAGCATTGAACTTCATTATTACTTGAGAGGGCGAATTTTAAAGAATGTGAATTGCCTTAATCTTTTGAAGGACGTTGAACCTATTGTAAAAACAAGATTATAGTGATGTTATGTTATTTGCAACAGTCACTCTTAATCTACTGGTTACATTGCATCAAAAAGTTAAAAATTAATTGCTTTGGGGAAGTAGGCCTGTTTTGGCAGATTTGAATAATCCGAGGTTTGAGTTACTTATTGATTACTCGGTTGTCACAGTTAGGTTTTACTAAGAGTGTTTCATTTGTAGAACCGTATGTATGTACTGGAAATTTTCATTTGGATTTTCGAAGACTATGTGCCAAAAGCCAAATGACAGAGATTCCTGAGGTGAAACCAAGACCACATCGGCCAACATCACCTCAGTCAGCTTTTGTTGTTGATGAGAAAGTGAAAGCAGGAAAGGTGGGAAAGGACAAGAATCAACCACATCCAGCACATGAACCAGAATCAGAAATACCATCAGCCAATGATACTGGCGGTATACTTGTTCTAAAATTTATGCCGCTTTAATTTATGTTTGATTAGCTTTTCACTTTATTCATTATATAAAATCTTCAATAAATTTTAAAATCAAAAGGTACGATGATTGGACAGTGATGCCTTTATGGATGATGCCATTATTTAAATAATTTTATGTTATATGAATATGTAATAAATATAGAAATCAAAAGTGTAATAGATAGGTACGATAATTGAACACTGATGCCTCCATGAACGATGCCACTGTATATGAGAGCATTTCATCTTGCGAGCAAATTGAAAGCAGACGCTTACTGCTTGAAATATGCGGCACGTCCAGAACCATTGGCACGTTCTTTGCCATCACCGAACCTTTGTAGTCTAAGAAATAGTTTGAAAATTTGACTGAGAAAAAGCTTTTTTCTGTTGCCAACAGAGCCTTTAGAACAGCCTCCTAAAACATTCACCACTAAGGACAAGTTTGAATACTTCAAGCCATGCATTCAGGTTGAAGTGGAACATGTAGAGAAACAGGATCTGGTAACTGAAGTGTACATAAGAGGCAAGTTGCATGATTTACACATGTATACTCGATTCACTACCGGTAATTTAGTGACTGTTTAAAAATGAAATGTAGAGGTGTTGTCAAGAAAAATTGTAAAACTTTTCTTCATCTACGGCTTTAAATAATATTTACTATTTGTGATTTTCACTCAGAATTACAAAAATATTCTTTGTGATTCTGTCAATATTGCAATGCTACAATGAGGATAAACATATTCTGAATGATATTGATTGATAAATAAAAATTTGCAATTTTATCAAATAGTTTCCGTTGAACTTTGCTATTCCATACAAACTTACTGTGGAAGCAGAAAGGCCAGTGGTCAATAGTATATTAAAATAGACAGTATTGCTTAAGCAAAATAATTTTGGTCACTAAACAGTCTGCACTGATGAGGCATTTGTGTTTGAAGTTGAAAGAACCTTGGAATGATGGAAGACAAAAGGCATGGATAGCAGTACCTTTTAAAAGGATAGATCATGAAAGATGTGGGGAATTTTGTGTTTTTAAAACAAATGTTTAGGAAATCAAATATTTATGATTCTTCAATACAGAATCATTTTTGATTGGTCACTCATCATAATCGTGGTCAGAATGGTCAGACAGAATTGATCATTCAAATGTGTCTGCTGAGATTTGAGTGGTTATATTGTGATTAGTTTGTAAACGGTTTACTGAATGGAAAAGCTCCCTTCCATGTCATGGCAAAAAGAAATAAGAAAATGTTGAGATATCTTTTCAATTAGTGCTGCTACAATGAGGAAGAACATATTCTAATGATTTGTTTGATGTTTTATTTCCTCATATGAGTTATTGTGCCTCTGGTTTTATGAATAGGAAACAGACATTTTTTGACTTCTTTTCCTTAAGTTAATGTTAAGTTAAATTCCTTAACACGTTGACTGCGATAGGATGGATTCCTAGGACGCGGCTGGTGTCGAATGCGTTCATGCATGCGTGACCAACGTGAATGCCGCTAGATTATTTTCAAGGCACAATCACGTTAGACGCCTGTAGGGGAAAATATTTTGAAGGAGATGCGTTTAGAAGACATCTGTTACTAGTATCATGTTCACTTTACTCAGGTATGCGCCAATTCATAGGGAAAATGCCGGTGCCCTGTAAGGTGACGGACCAATAGTTAGCTCAACAATAGCGATTGGAGAAATTACTGCCATAAAATGGAAACAATTTCAATTTAAATTCCAACCTTTATTATCTGGTCCAAATGCCTCCCTCACACCTCGAGCCAAAAATTGTCCGCTTCATTGGATGGAAGACTTGACAATGCAAGCCACGTAATTAGCCTACATCGTAGCAGGAATTCTCCGGGTGTACGCTTATACGATGCGTCAGGGAGGATTATAATTACGAGGCTGTGGATGAGTATATTGTGTTTTTTGAACAAATGTTTATAGGACAAATATTCATACATCTTCCATAGAATACGCCTTTTTGATTGGTCACTCATTCTAGTAGCTAAAGGAAGCAGAAGAATGATTCCAAGATCCGTATAAGCTAAAATAGTTTTCATTGAACTAAGGACGTCATATGACGTCCCTAGCGCCCTGAGAAACCAAAATAAGGACGTCAGTTGACGTCCCTAGCGCTCAACGTGTTAAGTTAAACAACTGATGAGGCATTTGTGTTTGAAGTTGAAAGAACCTTGGAATGATGGAAGACAAAAGGCATGGATAGCAGTACATTTTAAAAGGATAGATCATGAAAGATAGGGAATTTATGCTCTTATAAAATGTAAGCACAGGAAATCAAGGAAGTTATGATTGGTTCAATACAGAATCATTTGAGCAGAAGCACTCATCATAATCATGGTCAGAATGGTCAGACAGAATTGATCATTCAAATGTGTCTGCTGAGATTTGAGTGGTTATATTGTGATTAGTTTGTAAACGGTTTACTGAATGGAAAAGCTCCCTTCAATGTCATGGCAAAAAGAAATAAGAAAATGTTGAGATATCTTTTGAGTGCTGCATGAAATTGGCAATTGCTAATGGCTTTGTTTGATGTTTTATTTCCTCATATGAGTTATTGTGCCTCTGGTTTTATGAATAGAAACAACATTTTCATTTTTTCCATGGTTAATGTTGTTAAATTAGTTAAATGTTCTGATAACAGTGCAACATCATTTACCCATGGAATCATGGATTAGCCAAACTGAAGCATTAGTTGGACCTGATAATTATTGTTTGCATGATGATGATGATGATGATGATGATGATGATGATGATGATGATGATGATAAAAAAAATAATGCACTTCTAATGCACCCATTCTAATACCAAAGGGCATCAATTGATGGTACTTCAAATCCATCCGCAAAGACCAGGTCATTCCAGAGATCAGTCAGAGGGAAAGAGCAAGACCGACTATGGAGGAAATGCTAATTGAAAGAGATGTGTTTTAAGCCTGGATAATACTATAATGATAATCCTATGTTTGCCTGAAAGTATCTAATTAATTATAATTTTTTTTTCATTTTGATACAATTTTTTAAAATTCAAATTGATAATGTTTCAGTAATGGTTTAAATTCTTTGGATTAGTTTTTGACTGATTTTATGATGTCCTTAAAATTCTCTCAGCCATTTTGATTGACGATTATTTTGCTTGTGTACTGTAACTGTAATTTGACTTTTTCCAGGCTGGAAAATTGATGTGCCCATGATGAATATTCTTAATCAATGTTGGACTGCACAACCAAAACTACAGAGCATAAAGTAACATACCGTAGATCCAAGTTCCAACTTTTTTATTAAATTATTTTATTATCATTAAATAGTCAGAGATAATTCTTCTTGATGCTGAATTTTTTCATTGATGAATACCTACTTAGATGCTTGAAGGCAAAATGAATTCATTCAATTATAATTTGCCATAAAGTCGTTCATTTGAATTCTAATTGAGAGCATAGCTTTGTCTTTAGTTTTTATTGTTGTTTTGTTTTCAGTTTGTGGCACACAGGTTTAGACCACACTACTCTGCAGATGCTTGGATCTATTACTAGTTCTTGCACCAGTCTCAAGTTTGTCCTACCTTTGATGATTCATGTTACTAAACTTGATACTACTATGTGTCTATGAATTCATGAATTCAGAAATTACATATAACTCATTTTGAGAAGTCCAGATTAATTGACTTCAGTTGAGTCTCTGTGTGTCAAAAGAAATTTGGACCAGCAGAAATGATACAACTGATTTCTGTGAATTTAGTCAATGTTAACTAATTGTGTCCATGTTGTCCGAGTCCATAGGAACAAAGTTTTACTGTTGATGCTTAATAAATGTTTTCTGGCTTGATGCATGTGTGCGCAAATTTACCATCTTTTAGGTGAAGATTGAAAAGAACAATGCTAAATGAAAGATTTTCTCTTTGGTACAGTTGATGTGTAACAAATTACACTAAATAAGTAGTCTTGTTTACAATTATCATAATTATGTTAATTTTCATGTACTTATTTAAGAATGCTTTTCAACTGATTTTTCATTGTTATATTAATTATTTCTACAGAACGCTTATACTGGATAACAATCCTGTAAAATCCGAAGCTTGGGGACTGCTGATGGGCGAGAATAGTTCGTAAGTGTTGTTAGCCAATTGCACAGTTCAGCATAAATTGTAAAGCAGTAACAGTTGCATGACTTTACTGTCAGTCAATTAGACAATCAGCTGAATCAAGCCTGATAATTACTTGATGTGATACCTATGGGATATTTTACATTGACTTGCTTTGGCTTCCTATAAATTAAATTTAAAGTTTCTGTCTAAATATGAAGCAACCATGGTTGAAAAGAAAATTTTTGTTTAGTCCTACTCCACAGCTTATTGCTACTAGCACACTATTGATTACTATTATATTACCTATCAATCAATTATACAATCAATCGCAGAAAACTTCAGTGCCATTATAATAAAGCATTTAGTATCAGTTGTTGGTCACTTCAGAATGAGAATCATAGTAAAACATCATGTCCATGATGGTTTGTAGTTGAGAATCCATAAGTCAGTTGACAAGTTCCTGGTTCCAGCTAAGGAGGGTATGCAATCAAGAATAGATGAATTTTTAGCCAAGATCTGAAAGTTGAAAGGCATTCAGTAAGCCTGGGTCCGGCAACAAAAAAACATGTTTCCCTATGATGCTCCTGCAATATGGTATAAAAAGATTTGTGGTGTAAAAAGAGTTAAAGCATCATTAGAAAGCATATCTGAGTGCTGGTGATCTTGAAGAGCGAGTAGGAAGAGGATGTATGTTGACTGGTTAGTGTGAAGTGTCTTATGGACCAGGAGACAAGTCTATCATTTGTTTGATAGGCAGTCATTGCAGTGTTTTTATGAATTTAATAGTTTTTGGATTGTAAGACTCGTTCATCTCTTATGTAAGAACTTAGCACTGTAAAAGTAAGTAAAGTCCTTCCCAAGCACTCAAGGCTCATAGGGCGGCGCTGACCTCCGTTACCAAGGCCCTCAGCCAGGCGACTGGTGCAAGTTACATGATACGGAGCCAGTGTTCTCATGCAACGCGCCTGTTTACTTCGCGGATTAATCCGCTACTCATTTGCCATCGCCTTCTGGTGAAAGAAGGCTGAGTCGACCTTAGGGCTCCTGCTGGAGTTGAACCCACGACCTTCTGCTCCATCGTCCAACTTTGTTACCATTCTGCTAACTTCCTGCCCCAAACTTCTGCTAACTTCCCACCCTGCCTGGTGTGTGTGCTGACACACACACACGCCAGGGCAGCATCTTGATCGTGATCACCTCAGAGGTAGAAATTGAGATCTTCAAAGTTGTTTGGCTACTGAGTATGATTCATCAGTTTGCCATAGACTCAAGTGTTGCCAATCTATAACGTACCAATAGTTTAAAATAAGGGAGCAGATTATGTGAGGATGTTTTTGACTGTTTTAAATATTTGCATCTCCATTGAGTTTTTTTCATTCCATTCATTTCCGTATTCTTTCAAAAATTATATTTAAAAGATGACATTAAACTGTGGTGTGTTTTTATTTTCCAGCGTGCAGCATCTTTCTTTGCGTTACTGTAACATAACAGATGCAGGCGCTGAGAGCATTGGAAGGGCTATTGGAACTATTGAAAAGCAAAATCAGAAGCTTATTTCTCTGAATCTTACAGGAAACAAGATCACAGATGTTGGTGCTGAGCACCTAGCTAATGTAAGTATGAATTGTTGAAGTGATTAAAGTCTTTACTGTAGGAGCATATTGTCAGATTTCTGATGAAATTTTAAAGTGCTTCTTAGCATAATTCATTTAAAGTTTGAACGGTTTTGTTGTACACAATTCTAAGTCCTCAACTGATACTACTTTGCAAATGTTATTAGTTTTTGCTAGCCTATTTGCTTAGGTTTTTAACACAAGGCTTTTAGGAATTTAGAGAAAATACCAGACTTAGTTCTATGTTTATTGGCATAAATAAAGTGAGCATTGCGCCTTCTATAACGTTTCATGGTCTTGATGCTGTGCAGTTATTTCTGTTGTCGCGTGTAATGCACTTTGGAACAGAGAAATCTTACATTGCAGTTAAAAAATTGAAACTGGAGATTAGAATAGCAATTATTAAAGTTCAAGAAAATTTTGACCATATCTCACATGGTCTTTTATTATATACTTCTTTTAGTTTCTCTTAAATGATGATATGTACCTAGCTAGGTAATTCCCGTAGACTGTTTCAAGTCTATGAAGCTGCAAATCTAAATGATCTGTAACCTCCAAATCACTATAACTGGATGATTTTTTGGCATATAGTGTCAGTGTCCGGATCTTGGTTTCAGATATAGCTGCAGTTGTAACTGTCACAAATACAGTGTACTACTACTACTACTGCTGCTGCTGCTACTACTTCTACTGCTACTACTGCTACTGCCACTACCACTACCACTATAAAATAAAATGTGATTTAAAGTGGTTTTGGAGGCTAAGTAAGTCTGTGTAAAAACCACTGTAGTAACTCTCCGTATTCAATAACCTAGCTATCCCAGATACCGATAACCTTTGAATCCATTTACTCTTTCAACTGTCACTCCCACCTCGTCCAAACTGTTCCATTTGTCCACAACCCTTGCACTATAAAAATTTTCTTTCTTGGACCCACCCTCTGCTTAAAGGTGATTACCACTATCACTATTAATGAATATGTATTCAGTTATACTTTATAAAATAGGGTGTGCTGTGGAGCAGTGGTTAGCACACTGGTCTGCCAATCTTGAGGTCCATGGTTCAATCAACTCCTGGCCACGGCAGAAACTTTTCGGTTGTTTCTGTCCCAAGCGCTCCCAGTTGACTCAGCTGTGAATGAGTACATCGGGTGTAAACTTGGTGGAAGGAAAGATGGTGAGGGAAAGGCTGGCAATCGCTCTCATTCAGCTGTTGCCATGTAAAACTGAAGGCGCTAACCCCTTGGTTCTCCGTACAGGCGCAGAACCCATGGAGTGTACCTTTATACTTTATAAAGGGTTCTAGAACAATTCGGAGACAGACAATTTGGAGCGGACAATTCGGAGCGGACAATTCGGAGACGGACAATTCGGAGCACAGTTTAACCCTAACTCTAACCTTAACTCTAACCCTAACCCTAAACCTCACCCTAACCCTAACCATTATAAAAAGTCATATTTTAAAACAGTTTTACAACTTTTTACAACTTTTGGGGCGATTTTTGTCCCTCTCCGAATTGTCCATCTCCGAATTGTCCGCTCCGAATTGTCCACTCCGAATTGTCCATCTCCGAATTGTCCGGTCACCTTATAAAGAAGATGTGGCCTTTTACTTTAGGTGGCTACAAACTTATATTAAGTGAAAGGTTTTTAAAGGAAAGAAAATTGTGCAGGTACAAAATGGTCTCCATCTTGAAGATCAATATTGAATTATTCACCACGTTGATCTCATATCATAGAATGATGATGGTGAAGACGACAACAAAGATAATGATGATGATGCTGATGAAGGTGATGGTGGCGTTGATGGTGACGATGACAATACAGTAGTAAAGTGTGGGAAAATGCATGAAATCATTTTATTTTATGCCATAATAGTTCTTTACTGTATTCATTTAGCAGCAGAGGCTGAATATTTAATTAAATTTGACTGAACACAGACTGATTCGTGATGTTCATCTATTTCCAGGGTCTGAGAATGAATCGCACGCTTCTGTGCCTATCCCTTAGCAGCAATCTTATTGGTGATGTGGGAGCAGAGAAACTAGCAGACGTATGTGCAACAATTGTGCATGGTCTTTTAAAACAAAGAATTGTATTAAATTCTGTGCAAAAGGACTTTTTTTATTGATGATGGCAGAGATTTCTTTGCCTATTGACATAGCAATAAACTTTCCGATGCTCACTGGTGAAAATTGTATTTTCATATTTTCAGGTCGTTTCAAAATTTCCACTGAATCATGAGGAAGTTGTATTGAGACGAACATTGCTTTCTTCAAATGCAGATAGAAAGGTTGTCACAGTAAGAAATGGATTTTAGTTGACATAAGTTGATTGCATAGGAGCTTTGCTATATTGAAAGCATACATGAAACTTGTTGATAGTTTGAGTTTAATACTTTATGCAATATAAATTGTATGTCACATTTGATTTTTTATCTGCTGTTTTAAATTGAATCAGCATCCGACCACCTGTGGGCTGGGTTCAGTGTGCCAGTCAAACATTTGTACTGATTTTTAAAGCATATTGCTTGGAGCAGTCACTTCTATAGAAATTCAGTCATATGTTCCATTTCAATACCATCCATCAATTATACGCTGAGTGTGTATTAGAGATGTGCGGGTACAGCAAAATGCCTACCCTACCCGTACCTGTGAAAAAACTTCCTTACCCTACCTGTCATTGTACCCGTACCCACGGGTACGGGTACAATGACCCATACCCGTATACCCGTATCCGTTTCTAGAGACTATAGAGAGGCAACAACATTAATGTATTAAGAAAAGCAAAGCACTTTTGTTTTTGGCCTTCGTCATGTTTACGGCGCTCTATAAATCGTCATGTATAGATAGATAGATGGATAGATAGATTACATTTTTGTACATTTTTTCAACATGTCATATGTTGACAAGAATTTTTTAAAAGAGGCACATGTGTAGATTAGGACAGATCTAGGACTTAGGAATCAAGATAATCCACTTGGCAAATAGTAGGCCCAGGTTCTTTCTGGGGTACTGGACTACTGGTTGTTAACATTGTGTAATATAGCTAGTCAGCTAGCCTAAGCCTACATGAATGTCAGACATGGACTAGAAGACTCGATGGGCCTGTTTAAAATATTTAGTAGATATAGTTTAGCTATGAGAAGGCATTAGAGCTGACGTTAAACAAAAAAACGATTTACCAAAGGAACATTATCACTGCAGGACACCATTACAATGATTTGACGTTTGATTATGTTTGCTACTTTACTGATGACGTCAGATGACGTCATTTGTATTTCCTTTATGCTTTCAGTAGGTAAAATGCATGCAGCGGCATATAACTGTCTGACAAACTGAACGCGATATACAAGTTACACTAATACACTTTACTCAATAATATTTTTTCTATTACTGCACTGTCAAATTGGCTAAAAATAAAGAAAGGAGTAAGACAGGGCTGTGTTATATCACCGTATCTGTTTAACATCATGGCAGAAAAGGTAATGAGAGAAGCACTGGACGGTTTCACGGGGGGCATTAGAATAGGAGGAAAGAAGATTTCAAACTTAAGATACGCAGACGATATCATACTATTCGGTGGCTCAAACAAAGAACTACAAGATTTGGTAACTAGGGTGGATAAAATAGGAAAAAAATACAACATGATGATTAATATTGATAAAACCAAGGTAATGGCAACAAAAGGCAAGAGCTGCAACATCAAAATTCAGAGTACAGTATTGGAACAGGTCAACACCTTCCCGTATTTAGGTCCATCATATCAGACGACACTTCAAGCAAAGCCGACATAAGAAGCAGACTGAATAAAGGACGTGGAGCGGGAACATCATTAAACAAAATATGGAAAAGTCACAACATTCCTGTGAGCACAAAAGTCCGGTTAATGAGATCAATGGTGTGGCCAGTCGCCACATATGGCTGTGAAAGCTGGACAATAATGAAGGAAGATGAACGGCGCATACAGGCATTCGAAATGAAAGGTTTAAGACAAATAATGAGAGTTTCCTGGAAAGCAAAGAAGACGAATGAGTGGGTAATGGATAAAGCAGGAGTTCAAAGAACCCTACTGGAAACAGTAAAGAAAAGAAAACTGAAATACTGGGGACATATTATGCGAACAAAGCAGGAATGTCTGGAGAAGGACATAATGCAGGGCACAATGCCTGGATCACGAAAAAGAGGCAGACCAAGAAAAAAGTGGGAAGACAACATCAAAGAGTGGGCAGGACTCACTATCGAGCACGCGATAAGAAGAGCAGAAGATCGTAACATCTGGAAGATGACAGTTCATAATGCAGCCAATCTTCGGAGCGAAGACGGTTGAAGACAAGACAAGACATTACTGCATTGCTAATTTGCTATAGTAGTGAGAAATGAAAACAAAAAATCTTGCTTTTATGGGTAAAAACGGGTGTACCCGTACCCGTAGCACTATACCCGTACCCGACCCGTACCTGTAAAATGTGTACCCTATCCGTACCCATGGGTATGGGTAGGGTATACCCATGGGTACGGGTATACCTGCACGTCTCTAGTGTGCATACTAGGATGGCCTTCCACCACCTTGAACACTGTGCTACCAGCCCATGAATGGAATCATATTGCCATACACTGTTTTCAATGATTTTGAATAAATTCGCAAATTGGTTTCCTTTATCTTTGTGTTTTTGTACTTATGGGTGTCACTGGTAATGTTGTATGTGCATTTAAAATGGTGATCAGAACTTTAAGAAATTAATTGAAGTGATGCTTGGTTATCCTGTTCAGCCTCTCAGTAGTCGGAAGGACGACCGACCTGGAAGTGTACGAAGTAAGGACTCTTCTAAAGGAAAGACTGGAAAAGGGTCTTCTAAAAAGGTGACTTTTGTGATGCCAGTGTATAAATATCAAGGAGGAGTTTTGTTGCAGTACTTGTTTTATTTGGTCATAGTTAGTTGTACATTGTTTACAAATTCAGTAAGTAATTAATTAATCATGCTTGCACACATTTATTGTACTTTATTATTCATAGATGTTGCTTAAGTTGAGTATCAAATGAGTGTTATTGGCTTTTATTTTATTTTCAACTAATTTTATAAATTATGTAATTGTATTTTTGTCTTATTCTGCAACCGAATCTTCAAATTTTTTGTGATATTTTACTTTTTTAAACCCAAAACATTTAAAAATTGAGCAGAAGGTAATGGTTAAGGAGTGAATAAATTTTATTTTTCAAAGGCATTCTTAGTTTCATCTGTGACGTTGCCGGTCAGCTTGGCATCAAGTGACCAAACTGAGAACTGGTGACTGAATACTATTTTCTATTACTTATTTTCAGAGTGAGACTAAAGTAGGAAAAGAAGATGACAGCAAACATGAAAAATCCAAGATTTTAAAGGCTAAAGATTTAGAAAAGGGAGCAAAGAAAGGTTAGAGAAGGCTTCTATTGCTTTGCCTCATCATTAGTCTTTACACTTTGGCATTTGTTATGCTATTACTGCAAGTTACTTTAGGCATATAATATTTGAAATATTTATTATAATAATAGCAACAATATCGATAACTGGGCTTTAAATGGTTTAGTAGGATCCCTCGATTGATACCCTTGAGTATTAGAAATGAGAAATGGTGCTATAGAAGTGCATAATTATTATTATTCCTGTGTTAAATTTGAGCAACATTAAATGTATCTGTAATATAAGTGTAACTATATTACATTGCATTAGCTTGGAAGTGCTGTGAATCTTGAGTGTTCTGGTGGAGAGGATGCTCTTAATTTTGGAGAATGGGCAACAGAGTTTGGAAAACAGATTAGAAGAGATTCGCATAAAGATCCTGGTTGTGTATTTCAAAGGATTGGGCTGGCTGGCTACTGTAAGGGAATTGTAGTAAGAAAGCAAGGAGGGAGTACGGAATATGAAGGTCAGCTCCTTTATAGTTTGATCTGAGAAGAAATGGAATGGGATGGAGGGCATGGCAAGCCAGACAAATTTACAGATAAAATGGCTTTAGGCTGAAAGAGAAAGGGTTGAGAATGATTCCATATCGGACCTATAGAGAAAATAGAGTTGAATGGAATGTCTATTGCTTTGCTTGACAGCTTGGGAGTGTTTCTCTTATATGGCATATTCATGCAAATGAATGCAAGAGACAGTTTGATTCAGTGATTTATGAAATCCACAAAATCATTTCAGAAGTTAAAAACTTCAATATTAAGCAAGCAGAGTTGACACTGAGTTGACTGAATTACATACTAGAAAACTGATCTAACATGGCAACTGCAGCCTATAGTAGACCCATTAGGCAAACTTTTAACACACACACACACACACACACACACACATATATATATAATTATATATATATACATATATATTGTTATTTATATGTGGTTTGTGAATGCTTTGGTGTGGTGTTTTGCAGTTGGCAGCTCCTGGAAGTTAGGTAGGAGCATAATAAGCTAAACCACATTGTTGAGATGCTGAGCTGGTAACCTTGATGCATTTGATATTGTCTGCCTCATAAATGCTTTGATCTTACTTTTGCTCCATGCTACAATGAGTTTTAGTACAAAACAGAAATTAATTGATCTATGAACTCTAATAGAAAGAGCTCTGGGGTTGTTTAAAGGAAAGGTGCCAATTTTCAAGACTTAAAACTGGAGTTTTAATCGAGAATTATGAACTTGCTGTCCTTGTTGGAGGCATGAGCATACATGGGAATAGAGTCATGTTCCAGGCTTCAGTAGCAGCAATATTCCTGGTATTCATAATAGAATTGCATTCTATTCTTCAGTAGTAACATTATGCGATATTTTTGCATTAGAACCTTACTTTCGAATGTACTTTTCCCTTGAGTTGTAAGTCTTTAGTAAACTACTTTATGCATAGATGCAGGAGGTGAAACTGCTGTGATTGGGGGTTGTGTAACATAAAATGTTTTCAAAATTATAGTTTTTGACTGTATAGAAACCACATTTTGGTATAGATTTTGGATGAGTTCAATTAATAAAATGGGCTCTGTGAGACTGAATGCACCATTCAGAGACATTAACTGTTGTCCTAGGATGTCTTGTGAATTTGCTTGTGATTTCTCATAAGATGTCAACATGGCCCCAGTTGTGATAACTGTACATGTTATGATATTTGTCTTTCATTTGTGTAGCACATGATTTTTAGCGATGTCATTTTGTGCATAGTTGTCCCGGAAACAGTAAACTTAATCTATTATATGCATCAGAGTTTCGTTCTAAGCAATTATTTGTAATGGGATTCTGCTGCATTTATTTTGACATGTTGAGTAATAAACAAAAATGCCAGGGTTAAAGCATTCTTAGCTCGATGATTGACTTGGCTTCCTATTTGCTGTTTAATATTTTGTATTTGTTGTCAAGTGCTGATGTTATTCTAATATCGGTGGTAAACCGCTACCTCTGATGAAAGTAATTAGAAATTTTCTCAGATTTTCAGTTGCATTTGCTTCCATATAATTATACATATGATATACAATACTTGAATTATTTAGAAATATTTTATTATGTAAATTTTACAATTTTGAATTGTCATGAAGATCAGGCTACTCGAAAAAACAGCAGTGGAGGTATATTACATGTCTTTCTGTAATAATCCCAATTTTCAGTCTTTTTGAAACTGTCTTCATTTGATGAATGACTTTATGCCACTAATATTAGATTTTCACAATCATTGCCTATTAATTGTACTATCTCAGAGGCATGCCATATCATAGTTCAATAGATGCTGTAGCCTATAAATTCAAAAATAATTAGTATAAGATGCATCTCAAATTGTTTAAAGTGAATTTCTGAAATAATTTGCAGAAAGCAGTTTTGATGTCCATGATCATTTTATTTGGTGCTGTGAATATGTTATAGAGATTTTATTCCAATCAAATTTTAGTTTAAATAATTTTCATTTTGAATTTTAAAACTTTAAATAGAAATTTTGGCCAAACACAGTTAGTAGTATGACTAACAGTAATTTAACTAATCGTGAACTATGTTGGCAATTTATGACAGTTATGAGAATAGACTTCTTTCAGAGCATGCTTTTATGCTTTTTTACATATTCTTCTAATTTGGATGATTGCTGTGCTGTTATAAAGAAAATTATGATAGAATCTTGCTGTTGTTTAATTAGCATTTCTTATCTTCTTGTTAGTGTGTTGTTTTTATTCAGTGCAAAACATCATACTCTTTGATTAAATAATATTGGTAATTGCAAGAAGACTTTTGAAGTTAGGCCACTAAATAAATCAGTACTTAATGCATATATATATATTAATATATATATATATATATATATATATATATATATATATATATATATATATAGTCTATGCCATCGGTACTTAATTCCCAAGGGTCTTACAGAAAAAATAATATTGTCCAATGACATATGAAAATATATGCGCTTCAGCTCTCATCTGGATTCAAGTCTGAGGTGGGATATATATTTCTTTATGCCCTCAGTACTTTGTTCCTGAGGGATTTATGGTAAAAATTGTCCAGAGACATATAGAAATTGTGTGGTTAACTCTCGTCCAGTTTATGATTTGGGAAAGATTCTTGGAAGGCGATTGCTTTGAAGAATTGTAGTGTAACTGACAAATGCTGGAAAAGGAAACTGCCTTCTTTTTTTGTCTCCAGATTGTTGGGCTAATCGTCGACCCAGCTAACTTAGAAAACAAAGGGTGTCTTGGTTGATGAGACGTAGCATCTCAAATGCAATAGGCAGAATATTTTCATCATATTTTCTGTGGCACCATCCCATTTTGTTATATGCTGCGATAGAAGTTCTCTGTAATTTTTTCATTATTTTAAAATCAAGTTAACAAATTTAACAGCAATGAGTTTCATTCTTAGTATTATATTGGCAGTTTGATGGTGTTTAATGTGAAGTTGGGTTGATCTAGATTGCATCAATCTTAAACTATATTGTTATATAATTAATTAAAAATGATGAGAATGGCCTGAAATTGTCATAGCTCACTAATTTTGTGTTTTTCTTCAACTGCTGTCAGCTAATGCAGTAACACTTGTGTCAGGTAATTTAATATGTTTTATGCCAGAACTTTTCATATCTGTGGATTATGGAAAGAGAGCAAAACAGTGACAATTTGTTGCTTCCAGTATATACAATATACATGCATTAGAATATTTCTAACTGTCTATACAATCACTAGCATTTTAAGTACCAGTAATCATATTGGATTCAGCTCCTTTACAAGAAAAAGTCTCCAACTCTGCAATTAACCATCTGTGTCCAAATCAATACATCACATTTGGTGCAACACTCAGGTCTCACCTAAGCGTATCGGCCACCCTGCAGACCCCCACACGTTCCATTCCTACCCCCAAACTCCCATGAATGAATCAGGTCTCACCTAAGCGTATCGGCCACCCTGCAGACCCCCACATGTTCCATTCCTACCCCCAAACTCCCATGAATGAATCAGGTCTCACCATGAATGAATCAGGTCTCACCCCATGTTCCATTCCTACCCCCAAACTCCCATGAATGCCAGGTCTCACCCTCAGCCAGCAGACCCATACAGGTTCCATTCCTACCCCCAAACTCCCATGAATGAACCAGGTCTCACCCAAGCGTATCGGCCACCCTGCAGACCCCCACACGTTCCATTCCTACCCCCAAACTCCCATGAATGAATCAGGTCTCACCTAAGCGTATCAGCCACCCTGCAGACCCATACAGGTTCCATTCCTACCCCCAAACTCCCATGAATGAATCAGGTCTCACCTAAGCGTATCAGCCACCCTGCAGACCCCCACATGTTCCATTCCTACCCCAAACTCCCATGAATGAATTAGATTTGTTTCAATGCAAATTGCAATAAATTTGGAATTTTCTCCATCC
This sequence comes from Metaphire vulgaris, assembly GCA_018105865.1. NCBI lineage: Eukaryota > Metazoa > Annelida > Clitellata > Crassiclitellata > Megascolecidae > Metaphire > Metaphire vulgaris. The sequence continues at coordinate 7,907,091 of CM030834.1, forward strand.
AGAGCAATGCCAATCCTTAATCTTTTTCAGGTTATTGCTGTATTTTCTTCCCCAGTTGACAGATTTGTACACGAGTGTGAAGCAATATACTTTGTACAAAAGAAATACTGTGATTTGAATCTCTCTTGTGTTGTGGTAATTTTGTTGTTGTTTTTGGCTTTTGCTGCTTTCTCTTTTATTTCAATAATACAGTGTATTAATAATAATAATAATAATAATAATAATAATTAATTATAATTAATAATATCTAATAATAATTAATAATACAGTGTACTGCACTGTAATAAGCTATTGGAACCATATTATTTATAAGAGAAATCCTTGTTCACTGCTACAGAAAATTAGCTACTCGGAATTTATTAATTTTTGCCCCTAGATTGATGGGTGTGGTTGAGAAATGGTAAGATTCTAGCCATGCAGTTGGAGGGTAGTGGGTTCAAATCTGACCATATCCACTGCAGAGCAGCCTTGGACAAGTTGTTTGTCCCTTATTGTCTGTGAGGAAGGCAATGGGAAATCACCTCACTCATCTCTGGATAGTTTAGAAGCCAATTGGACCTGTCTTAGGGCAGAAAATGCATCACCATCATAGATGGGTTAGCTGATTTAGCCTCTTTAGCTATGAGCCTACATCAGTGTTGGGCAACCGTTTTTGGTCCCAGGCACCCTGATAAAAAAATTTCACCATGGCACTCCTCCACAAACTAGTGTAGTTAGTATAGTATAACAGTTATAAAACAGTCTAGACTCTAGACTATAGTTAGTATAGAATCTATACATTCTATAGATGAAGAGATTCAAAATTTTTCGTGGCATCCTTGAAATTTCTTGCGACACCCCAGGGTATCACGGCACGCTGGTTGCCTGACACTGGCCTACATACTAGACAGTGAACTGTGTGATTCAGAATGTTGCATCTGCGCTGTGTTGGATATTCATGTGTTGAAATTACCGTACACATTGTTAAATGCATTTCTGGCAGAAGCATATCATGTATTTTTAAAATTTGCAGGTTTATGAAGACAAGCCAGTAAGATTAAAAATTTTGATGCTCCCAAGACTCCCTAATCGACCAAGCCCACACTTTTCATCTATAGCACCTCTATTTCACCCCTCAGCTAAAACCTTAGGTTCAACTGTAGCTCCACAATTACAATCTTCTCAACAGCTTTAGCATGCCTTGGTTGTACCGGTAATAAAGAAGCACATGGTGATGCTTTAGTGTAATTAATTCTTGAAGCATTTTATTTATTTATAATTTTGGTGAATTATTATTATTATAGAGATATTGCATGATTGGTTATCTGAAGAATTTGATACTTTGGGCAGGTGATAAATTACTTAGCATAGTTGCAAGCTACAGTTTAGTTAAAGCTCTTAAGTTTCAGCCAGCAGACATTTAGAGCAAGAGACTGCATTTGCTGCTTGCTTTATCAGCTTCTTATAAATGTTGCCTCATGTTTGTGTACTTCAAGTTAGTTCTTACATTAGCTCATATTTCTAATCTATAGAAAATCCTGCCATCTCCATTATGGGACTTGCAAGCTATTAGAATCATTTGTATTCAGTAACCTCTGTTTGCTCTGTTGACAGCCTCTGGCTCTCTTGACACATCAAAATCCAGCAGCAAGAAAACAGAAGGGAAAAAGCGAAAGACTTTGCAGCCAGGAGGACCAGAGGTACAGGATCATTTCTTCATTTATATGTAAAATAATTAATAGTTGCTGTGCATTGTCATTCACAAAGATATTTGATTTTGAATTTTTTACAATGAATTTTGTTACAGATCATTTGCAATAGGGTTATTCATGTTGTTGAAGTTAAAATTTGTTTATGAACTATATTGTCTTAAAAGTAAGAATATAACTTAGACAGAAAGTAAGTAAAAATTCAACTTAGACAGAAAAAGAAACATATGGCATTTGAAGTGTTTGTGTGTTTGTGCATGTGCCTTGTACATGTGTATTGTGTATTCACTGACATTGTGTTTATCAGTATGTCATGACACATGAACACAAAAAAAAATATGTGGTGACTACAGTATTTAATAGTGAGTCGACACTCACTGACCCCCCTACTCTAGATGAAGTGCAACGGGCTCTAGGAAAACTCCGACTAGGACGTGCAGCCAGAGCATACTGCACAGACTCTTCCTTCTGATATGGTCCACCAGAAAGATTCCCAACGAGTGGAAGGACAGCATCATCCTCCTGCTCTCTAAAGGCAAGGGCAAAAAGGATGACTGCAATAACTGCAGGCCCATTACACTACTCTCAGTGCCGGGCAAAATATTTGTCCATACCATCCTGGCAAGAATTAACCCGCTGCTTGTCGACACTATAGAAGACCGCAGCAATCTGGTTTCACAGCGGGCAGATCCACAATGGATGCAATATTGGCACTGCGACTCCTCTTGGAAATACACTGAGAATTTAATCGACCCCTAGTCGTAATTTTTGTCGATTTCAAAGCTGTATTCGATTCTGTCAACCGCACAGCCCTATGGAAGGTTCTACTGGGCAGTGGCATCCCACTACACCTGTTAGACCTCATCAAACTGCTGCATCTAAACACAACAGCAAGGGTCCGAATAAATGGCAAACTCACCGACTGCTTCCCCACCACCTCAGGAAGAAAGCACATTTTCAAGTGAACACAGTCATATAATTTTCATTAAAATCAGCCTACACCTGAAAAGTTAGAACCAAAGGGGTCCCAATTTAATGAAAAACCCTGTCTATCAAAAGGACTTTCGACTAAGTCTTCACTAAGATATTTAGGAAGCACAATATAGGAATGATAGGATAGATTACATTAGTTTTTCCATTTGAAATTTATTTCTCTCAGAAAGCGGCCAGCTATGGGGTAAGAATGTTTGTGTTGAAATCAAGTTAACTTGCTGTTTTTATTGTTGAAATCAAGTTACCTTGCTATTATTTGTTATTGTTATTTGTTATTGTTATTGTTATTATTGTTATTGTTTTGTCTTTGAAATGTTGTAGTAAACTGTTGATAAGCATAATTCAAAACAATAAGGTTAAATTCTAAGCTACTTTTAGCTTATATATCATCAAAAATTTTAAAAAAATTCTACATAAGTTGGTCACCAATTAAATCTAACAGCAGGCTTCATATTCTTTCTTTCTTTCTTGGATGTAATAAAATTTGAACTGCAATTTTAGGTAAATCAAACTATATACAATTGCCTAGTATTGATATACATGCAATTGTTTGATGTTCTGATTGGTGGTCATATTGCTCACTGCAGTAGTGACCATGTTTGATCCCTGCAGGATTCCTAGAGTTGACTCAACCTTCACTTGTTAGAGGTCATTGACAAAATGAGTAGTAGTGGCACTGCTACACAGTCAAACAGAAAGGCTACACCATACACTAGCCCCATCCATACTCGTGGTATTACATGCCTGGCTGAATGCTCTTGAAACGGAATTCAGTACTGCCATTATGGGTTCGGGAAAGACTTTGACTTTGGCTATTTTCATACTGTATATTATCCATATGACATTTAACTATAAAAAGACCCATTTTACCTATTGATCTTATTTTCTGTTTTCTGGCTGATCTGGGAAAATGTTGATATCAGAAAAACGTTAGCCCTAACCCAAAAATGTTCCAGTTTACGCTAAAAAAATCTGGTCACCTTATCCTATACACATATTCCAAATGCTGAAAACTGACCGAATTTGTGCTGAAGTGCAATTTGAATGACTTCAAGAATTTACAATTGTATTTTGAAAATTAATTTGGTAAATAAAAAAAGAAATGAGGACATCAGAAAAAGACTGGGGATGCAAGAGATAATAGTAGATAAAATCAGAAGAAGACTTAGGTGGTGTGGACGTGTAAATAGAATGAAAGACAGCAGACTCCCATATAAAGAACTCTACACATACAAAGAAGACAAGAGTGGAAGAGGAAGGTCCAGGAAAAAGTGGACGGATAACATCAAGGAAGACTTTGAAAGATACCAGATATCAGCAATAGATGGAAAGATACTTACAATGGTCGGTGCTAAATCTATCTGCTCAGCTGGTCTTTGGAAGCCGCTGGAATGAACATGTTATGCCTCTGATGAAAGACCGACTCCAATGGCTCTGAGTTCAGGAACTCATTGTTTATCAGCACTGCTGGCTCACATATCGAGCTCTACATGATCCCCACTGCCCTTGACTACCTAGCTACGCTGGTGAAAAGATCCATGGTGAATGAATGATGATCGATGATCGCAGCTTCGGTCCAGTAGTAAGGTCCAGTTACTCATCCCTCCTCCATCCAAGACTTCTAAGTTTGGAGAAAGATCAGTATCATAAGGAAATCCGGTCCTATGGAACTCCTTGCCTGATAGCATGACTAAAGCTGACTGCCAAGATTTTCATAAGGAATCTTAAAACACACTTATTTAACATTGGATATAAGTGACTTGTTGTAAGTGCTCTTGTCTTTGGCCTTAGCTATGTTTACTGCACTATAGAAATTGTCTGATTAATAATAATAGTAATGGAAAAAATAAATCGAGAAGTATCATGTATAGCTATTGCTGCTAATGAGCTGGCAGAAAGCAATGATGATGATGATGATGAAATATAAAATACCAGAGATCACGTGTTGTCTAACTGGTATTATGCTGTTAATATTTGAAATAATATATAAATATGAAATAATAAATATATGCTGTTGATGTTATTAGTGTAGTCTTGTTGTGTTTTTTTCATTTTGATTGTTCTTTGGTATCGTTTTGACCAGTTTGATTTGATCAAATTCTAGAACTTTAAATTTGCTAAGTTCAGTGCCTGACTTGAAAAGTAGTATCTGTTTATAGTCTGAGAACTGTTGTTATGCAGTGAAGAAATTTCTAAGTTTTGTGATATAATAAAGTAAATTAAATGAGTTGAATGGTCATTTAATGCAATTCTTTCTTCATGAATGTTTTCTTTCTGTCAGAATTCAGGTAATGACGAGGTAAGATTTTTTTGTCGGTGCCTAGTTTTGCCTTCTGTGTTTTTGCCTATTGAAACAGGTTGCTTTATAAGTTTCCAGAAAGTCAATGGGTGACTAATTTCTTTTGATTTTGTTTTGAATTCTGAGATTTGATAGTTTGTTTAAATGTTTAAAATGCTTAAATTATTTTAATTTAAACATTTTTTGAAGCTTTTCTTTATTATAATTTTGCTTCTGATGCTTGTGAGTTTTATCTAGTGTATCTGGCAAGCATTGTGGAATCCAGTTTATTTTTATCCATTTTAAATTTGAAATCTATACATCTATACCAGCAGGGCTGCCGAGAGAATTTGCGAGCCCCTGTGCAAAAAATAGTCACTGTCCCTGATTTGACAAGTCTGTGAAAGGTTGATGACCTTTTCTTTGCTTGTTGGTCTTTTTAAAACCAGAATTTTCCGGCCTCCCCCGCCCTGTTACCTGTAAGAAGCAAGCGTGAAAAAGTGTTGATGACCTTTTTTTGCTTCTAGCTCCTTTTAAAAAGGAGATTACTTAACATGGTCGGCCTGGGCCCCCTGAATTCCTCAGGCCCCTGTGCCCGTGAGGAGAAGCTGACCTTTTTTCCTTGTCAGTCTCTTTCAGGGTTCAGGGTTCAGGCCCAGGCCCCTGCAGGCCGCCGGGCCCCTGTGAAATTGCCCCCTTGCTCCTCTTGGTGGCTCTGTATACCAGCATGACTTAAAATCCCAATCGTCAAAGTCTTGTTCTCAGTCTGGGCTTGAACAATTGAGTCTTGACAACAAGTCAGGTTCTATCACTGTTCGACCCTGCCCGCACTCTATATCTCTCAGGGCATACTTCATGTTCTAATTGCACACATTTCAATATTTCAGCATCAAGGCATCGCTTGTTTTGATCCCTTGGAATGAGCTTAATGCTAGCAGCCAAAAATTCCACTACAGTTCCAGAAACGCTTGCTAACCTCTTTATTTCCAATCAAAGTAATTGTAGCAAGAGTGTATCTGAGTGCTTGTCCAGACAAGTGCTATATAAATGCCTTGCTACATTTCATTACATACATGCACAGCCATATGGAAGCAAATAGGACAGAACTTGGTAGATCTTTGCATATATTCATATTATTCTAGCATTTTGAAAATGTGACAAATTCTTCTGGCAGACCATGCAAATGCAGATGCAAATTCAAAAATGGTAAAGATAGCTTTTTGCTGAAATTTGGATTAAGTCAGTAAACTGGTATGCTTTGTGTGCAGCCAATTTTTTCACTTCCTGCATTACGAGGTTTGAAATCAATTTTGTGACAAATGCTGGACAGTTTTGAAATTTCATTAAAGATTTAAATCTTAAAGTTATTTTTTCTGAAAATTTCTGTTCTCCTTTCTCTCCTCAGACTTATTGTGTTCTTTTGTGTATAAGAAAATTTTGAAGTTTTCTTCAAGGTACTGGAGGGTGCTGAGAATCTTCAGAATCCTCTTCTTGACAACGTAGAACACATTGGAAACGGTGTTCTGCTGTTGCAGGGAAATTTTACTCTCATCAGTCTCAATCTGAATAGTGAGTTTTATATTTCTGTAGTGCATTAATGGCTATTGCTTTAATCAGCATCCACTTATAGTGTCTTACCGGTAATGCTCTTCCTCTGCCATACGAAGGCAGGATTTTGGAGGAAAGTTCTCATTTTCGCCGATAAAAATTTCATATAAATTTCCTAGAGCCTTTGACTGATGAGTGAAGATAGAGCTGAGGGGATGGAGTAGCTCAGAAAGATAGGACAGAGTTCTCCTATTCAGACAGAGTTTGACTGCATGCAGCATTTCTATATACCATAAATGGTCATTAACGTGTTAATACTTGTGAGTTAAGCCTGTTCCAGGTTTCACTTTTGGAGAATCAGGCTCTTCAGAAGTATTGACTGTCTGTTCCAAAAAATGAATACATAGCAATATATTCTAGCCTTTTGATGACCTTATCATGTGCCATTTATTCTTGCAGCAAGCAACTGGTAATAATTCGTGAAATTTCATTCTACTGCCTGCATTGTGATTTAATTTTCACAACTACAATAAATCCAAAGTTTATTAATTGAATGTGTGTGTGTGTGTGTGTGTTAGATAACAAAATTGGTGAGAAAGGCATCGCTTCTATTCTGAAAGCGATTCAGTACCAGACAACACTGTCTCAATTTCAAGGAGTTAAAGTATCTGCAGAAGAATCAGCGACAAGTATTGGCAAAACTTTTAGTTCAAAGGATACTGCCACAGTGGGTTTATTCGGAGGCAGATCTTCACCTAAGGGACTCCTACGCCTCACTCTGCAGGTGCTCTCGTCTGTACATTTAATTTTGAAGAATTAATCTTTGAATTTCAATCAATCAATCAATCAATCAATCAAATAAGTTCCCCTAATCAAATAAGTTTCCATAAATTTCCCTATTCTGTAGCTTGTTTCTGATAATCAGACCTCATTCTAAACTAGTTTTTTTACACTTGTAAGGAGTTCATGGTGAATATGTCAAGAAAAGATTATGCAGAAAAATGATTATTTTACTTGTTATTGGTGCACAAGAATACTAATTATTAGTAAATTCCAGGTTTGTGATCAGTGCTTGATTTATCATAAAAGCAGCGAGTTTGGACTGTCTTCTGACTTCACTTTTTGGCCACCAGTGAGATGCTCAGACAGCTCTAAACCAAATTTTTTCACACCATTACGGGTTGTTGGCACTCAGTGAGGGAGATTAAGTTCCCAAAATCCAGCAAATAAGCAATGATTATTATGTCAGCTGGATTTGATTCCTTTTTATGATTTGATTTGCACTGGACTTGGCTGATTTAGCTAAAATTGTGCTCACTAAACTCATGTACAATTGTACATGTATTCAGATTGTTATATCTTTTCAATTAGGTTGGTATAATTAATGTTGCTTGATTTGTCACTTTTTCAAGAGAAACAGTGTTCCAGTGGATAATGAAGACTTGAAGATTATTTACACTCTGATGTCAACAAAAGATCCCCTTCTGAAAATGAGTGACTTCCCTTCAGGTAGTTATCATTTAGTTTTTTTTTTTGGAATGGATAAACTGCTCAGATTGGTGGGAAGTGAAACAGACACTTGGATCCTTTAACTTAGCATGACTTAACTTAGCATGATTTAAAGTGGCTTAGAAGGCATTACTGCCTGTGTGAAAGCCACTAGGGGCACTAACGGGGCTTGAACCTGCTCCGTCAGCCTGACGCTCCAGCACATAACCCACTCTGCCATCTTCCGCCCCCTAGCGCAAGGATCAGTTCTCGGTCTGATTCTGTTCTTACTGTACACTGCGGACCAGTTCAGAATAATTGAAAGGCATGGTCTAGTCTCACTTCTTTGCAGATGACTGTCAGATATATTAAAGTTGCCTGAAAGAGCACAGCCTTGATTTGGCTGAAGCCATGGATACCTACATTGACAGTTTGGATGATTGGCTGAGAAAAAATTGACTGAAAATGTATCCATCAAAAACTGACTTATTGTGGTTCAGCTCTTCTTGGAATCAGAACAGTTTTCCAGTGATGTTAATCCTTGTCCTGGTCCTTGTCCTGAAGGACTCCTTAAGGACCAATTTGAAGTCCTTGTCCTTTCCTCATCCTTGGGGAGTCGGTCCTCATTCTTATCCTTGTCCTTGGGGGTTCGGTCCTCGTCCTTATCCTCGTCCTTGCAGATCAGTCCTTGTCCTGGCCTTGTAACTTAGTCCTTGAAAAATCCTTGTAAGGACCAAATTATTTGTATACCATTTTCAATTGTCCTGGCCTTGTAACTTAGTCCTTGAAAAATCCTTATAAGGACCAAATTATTTGTATACCATTTTCAATTGTACTTATGTTCCAAGGTAAGAGTAGTATGTGGATTTATATTTACATAGGCTACTTGCTTTGAGTTACTCTAAATGTGTGGTCATTGTTTCCTTTGTAATACCAGTTGAGGAGTTGATTCTTTAGCAGAATTCTTTGTTGCCCAGCACTGTCAGCTCCAGTTGAACGAGTACTTTCTCAACGTGGTCTCATAATTAGACCTCATCATGCACACATGACTGATCAGCTGCTGGAAACACTTGTTTATTTGAAATGCAACATTGCTGTTGACTAGATTATGTTTTACAACATTCTTTTTTTGCTTTTCTAATTTTGTGATTTTAATTGAAATTGTCTTTGGTTTTTTCCTTTCTGGCTTTTTTTGACTGACAGAGGTCGGTCCTTGTCCTTGTCCTTGGGGTCAGTCCTTGTGGTCCTTGTGCTGGGGGGGGGGGGGTAAGTCCTCGTCCTTGTCCTTGGAAGGTCGGTCCTCGTCCTTATCATCATCCTTGGGGGTCGGTCCTTGTCCTTTATTCTCATCCTTGGGGGTCAGTCCTTGTCTTTATCCTTGTCCTTGGGGGTCGGTCCTTGTTAACGTCACTGCAGTTTTCTACATTGTGATCTTCACCTCAAAGATACAACCATCCCTGCATCAACACATCTACGAAGTCTTGGAGTAATATTTGACTCAAAGCTGTCGTTTGTTGCACATGTCTTTGCAGCTGTCAGATCTTGCTTCGCGATATTGCAAAGGCTCAGCGAAATACAAGAGTTTCTTCCCACAACTGTAATTGCCAGCTTGGTGACATGTTTTTTTCATGCCCAAAGTGGATTACTGTAATAGTCTTCTCTATGGTCTACCCAGTGGCGTAGCGTGACTTTTGGGGGCCCAGGGGGCATCTTTGCCATGGGGGCCCCAGCGTTTCAAGGTGACGAGCAAAAAAAACCGTTATTGCCTCCTTTTTCATCCTGACAAGCAAAAAAAAAGGTCGTCAGCATCACATCATTTCTAGGGTTCTAGGGTTAGGGTTAGGTTAGGGTTAACCCTAACCTAACCCTAGCTTAGACCCCTCTTTGGGCCCCCCTCACCCGGGGCCCGGGGGGCTGTCAACAAAGTGCCCCCCGCCCCCTCACGTTACGCCACTGGGTCTACCTGACTGCGGGTTGAATCGCCTGCAGTTGGTGCAGAATGCAGCTGCAAGACTTGTCTTTGGTGCTGGACGTCATGTCCACATCACCCCACTAACTCACCGGCTTCACTGGCTCAAAGTTCGAGAGAGAATTGAGCATAAAGATTTTCGTCTCGTCTTCAAGTCAATAAACCAGATTGTTCCAGAGCATCTTCTAGAATAATTTGTACTGACAACATAACGAGGTTGCAATTGTCCTTGCGCTCTGATGATCAAAGTCTTATGAAGATACCTCACTGTAAAACATCAATCAGTTCCAGGTCATTTGCTGTGTTAGGGCCACTAATATAGAACAATCAACCAATATCAGTCAGTCCTCTGTAATCCTTCAAGAAAAACCTAAAGACATATCTGTTCCGGAAATCATATTCTTTTCATATTCATATGCTTTAGATTGTATTCCATTCATTTTTTTGTTTTCTTTTTTATGTGATTAGTGTTATTTAATTTATTTGTATAGCTGGACTCTGTAATGTGCCCTTGCTCCTGACATTTGGTAATATGGCACACAATAAAGTGTCAGTTTAATAACAGAACTTGTATACCTTGCTCCACCAATAGCCCGTTGATTGGCAAACAATGCTCAAAGCTGATAGGCTCTCATTGCTGCATCTCTGACCAGTTATGATTAGGGCTGCGCTAACCGAGTAGTTTAGGAGTCGAGTAGGAGTCGAATAGCTTAGCGAGTACTCGAGTACTCACGTAAAACCGGAAATACATGATTTGCAAACGTTACACGTCACATAATGCTTATTAATTATTTGCCTCATGGCCCTCATTTAACCAAAGCAGAACATTAGATACAGTTACATATCAATGTTTTGGATATTCAAGCGTTTTCAAATTTAGTATAACAGAAGTTACAGAACAGAAACTATTTTACTGGTATACTGGCAAAAAATATGAGGTCTTCACTAGAGTTGGCCCACTGTGGACAACATCTTAACTAACTGGGGCATAACGAATAAGAATAACCTAAATAAGACTGATTATTAATTATTTGTAACAAATAACGGTAGCCAAATTTTAATGAAATTCTTTGGTTATTCTTTATTTATCTATTCTATTCTTTGTTTAGTTATTCTATGCGAGTACTTGACTCCAAAAAAAATGACTCGAGTCGAGCGTTACTCGAGTTACTCGGCACAGCCCTAGTTATGATTAGGCCAACCATTGAGGGTTACAGAAAAGTGAACGATCACAAGATATCTGTGCATAGAATGGCAAACTCAGGGTGTAGCAAGGAATAGCAAAGTCAACAAAGAGTCATGTAACCTAATAAGTTGAACAGTTGCTGGTAAAGATACAGAATGTATCACCAGACCACACAGATTCCCAGTTGAACCCCATCTGGAAATTAACCAAAATGAATCAGCCAAACTGGATTTAATTTTTATCATTAAAAAAGAGTGCAATGTTAACATGTTGATGTCTTACCTTTTGAACTTGCAGAGTGATAAAATAGATAGTTTCATTGGCATTACAATATGCAGTGTCAACATAATTGAAACAATCATTTATTTGTTTCTGTTTTGTGTTTCAGATCAAAAGAGCATGTGAAGCTCTTAACAATGATTTGTATGCATGGTCTAAAAAAAGAATTTTTTTATATTTTTGATATTTGACTGTATATTAGATTATAAAAATCAATTATAGCAATTAGTTAATTAGTTTGAGTGTAATAAATATGATTTTTAATAAATACTTAATATATACTGCTGTTATATTGTATACAATTTTAAATACAGCATCTTACTAACAGTTATAGGTGAGTTATCATATATTTTTATATGCCCATTGTACACTGTACAGTGTATGTAACTATGGACAATGGACATAGCTATATATAGGTTGGACTTTAAATTTTCAATTTACCTAGTGATTTTTCAAGTGTAACTGAAGCTTGCCTCATTTTTCTATCCATTTTAAAGTAATCAACTAAGACAATGATTTTCAAATGTTGTCAATGTTATATGCTGTTGCTGTATATATATATATATATATATATATATATATATATATATATATATATATATATGTTACAATTGTACATGATGACTAAAGTGATCAGCTCATATGTTGCATACATTGTTAGTCTGGTATAATCATTTTGGTTACTTATAAATTATTTCATCACACTTGATGTTGCCAATGACTTCTGACGTCTAAATTAAAACTTAAATATATATTCGTATATTATTAATGCAAAAAGTCATAATTTCGGCCTATTGCATCAGCATGTTTTGAACCGTCCCCTATTTGTACGTACAGAATGGCTTCCCCACCCTGCCTGAAAAATTATTTTTTGCCATAGTCACAATGCATTTAGTGAACTAAAGTTGTCGCAGCTAAGAAAAGCATGAAATGTGTTTTAATGAATGCAAGCATGACAATTCTCATGACCCATTGCCTGCTCATGAGAAAGTACACTGTACTTGTGTTGAAATCTAAAGTGCATAATTTCAACTAGCCTGAGTGGTTTTTTAATTGTTATGTAGGCTACTGTATATAAATTTGTGTATATGTACAAATTCAGACAAGACCCTCCCCCTCCCGTACACATCCGTACGCAGAATCTCCTAAATCCAATTACCCCTCCCTCAATACATGCATAATATATGGATGGCCCCATACTGCTATACTTATGTTATTATCAATGGAATTTAATTTAAACTTTTACACAAATTATTAAAATTCATTCACATGTATTATATTAATGGGACATTAGTTTCATAGGCATTTCTTTTAATTTTTCTTGCAGCAAGCACTATAGAGTCATCATCATCATCATCATCACACTCCATAGTCCATAAGGACCGTCGGAGCCAACGGTGTAAGAGTGCTCGCCCATGGCCCTTTCCTTTCTTTGGCCATGTGTATCGCATTTTGGGTGGTGTCAAGTCCAGTCCATTCAAGAATGTCATCGATCCATCTTCTCTTTGGTCTTCCTCTTTTTCTCATACCATTTGACCTGCCCATCATCACTGTCTTTATTATTCTGTCATCCCTCATTCTGCAGATGTGTCCAAATATCGATAATTTTCTTTCTTTGAGAGTGCTGCAGAATTTTTAACAAATTTTTTTGAAGTTAATAAATATGCTCCTGACATAAAAATTCAATTTTTTAGACTATTCAGCCATACGGTAAATAATAACAATGCCAGTATACACCAAATGCCAAAATATTGTGGAATTGTAATGCTCTGTATTGTATGCAAAGTTGCAAACTATGCATGCATGTAGAATATTCTTAATATTTGACAGCAAGTCAATATGATAGAGAGTTTTAACTTTGTACAAAAACCAGTAATGGCTGCACTACTTTTGGATTATGCCTGTTGCTTTGTGTCATTGACTTTGAGATTACAATTTGAATTTTCAGAAATACTATTGATTATTAAGAATTTCTTAATGATCATCAAAATTCAAGGTTTAAACCAGATGTGTGTGGAAGTTGGAACTTTAGCACTATAAACTACTGTACCTGCAGTTTTTATGTTAAGTGCCAGGTGACTTGACCAAGTTTGAACACCCAAATTAATTACTGGGTATTTTCCTAATAGATGTTATCAGGGTGCGATTTGTGACCTGGAGCAGTGGGGAGGAATATGTCGAGCTTGGGGGATGTAGTTGTTGGGAAATGTAGCAGTGGGGGGATGTAGTGGTGGGGGATGTAGCAGTAGGGGGATGCAGTTGGGCAGTGGGGGAAGATTCCCCTTCCCCCTACAAATCGCACCCTGGATGTTATAACACTTAATTGTACAGTACACACTTCCTGCTTTTGACTAGCAAATGTTGGCCTATGTTGAAATTGCCAATGTCCTAGAAAATGAATAGGCCTACCTCATGAATCTATAGTTGACAAAACTTGCACCAGCGTCTGCATCATTGAGGAAAGAAATATGACACTTGTAGACTGGAATTAACCATGCTTATTCGGCCAAGGCTTGAAGACTGTGTCTGACGGAAATTGTGTTTCGGGTTTTTGAGCAAATTTTGAGCATGCAATTTTAACTTTTGAGAACAGACAAAACTGTGATAACCTGAATGATGGTGCTAGTGGAAGTGGCGGCGGTAGCAATGCTGATGGTAGGCTCTGTCTATTTCTCAGATCCGTTTGATACACAAATATCAGATGAGAAGATGGGTGAGTTCGTTGCCTTTGCCAGGGAGTCTGTAAGACTTACACCCTCCTTACAGCCTCCCTGCCTTTGCCAACCTCACAGAGAATTAAATCAAAATTTAATTGCCACGTGGATTAAATGAACTTGGTGGTGGTGGTGGTGGTGGCGGTGGTAACGGGGTTTAAGATGGTTCAGTAGTAGGCCTACGTCTGCCTTGTATGTAAACCACTATCAACCTTGACTTAATGCCTTACAGTTACATAGCATAGGTTTTCATTGCCACTACTTGGACAAGATGCTTCTATGTGTACTGGCTTAAAGGCTTCTACATTTATTAACGCTGAAAATATTTGTTAGACATATCATTACCCGAGCAATAAGCGCTACAGCAGAGAATGTTTGTTGACAGTTGCTTAGCATTGGTGGCGAGCGGCGATTCGTAGTCTTTCGCTGTCGTTGAATTCCTTCGTTGTGTATCGAAGGACGCTGACAATTTGCGGATTTTTCCGCGGAAAAAGAATAAATATGCAATTGAAGCATCTAAAAACTCTCTTGCCTCCACAGGTAGTATTACGTTGAGTGAATGAGAAGGAGCTGAAATGTATTTTGTTATATGTTTGTGATATTTTGCTTGGGTTTGCTGAAGAAACTTGTTTTCATTAATGATTAATCAGATAAAATGCTTATGGACAGTTTATATAGCGCTTTTATACCAATTCGCTAGTCATCAGTCAGATTGTAGCAGTATCGAAACCGTGCCGGTGAACTTGTTAGTGCCCGGGATACTCAGTCGCCGTCCTGGAGCCGTGCTGAATTAAGTTTGAGGTGGAAAGGAGCAAGCTGAATAGAAATATCGGTGGAATGTTAGAGATTTAATAGTGACAAGCTTATTTTCCAACGACAGATGGACATAATTATGTTCTCGTGATTAACGACGCTAAGATAAATAGGTCGAAATATGAATATGACGAAATTAAATGTTGACAGACTACATGTTGGGGGTACAAATAGGGTTGCCAGACGTCCGGCAAAGGGAGGACATGTCCTCCTTTTGGGCCTCGTGTCTTTCTTCCGGCAGGAATTGGCCTGAAATGAGAAAATGTCCGGCATTTTTGCTCACTTCATCTCTGCTGACTTGAATTTCTGTCTACTTGGCCATGTAGTTGGCAATTGCATACTATCTTTGACACTCAATTGACAGAGAAGAGAAACCGATTGACTGCAGGAGAAATCCTTCTCACCTGCAGAAACTGACTTGCGTCTAGTTTTAGAAATGGAAATGAAAGTTACTTTGTTACTTTTTCTCGGTGTGCAAGGACCGTTTTTTGCTTGTCAAGATTTTTAACCCGATCGATATAAGTCATGAGCTGTCAGGGTCATGATGCCTGCTTTGACCCGAGCGTTGGGGAACCCACACTGCGCCATTGAGTTAGTGCATTGTGAATTTTACAGTCCATTCCTTTGTCCGGCTTTGTCCTTCTTTAAGACTTCTGTTTTCCTCCTTTGGACATGGAGGTAACTGGCAACCCTAGGTAAAAATCAGTTAGCAAAAATAATATCAGTAAAACAGTAAGCTTGAAGTCATGAAATACTACATAGTACAAATTTACAATAGCAAAAAAGCGGGATTAAACATAAACTATGCAGGGACCAAATTTAGAGGCTCAAAAACAGGTAAGACAGGATAAATAGAATATGAAAAAGCTGTGTAGTACAGTCAGGACAATACAGGAATTCAAGCCACAGCTCCATATTGGATTAAATTCTGGGGAAGACCTAACAGTAAGTAAAAAATGAGCGGAAAGATGGAAAGAATATTGTTGAATAATCTATAGACATAGTCACTTCTGCACACCATAGGAACAACATTTGTTGAAAAAAGTAGATAATTTAGAAACCTCTGCTATCTAAATATGCAGAAGTCAAGTGTGCAATAAAGAAAACGGCAGTAAGAAATGCCACAACTTTGGATAAGATGCTTATAGAATTTTTGTGCAGGTGATTAAAGGGTACTTGGCAGGATTTATGATTTGAAATGTTATTATCCTAATTGTTTGCATAATTGGTTGTGTGAATGATTCATTCTAAAACTAGGCTTATCAATTTTTTTATATTACTGAATTCACAAAACAAATGGAATTTGGAACATGTCTAATGTTTAGTACATGTCTTTAGGAAGGGGCTGCAAAGATTTGCTGTTTGGCTTATTCACCAAACAATGAGAAGCTTGCTGTTTGTACATATGACAGAGTTATTCTTCTTTATGATGAAAAAGGAGAAAAAAGAGACAAATTTTCTACAAAACCTGTAGACCAAAAGGTATTTCCACAAAGTTTCCACAACTTTTGAACTTTGTCAGAATTGTAGATTATCAGTATATTAGATTAGATATTAGATATTAGATATAGTAGATTATCATTCTGTGATTGTATTAATTTAGAAAGCTTTGAATGATTTGCTTTGGTTTGATTTTGACAGATCTCTTCTCTGACATTGGTGTTTTAATTTTCAGGAATATTTGGACTTTTTAATAAAGCCTTGCATATAACTAGCATATTTAGGTGGTTATTGCAAATTGTTTGGTTCACAAAAGTTATAGAAGTTTTAGCAGATGATGGACAGCAGTCTTGATTGTAACTCACTTATTCATAAAATTTCCTTATTACTTTTTATGCTTGTCATTTTCCTAAAAAAATTGAGTCTAAATACATCTGTCTTGCCACTCCAGCTATATGATGTTGGATCAGTCAACCTCTTGACAATCCACCTCTGCATCTTCTAATTTGCAGATAGATGAGGTTTCTATCAATGTGTGATGGTATGGATTTTTGAAGTGCTTTATTGTGAGGACAATGGTGCAAAAACTAGTGATTTGCAGTAAAATGGCATATGCTGTTATCAGCTACTCTCTTAAATCCTGAGCTATCAACTGTGAATTATGTAATGTGTTCAAGTAGTCCTCCTAGGACAATTTACCACATAAATCTTAACTTTCAGTAATAATAATAATAATAAATTCAGAATTTTACTATAATATACTATTTAAATAAAAGCATGTAGTGGAGCTGCTACAACAACTGTAAGTCACATAGTGATGGAAACTGAAGAAAAGGTTTGGTATGCACATGTTTTAGTATGGCAAAAAGAGCTACATGGTCAAAGGACTGGCGTTCTCACCTGATGGCACAAAGCTTGCTATTGGTCAAACAGATGACATACTCTTTGTCTATAAGATTGGGTCTGACTGGTAAGTTCTTCATATTTGTCTTGAAAGAAATCATAAGTTAATTTCAATCCTCAAGCATCAGGTTCACACCGCAGAATACTGCCGCGCAGTAAATATCTCACTTAGACTTATTATTCTTGGAGTAATCTTTCAGAAATAAATTTTAAAAGCAGACGGTTTAAGTACCGATGGTGACAGATGTAGTAGTTGTTATCATAATAGATCTATAAAGATTTGTATGAATTGTGTTAATTGTAGGGGTGAGAAGAAAAGCATTTGTAATAAATTTCTGTTGAGCAGTGCTGTTACTTGCCTTGTTTGGCTTCCAGATGATAAAATTGTCTTTGGCACTGATGAGGGAAAGGTAAGCGGATGTTGAAGAGCAGGGGTGTAGCGATGGGGGGTATATCGGTATATATACCCCCCAAAATCGGTCTGCCTTAAAGTTTTTTATGTGATTTACATGTTGTTATATGTGGTTTATATGGTTTATGTGGTTTATAGTTAAGATTTATACCCACCCAAAATATTTATACCCTCCCAAATCAAATTCCTGGCTACGCCCCTGCTGAAGAGTCTGATTATAAATTGTAATTAAATTGTAATTAAAATACAACTGTGTTCATCTATTTAGTTGTCAACTGCTGTTGCATCACGTGTGCTTATTATTTTAGTTTTCTGTTGCATTTATTTTGAGCGAATAGCGAATGGCCAAATTATTTTAATTTGTGACATTTTTAGTTTCAAGATTAGCAATACCTGGAATCTCTTTTGCTTATGGGAATTTACCTCAGTCATTTGTTAATTATTCTCTCCAGTTCTGTATATTGTTATTGCCAGGGTGCGATTTGGGACCTGGAGCAGTGGGGGGAATATGTTGAGCTTGGGGGGATGTAGTTGTTGGGAAATGTAGCAGTGGGGGGATGTAGTGGTGGGGGATGTAGCAGTAGGAAGGAGATTCCCCACTTCCCCCCTACAAATCGCGCCCTGGTTGTTGCACAAAGGTTAATGTGTGAAAGGTTGATGCATTTCAAACTGTTCAGGTGAGAATGGCAAACATAAAATCCAACAAATCATCGTCAATATATGACGCAGGTTCCTATGTTGTTTCGCTTGCTGTCAGGTAAATCTATGTGAAAATATTAACATTTTTAGTCATACTCAGTCATGTTCATGTTTTGGTTATGTCACATTTTGTTCTTTAAATTTTTCTGCCTTGTTGCTAAAGAATGGGAAAGGTTACTGTTTTATCCTTCGCAACTGCGCATTTATTTTTATTCATTCTGCCGTCCGATTGCTAATGCACTTTTTACAGTTATTACATTTTGTTTTGAGACATTTGTTGTCTTAAAGCTGTGCATTAGTATGGCTTTTAAACAAGAATTAATGGGTTTATTGTTGTTTTCTGTTAGTAATGTTATAGCCACATTGTGCCACAAGTTTGGGTACCTTTTAGTCTCTCAAAAATCTTTACTGCTTAAATAAATTTTAATTTTCAGCTTATACAATGCTTTTGATAGTTAATATGCCAATGAACACTAGTCTAGCTACACAACTATGTGGTTCATGTTAATGTCCACTCCATGGCATTGACATTTGAATACCCAAGAAACAAATATCTTCACTTACTTGAATCCAAGTAGAACGAATGACTCTGAGCAAATATGATGCTCAACACTCTGAGCATCTGAGGCAACCATAACTGAGGTTGAGGTCAGATTTACAGTGGGATTGACCAGCATTAATCCCAAACAACCAAGAGAGAATTTTGTGTGGTTATTCTTTCATCATTCATGTGTTTGCATGAGAATGGTGATATGCATGACAGTGTCATGGAATTTGTTTGTTGCTTCAGTCCATCTGGCAAAGGGTTTCTGTCAGGTCATGCTGATGGTTCTATCGTTCGATGGTTCTTTGAAGAAAACGGTGAAGCAAAGGTAAACAATATTATTTTATTCATATCTCTCAACTGTAATTTACTGCAAATTGATTTAAGTTCTGACAGCTTAATTTATAGAAATGAATGCCTATGCTGATATAATGCAATTTTTTTATGCAAGTTTTTTATTTTTAAAACTCCATTAGCTATTTAGTTACGTTGCGCCACATAAACATCGGAGTTTTAAACCGCCCGGGACTCCTGGAGTAACTTTTCGATTTTCGATAGATGGCAGCACTTTCTTCGCTGTTGCTGACTATTATTTCGTTGAAATGCCTTGAAAAATCTCAAGTCTGAGGTTTAAAATCTAACTCTCAAGATCTTCAAAATGTTTGCACTATTATGTTCCAATTACACCACCCTAAAACTTTCAATAGTTGGGAGGTTTGAAAATTTTTGCTATTGCGCTTTGAAATTTTTTGGGGGGGGTCTGAAAGTGGACCTACCCCAAAATTTCCTTTTTGGCACGCATGGTTCGAAAGACAATAAAAATGCTAAACAACGGTGCAAAAACCGCATCTTTTTAGCTTCTATATAGCCTGAAATATACTGAGTTGTTCGGTTTTTCAGATTGAAAATCTGTTCAGAAAATTGTCATTTCTTGAGCAATGAGCATTGTTTTTACTGCAAATTTTGTCCAATCTTCAAAATTTTTGCATTATTCTGTTTACACCCCTTTACAACACAGTTTGGGGCATGAAAAAGTTTTCATTGGGCTTGGAACAAAAATTTGACCAAAATGGAGGGTCCTATTTTGGGCTGTAGGTGAACCCCAAAATTTCCTTCTTTTGCACGGATGGCTAAATATGCTAAACAATGGTGCAAAGCATCTTTATAGCTTTTGTAGCCTGAAATATAGTAAGTTTAAAACTTGTTGTTAATTTTCACACGAACATTTTATAAATAAACAAATTTGATTAACATTTTTGTAAAAAAACGGTTAAAGCAATGTTTTGCAAAAGAGACATAGGCCTTACGGCCACTTCTCCTCTGCATTTACTGCATGGTTACACCAGCTCATGCTAAATGGAGAGGAGTATAGTGAACTTTGGCTAAATATTGAGACTATAGAGCTTGAAGTTTTGGTCTAAGCTTACTTTTATAATCTGAACATTTTATGATAAACAAATTTGATTAACATTTGTGCTGTTTTGTTCATTTCTTTCATTTTTGAGGCATTCAACTATTGGAGATCTTGGAAAAAGATTGACCTTTTCCATTCCAGATTAAATAAAAATTTTAATCATGTGATATAAATATGTAAACATTGTAAGTACTGTGTGATGAAATTAGAATGATCAAAGAAGAGACCCATTTATTGTTTGCTGTTATTTTGTTATTGCCTTTAGGGCAAATTATGTGTTCATCCATGCCCGCCCTATGCACTTGCATGGGGTTCCACTTCATTCATTGCTGCAGGCTGTGACAAACGTGTCTTTGCCTACGGCCGCGATGGTCGAATTATGCAGCAGTTTGATTTCAGTCGGGAAGATGAGCATGAGTTCACGTCAGCAATCTGTTCTCCCAGTGGACAATCGGTTGTCATTGGCAGCTTTGACAGGCAAGACTGATGAGGATGATGATGATGATGATGATGAGGACAATTTTTCAGATTTATTTATTTTGTTATTCGTTTATCTGAGACAATTTTTTTTAGCACCGTAGCATAGTGAACATCAGATTCAAAGGTGCTGTTGGCAACTTGATGTGTCGGTGCACGATGGATGATGTCAGTCTTTAAAGTCTGCTCAGGTGCAGGTGGTACGAAGGTGGTACGAAGGTGGTACGTAGCTGTTCACTGCTGTTAGGAAATAAGGCGGTGAATTCTTGGTAAGACCGTCTTCTGCAAAGAAGAACTTTCACAGAATTGATTGACCTGGGAAGCATTGAGAAAAGGATGATGAAGGTCCGGACAGATGGCCGAAGGAATTCTCTGCATGGCAGAAACAGATGGTGAGTTCTTGAGAGGCGGTCTTCTGTGAAAGAATAACAGGTTGCCGTAATTGACAGAACTGACCAAAGATGGAACTCCATGCAAGGACCAAAACAGGTGTAGCCCTATGTAGTCTGAATAGACTACGTCATTGAGATGGCAGCAGGCAAGGTCAGATGGTGGACCAACCCTGCCTACACTGAATAACAAGAAAATGATCTATAATCAGTGCAGAATAGAATTGTGATATTTGTCTGCTTCATTAATAGTTTTGTTGAGGCTTTTCAGCTTGTCCAAAAATTCTTTACAAGTTTCATATTTATACATAAAATAATTTATTTGTTAGATTTATGCTCATTAACTCAACATGTCTTTTAATGTCTTTTTGTTTCAAATTAGATTCAGAACAGTTATTGTACTTATTGAATTTTAAAATAATTTACGATACCCATGTCATGCTATGCATTCATCATATAATCCAGAAGCACAATTAACGATGAATTGATACAAACTTGGAATTAGACAATACAGATGTTGAGAATTAATGTGAATTAATGCTATTTAGTTTTGTTGATATTTCAGGTCAATGCTTCTTTACATGAAGCTTATAATATAATAATTATAACAATAGCCCGTACTGTAATTTTTCAGATTGCGAGTCTTTAACTGGAGTCCTCGTAAGGGCTTATGGGATGAAGGAAAATCAAAGGAAATCACAAATTTATACACGATTACCGCTTTGGCATGGAAGAGGGATGGCTCAAAACTAGTTGCCGTGAGTACTTATGCATTATATTTCCATGAATGAATGCATGTGATAGGGAAATGACAGAAGACTTGCATTCTGTTGACTAAATGCAGGAATTATCAATTTGCCAAATTCACTTTTTTATTTTAGTAACAAATTCAGTTGATAATTATAATTATTTATTCCTTCCCCCAACTGACTTCTCTACATTTCATTGGATTTGTACCATGTGTGATCTAAATATAATGTGTTTTGGATTTAGTACATTTTAACTTGCAATAGCTTTTGTCTTTTCATTGTCTTTTGTGTTTATTTACAATAGTTATCTTCATGATAGTGTTCTGTTACATTTGTGGGACTTTTATACCAAATGTTGCTAACTGGATATTGTCCTAATATTGATAATAATTACCAAAAGGTGTTTGTGTTATTTTTATGATAATTATTGTCTATAATAATGATGTATTATCTTAAGTGCAGCAATGTTCACATGCTGTACATTTTAAGGGATCTCTGTGTGGAGCAGTGGAGCTGTTTGACTGCTGTCTGAAGAAAATGCTCTACAAAAATAAGTTTGAGATTTCACATGTCGGTCCTAGTCAGGTCAACATCAAGGACCTGTCAACTGGATCGAGAATTTGTCTGAAGTCATTCTATGCTTATGAAATTGATGAAGTGAAGATAATGGGAGGAGACCAGTATGTTGTCGCTCACACGTCTGATACCCTGATGCTTGCAGATTTGACTAAGAAGTCCTTAAGTGAGGTGATGATGTGACTTATGTGTAATTTTGGTTGTAATCATCATCGTTTGTAGTCTTTTTCTCCCAAAGCTGATCACTCGTTTCTTTGTTTTGTGAGGGGTAGAAATTGTGGTTTTTAAACTGCATTAATTTTGTTGCGTTTTCTGTTTAGGAAAGACCAATTATTGCCCTTTTGCAGCAGAATATGACAGAAGGTGTTAATAGTGTGATAGATAATGGCATCTTAGTCCCTAAGTGTTTTTTAAGGAAAAGTTACTAGGCGGGGCAATGAAAAACTTAAAATTTTGGATGAAAACTAATTTTGGCACTTCCCGTTTTTAGTTTATTCTGCCCAGCTACCCACAAATCAGCCATAATGTCAATGATGATGATGATGGTGACTATGAATCTTCGTCATCTTTGACCTTGAGTGACATCTTGTGCTTTTCATTAGTTGGTTGTAACGTTTTGTTGAGTTAGTATGAGGCATTGCCACTTCCGCAATGTTTTGACCATTCAACAGTTTTAAAAATAAATATATCTTTGTGATTCTTTTCCTTCATGTTTCTTGATTTTTTTGCATGTAAAGGTGCCTTGGCGTGGTTCTGGAGGAAATGAAAAGTACATATTTGACCATGAGAATGTAAGTTTCACAAATTATGCAAATTATTTAATTTTCATGGTCATGTATATTTATTTATTTATTTGTTTATATACAAATAATCTGCTACATTACATTATATTACATAAAGATTTTTAATGCATAACTCATTTCATTTCTAAAGAAACAATTTTTTATCTTGGACTATTTTAAGTCTCTTTGTTATGTATCTGAATTATAATTTATTGAACTAGTTTTATTGCTAAAATAAATATGCTGGATGGTAATCATTTTTTGCTAGTTTCTAATTATAATTTAAACTGAATTTGATCGTAATCAACTGTTGCATGCTAATAAGTCTGATGTTTTTGTTCTTGAGGTTTGTGTTATCTTTAATTCTGGTGAATTGACACTCGTTGAATATGGAAAGAATGAGGTCCTTGGTTCAGTAAGAACGGAATTCATCAATAGGCATCTTATTAGGTATGTACACTTCATTCATTGATTTTCTATTTGCCCTAAGAATACTCTTCCATTTTACATTGCGTTACAGATAAATGAACAGTAAAAGGGTTATAAGCTTTGAAAATGAACAAGCTGAATATCTGTAGGCTGTTATCTGCTGAGATAGTTGGACGTAAATGAATCGTTCGTAGCACTTTTGCGAGATACTCAACAGTTGCCGTTCTGCTTTCAGTGTCCGAATTAATGAACGGCGTCAGAAGGGAGCTCCAGACAACAAGAAGATTGCCTACTTGGTGGACCTTAAAACAATTGCCATTGGTTTGCAGTTATTTTCACATATGCTGTTAATTGCATTAATTTAAAGAGATTTCCTCTTACGCAGCCATGTATCAGCCAAATGGCCAAAATCAGCACTAGTTTATTATTATGCATCGGCACCAGTGGACAGGATTTCATATATTTTGACATTTGTGCAATATGAAAGACACTGGAAAGGTTAAGGCTTTACTGCTGGATATAGTGAATGACCACAACAAGAAGAGGTAAAGACCACTCAAAGAAAGTGTTGATGGTATAAATAACTGGTGTAAAAACAGTCTACAAGAGCTCTGAGTAAGCAGAAATGGGAACAAACTGTAAAAATGGCATCAGGCACCAACAGACAAAGTGACGATGGTTATTGATGGTGAAGATGAATACTAATTAATAGGTTCTTAGTGTATTTTCATGCAAATTAATTGAGCAGTTGCATATATATATAACCAGACATGGTCCAATTAGCTGCATGCCCTTCATTCAACATAGGTGCATAACTCTGTGTATTATTGATGGGCAAATGCTACTACATTATATCTTCTTCTTCCAGTGTCGTGTATTTCTACGTTGATGACTATGGACTTCCATTTCTCGCTGTTGTATATTGATTGTATTAATTCTAGTATTGTAGTTACACCCTCTACATCAGTCAGTAAGCTACTGATATATGTCATTCTTTGTCTTCCTCTTGATCTTTTGTCTTCAACTTTTCCAGTAGTTACCAGGTTTTCTATTCTGTTCTTCCTCATTATATGTCCAAAAAATTGAAGTTGTCTTTTACATATTGTAGATAGCAATTTTCTTTGTGTACCTGCCATTTCAAGTACTAATTCATTTGTTTTCTTTTCAGTCCAAGATATTTTTAGCATTTTTCTTAAGAACCACATTTCTGCATCTTCAGGCTTTTTTTCATGACTCTATAGATAGTTCAAGTTTCTGTACCATATAACATGACTGGCCAAATGTATCATTCCAGAACCCTAATCTTTATTTTCATTGCTAAATGTCTGTTTGTTAGTACTGGTATGTATTTCAGAGTCACAAAGGCTGCTTTGGCCATTCCTATTTTTATTTTTATGTTTAATTCACTTTTAGCATCGATGGTGAACCAGCTTCTCAGATATTTGAATGTCATGACTTGTTTAATTTTCTCTCCATTTATGTTGATTTCACAGTTGGGAATGTCTTTCATCTTGGATATCACTATGCAGAATGTTTTATTGATGTTTACTCTTAAACCTTTCTTCTTGCTTTCTCTATTTACTTGATTAAGCAGTTCCTGCAATTTTTGCTGTGAATCCGATATCAGTCCCATGCATTGTATCATATAACTATAATATTCATTCATTCATTCATTCATTCATTCATTCATTCATTCATTCATTGAACAATTTCTATAGCGCTGTAACAAGGCTGAGGCCTACAACAAAAGCGCTTTGACATCTCAACAACTATACTCCAACCTAAACAGATCCATCTTTAAGCTCTTGATGAGGTGCTCAGCAGTGTCAGCCATGGTGATGTGGTCGGGAAGAGAGTTCCACAAGATAGGATTACCATGTCATGTGTAAAGGATCTCTCTCCAAAGTTAGCAGTCTTGGATGGAGGAGGAACATAAAGTTCAACCCCATGACTCAAACGGAGTGACACCCTCCTGTCATAACACTGTGGTTTTTTTACAAGAGAGGCAAGGTACTCCGGACAGCACTGGTCATGCAGCGCTCTGTATGTCTTGAACACAATCCGCAATATTGCATATGGTATTTATAATTTGATGACAATATTGATATGACTATCTAATATGGTGATCTTAATGTATTGGCAGAGTTAATTGCTTGTGAATTAATAATAATTTTGTTCTTTATCTTTTATAGTGGACCTTGTAACTGGAATGACTGCAGGAAATGTCAGTCATGATACAAAAATTGGATGGCTTGAGGTCTGAGAACTCTGTTGGCATTATCAGCTTAACATTTCCCTGAATTAGTTACTGGCCAATCTCAGTAGAGCAGAACAGATAATTGCAATCGTGATCAATAATTTCATTGCTTTAAAATATGAGATGGGGCAACAGCTTTGCAAATTGCAGAAATTCAATTATTTTAATACATCAATATTCTTCTTAATGGTGTTATGTTTATAAATTGTCTTAAATTTTTATATAGAGCACATTGTTCTTTGATTTTGTCATGTTTTTTTAAAGTTTTTCTGCCAAACATTTTTTTATATATATTTTATTGATTGTTTATTGCTTTATGTATTAATTTTCACATTTATCTAATCAATTTGTGAATAAATGGTCTGGATATTTTCTTGTTCTGATTGTTATTATTTGGCAAGGTCACTTGTACATTTACTGGCCATTTACTTATGTAATATCTAATGAAATGCAAGTTATGAAAGTTTAGCAAATTGATGGATTGACTTGTAGTTGAATGAGACTGGACGAAAGCTTCTTTTCAGAGATTCTAAATTAAGGGTAAGATCATTATTATTCTGATTTTGTTTTATTTGTTCATGGACAGCGTCTGTCACTTGAATTCTTTCAAGTTTTATACATAATGCTCTTATAGAGAAAAAGCTTACTATTCTGTCTGAAAACTGTAACTGAAAATGTCTAACTGACAATGTCATGATGGTTATTATAACTCACACTTATAACTGATATTTCCAGCTTGACTTGGCTCTAATTCTATTTGAATTTGGTGTGCCATCAGATGATGCCCTGGGCATTATGATAGTGGCGCCATAGAAGTTTATTGATTGATTGATGATCGATTGATCCAGCCATAAATTGTGCTGAAAACATTTGCTGGACATTATTTCTTATGCTGATATCAATATTTTGATCCTTGTTGTTTTTGATCTGTCATTCTGTTGTCTCTATGACTATCTTATAAACTATTCAACAGTAGAAATAATTGTTACAAATATGTGATTCATGTAGGTGTTTTTAGGTTCAAGATAGATGCAGTTATTGCTATCCTATTGAACATTTATTATGGTCACAGAAATGAAAGTTTTCAAAACTGATTTATAGACTTTAGGTTGCATACTGCATGTGGTTGGCATATTTATTAACACAGAAATTAAATGACTAATGTAGTTTGCATTTGCTTGCAGTTGCACCTATATGACGTTGAAGCACAGACAAGGACAACAATCCTCAACTACTGCTCTTATGTTCAGGTTTGATGTCGTAATTATTGCTGTTTTAGTATTTTTGAAAGCTGCAAAGAAGTGTGATATTTGATAGGTCTGCTGATCTGGATGAAAATTCAGACTTTGATGGTGTTTCTGTTTGTACTTGACATGCAGAATATGTGTATAGGTCAAATTTGAATGGTGAGGTGGTTACTTAGAGGTGGTTCATTTTAATTACGGT
The DNA here is from genome assembly GCA_018105865.1 of Metaphire vulgaris. Lineage (NCBI taxonomy): Eukaryota > Metazoa > Annelida > Clitellata > Crassiclitellata > Megascolecidae > Metaphire > Metaphire vulgaris. The sequence continues at coordinate 7,934,564 of CM030834.1, forward strand.
ATCGCCTCCACGGTGAGACCAAGAGGTAAAAATATTTTAACATATTTTCTGCAGCAAATCACTAGCATGTAATTAATTGTTCCTGATCCACATGCATAATTTTGATGAACAAAAAATTGTCATGTCAGCACTTTGTGCCAAGACTTAACTGAGATTCAAAGACTGTAATCTTTTGCTGAGATGGCTTCTATGTTGTACTTCCAACATTCCAAGAGAGTTAAAATGTTATTTGGTTTTTCAAATATATTTTGGCTCAAAGGCTATTTACTAATCATAGGGTTTCCATACGTAAGCATCATAAGCATTGATTTCCTAGTCATGTAATCAGGAATAAAATAGATTGCTGACTTACAAATTTATTCTGTAGATTTATTATTTATTTGTAAACTTGGAATGCAGAATAACAATAATAAATTAATTAATTATGTCTCTAGTGGCGATTGATTTGTAATATCTATTGCTTCAAAACATAATTGAATTGGCAAGAACTTGTTTGTAAAGCAAGTTTTTGAAAGCATTTGTACAGAATTTGACAGATATAAAATGAAATATACTGCATGTACCCAAAGTAGGTTTAATTGTGTGCCATGATACTGTATATTTGTTTTATTCAGTGGGTTCCTGGTAGTGATGTGGTTGTGGCTCAAAACAGGGAACATCTCTGTGTCTGGTACAACATCGATGCTCCAGAACGGGTCAAAATGGATCCAATAAAGGTGATCAACTTTAGATAATGATCGATATTTGTTTAGAACTTTTCTGAAGTGTTTTTGTGGTTTAAGATTTGAATACCTATGTAACATTTAGAAAGGTATATATTGTTAATAACAATAACCACCTTAAAATCTTGGAGCTATCTTCTTCTTCTTTAAGCAACATTTGGTGTGTTGAATGGAAAGTGTTGGAAATTTGAAGTGTTGAATGGAAAGTTAAAATTGGATTTAACATTTATTTTTGCAAGAATTTATGCACACTGAACAGCTTAACAAGTTTGGTTGCAATTAATGCTAGATATAATTCCTCATTGCCTTATCTCCATCAGCTTATGTATACCACATTACTGGAATTGCACCCTTTTAAAATCATCTATTTTCAGTTTAGAGTGTCTGACAAAACATTTTGCCTTCACATAGATATTGCTTTAACTGAGTCATCATCATGGCTTAAAGCCTATTATGCTGTAAGTCAAATGGTTGATGATACAAATGTGTGCAGAATATGCTTCGAATACTCATACAATAAGTTTTTGGTAATCAAAACCAGGAACTCTGTATGACTGGAAACCACAATATTGCTGAAACTTATAAATGCTGAACTGCCTTAAGACTGTAGCAGCTAATTGGCACACTAGCAATGCACAACTGTAAGAAAATTGTTGCTGTTACTGATATCACCTGAGAGATATCATTGTACAGCATTTGTGTCAGCTGCTAAATGGCTTGTCATCTTTGAGTTTTGCCTCAGTCAATCAATCAATCAATCAATCAGTTAATCTATAAACTTCTTTAGCTCCACAATCATTATGCATAGGACATCAGTCGATGGCACCCCAGACTTCATTGCAGGTAGCCAGTTGTAACTCCCCATGTTGAAGACTCCTTTTCGATGCTCGTTGTTATTCAGATCACGACTGTAACGCTTCTTATGGAATTTGCACGTGGATATAAAGCAGAGCGACTGAATGAAATTGTTTTTGCTGTAGGGTGACGTGATTGATGTAGAAAGACATGATGGAAGAACAGATGTTATTGTTAATGAAGGTCTGAACACTGTTTCATACACACTGGATGGCACATTTATCGAATTTGGGACTGCTCTCTATGATGGGGACTATGCCAGGTACAATTGGATGTTATTAATGACGTTATAATAATAATAATTATTATTATTATTAGGTTAGGTTAGGTTAGAAAAGTCAATTTATATAGCACAAAAACATGAACGAAAAGTCAAAGGCTAGAGCGCTTTACACTAATACGATGTCTCGAAGAAATGAGTTTTAAGTTTCCTTGCGAACGATTCAAGATTATTATTATTATTATTATTATTATTATTATTAAGTGGTTTTATGGCTTACTCAAGGTTTGTAATATTTCTGTTTTAGAGCATAATCAAAACATTTATGTCAAATTCTTAATGGTAGGATTTTGAAAAATTTTAGTCAGAAATAGTGAAATAATTAAATGCCAAGTATTTTGGGCTATTTGAATTAATGAAATATTTTAAAGCCACGGGTGTGCTTTTCTTGTTGCTGGTGGTTTGATGCAGTGTTGCATCCTACTGAATGTTCACCATTTCCATTAGAGCACCAAAGTCAAGCAGCGCGTTGAGCATGGCTTGGAACTTGACTGTCCTGAGATCGAGTTGTGATGCTGGTGGCCAACACTGTAGGCATTTGTTGTCTGGGTGTATATCGATAGTGATATGATCGTAGTGGCATGATAAAATTGAGAAGATAAAACATGGGTCTTGAGAAAGGAGCGGCAATCTCCTCTAGATCAATTGCAAAAGTCACATGCATTACTGCTTACCACTGAAACTGAAAATAAGCCCTGGTTTCGAAACTCAAATTTGAGTGACTATAGCACAGTGGTTCTTAACCTTGTTTGAGGTAACGAACCCCACCAGTTTCATATGCACATATGCACGTTCACCGAACCTTTATTTTATTTATATGTATATATATATATATATATATATATATAATTATATATATATAAAAGTCGGGTGCATGTCTTGACCTCCCTCTGCCGAAACCCCCGAGACTGACTCACCGAATGCCTAGGGTTCGATCCCAGGTTAAGAACCACTGCTATAGCACCAGCTATATCACCTGTATCATTGTGAAATTGAGCATGAAGTCAAAATACAAAAATTCTGCGTTTTTATGTTTTGTGGCATGCTTTTGTATTAAACTTGATCTCTTTTAAGGGCGGTTGCCTTCTTGGAGATGTTAGAGATGACACCTGAAACAGAGGCCATGTGGAAGACTCTGAGCAAATTGTCACTGGATGCTCAACAGCTCATCATAGCAGAGAGGCAAGTCATGCTTTTGAGTAATTCTGTTATAGAGAAACTATTATGCTTGTAACAGAATGAATTATGGCATGCTAGTTAGAGCAAAAGAAATAAAAGAAAATATTCAAATAATCGAGTACAAAATGATGAAAAGTTTAATGAAATTCTACCAGAATGCAGTAGCTATACTGGAAAACATAGCAGATATGGCAATAATGGAATATTAATGCAGCAAAGTTAATCAAACGCAATTAGCGCTAATATGATGTTATTACTCCTAAATCATCTAGCATCATTTTCATTGTCCTCGGTAGACCAGCAAACAAATCTACACTGTCCGTTGATTACAAAAGAATTCAATTTACTCACTCTTTTTAGCCAGCTGTGGAGAGTAGATGCTTAACCCATCTCAATTTTTCGAGAACATCTCCTAAGCAAACATTTGTTGATTTATTAACGTTGCTATTAGATTGAATGCAGTAATACTTGCCTGGAACAAAGAAAGTAGATGAGACTGCAGGAATCCGACAACATGCAATTTGTTGCTTTGAATGGTCATGTGATCAGTTGCCAGTTTCACACTTTTCACTTTTAGACTGAAATATCGTATTAGCATGTTATATCAATGACCTGGTTGTGATGTTCTTGTTTTGGGAGACATACTCCTATAGTGTTATTTTGGTTTTTGCACTATGTCAATGCATGATATATCAAAGATGAACTTTAGAATTAAAATATTTCAAGCGTTTAAACTTCAGGGTGTTTTTACTATAAGGAATTGAATTCACAACTTTTTGCTCAATAATTGATTCAACTGGTTTACGACAGTTCATGGGTATCTTGTGATTTTAGATTTGGGTTTAGCAAATATGTTAAATTTTTATTTAAAAACCTATTTAAAATGAATAAATATATGTTTCTGCATAATGTGTGTATTGCAGATGCTTTGCTGCCCTTGGAGATATTGCAAAGGCCCGATATCTCCACGAGACGAATACTATTGCAGAAGAGGCATCAAAGACAATGGTTGGTTGCCTAGTTTACAGTGCTTTCAGTCTGTGCAGAGCTACATAACTAGGCATAGGCTACTGGGTTTTATTTTATGTGAAGAAAATTCAAAATTTCCGTGGAAGGAATCTGTTTGAATCTGAATGTAAAGTTATTACAGTGGTTTTCACACAATCTAACTTAACCCCCTAAACAACTTTAAATAACTTTATTATTAAGCTTACACATTCTATATTAATTGCTTTTTAAAGTAACAATATCAAGACATAGAAATTAATTCTTTATGCATTACTTAATAAGCACTTGCAGATATTCAAATACTCTCATTGTTCAAATAGGTGACATCATAAAAAAAAAGTTTTACTCATATGAATTAAGTTTTTATAATTATGTCGGCATAGATTGAATATTTTAAATACAGATTGTATTGCTAGGACATTACTATGGTAATTTTTTTACATGGGTAAATATGAGCTTTTCCCATTGTCATGTCTTCTAATTGTTCTGTACGTAGGGTGGAAATGGCTTCAACTATTACAAAGTTCGGGCACGTTTGGCCATTATGGAAAAGAATTTCAAACTGGCAGAAAGTATCTATCTTGAGCAAGTAAGTCTTTTATGAATAAGGAGTGTCTCTTACTCCCTTCATTTTATTCCAAGCCTTAGGCATGGCAAAGCTAGTTCTCTAAACCATTTGCAGTAAAACTTCAATCTTTAAACAACCTGGAAAGGCATCTGTGTCCAGAATCTGTGTTGACCAAATAATCCAACAGAGCCTATCCAGCCTTGTCCAGCCTAAATAAATGGTCAGAATTAACTCTGTTATCAGAGTCTGTGTTAATTATGGGAATTTGAATATAGATTAATGTCTTGATATAGACTGATGTGTCTAACATGTGATTTATTTGGTTATTTGCCAAATGGTTTGTAAAGCACTAAAATAAAACCCACTGAATTCAATAAACTTTGTGACTGTTGTTTTATTGATTATAATAATTTGCATGTATGTTCAAATTTTTTGCACTTTTTTAGGTGTGTTACTCGATTTATTAATTTTGTTGGTTACTTTAGAATCAGGTGAATGAGGCCATGACGATGTATCAAGAATTGCACAAATGGGACGAGGCTATCAACGTTGCCGAAGCAAAGGTTTATTCAGACACATTTAGAGTCTAATTCCATGTTTTTCAGCGGGTGGGTTGCCCTCCTCCAAGACGCCACAGGGCATTATTTTGGAAGCACAGAACCCTGGATATTTTATTTGCTCCTTTTTTTTTTAATAGGCACACCTTATGATTATTATTCTCAAATGGATGAATTTGGGAGGTTGGTTGAAACTCTATAGGCAGTTTCATTCACGAGGTTGATTTCTGCAAATACAAATCCGTAGATTTTAGGACAGTGATAAGCTTGTTTTTCAAATCAATTTTTGTAATTGCTCTTTGATCAGATTACTTGCTATGTGATTGTGTTAAAATTCTTGTTATAGTTGATGTTTCATTGTCCTTTGTGTGATTGATTGCCATTTGTTTGTGTTACATATCAGATTTGAAATAGTGGTTTAATATGATTCATATGTGTGTGCTTTGACATATATAGTGATTTGCATTAATTGCATTTGATCAGCTCAATTTTGTTTGAATTCTTATTTTTTTATCACATTTTGAAGAACTTCTGACCTCCGACCAAATATGAGTTAAAACACAATTCTACTATGTCTCTGGACACTTTTTTGTCATTAATCTTATGAGGACTAAGTATTGAGTATATACTCAATATATACTAAGTATATATTCATATATGTTTGTGTGTGTTTGTATATATGGATGAATATAAAACATATATATACTGTATATACCCCCCCCCCGGTACACTTTCTTGATATTATTTTTGTTTGCAAATCCTTTTTCTATTCTGTGCATCTAACCATCTAAGGCAATAATATTACAGAAAATATTACACTCTGAACTGATTCAGATTTTGCTTAATAGAATCATCCTGATCTTGAGAAATTGCGTAAAAGCTACTATCAGTGGCTGATGGAGACACATCAGGAGGATCGTGCTGGTGAGCTGAAGGAGCGAGAGGGTGATGACATTGCTGCAATAAATCTCTACATGAAAGCTGGAATGCCTGCTAGGGCAGCTAAAGTCATTACTGGAAGAGATGTACGCTCTTGAAATCATTTGCCATCATCTGCAGTCAATCGTCATGAAAGGCTACACTAATGTTTTATAGAGTAGCATATGAATCAGACGGGCTTTATGAGCACTGTGCAGTAAAACAAGGTTGGAATAACATTTGCTTCATTTGTTTGCCTTCTTTTAAGAAGGTTCAGATGTGGTATTGTGAAGTGTAATTATGGCATTGTTTATTTTATTAATGCACATTTTGTAGGAGCTTATGAACAATGCAGATCTGGTTGGACGTGTGTCTAATGCTCTGATGAAAGGTGACATGTATGAAAGAGTAAGCACAGACAGTTTTATCTTCAGTTAAACTTGCCTATTTGTGTCTGACTGTTGATTAAGAAAAATCTGTAATAATAAATGAGAAATCTTGTATATTAATCGTCATCGTCATCATCTTGTTATGTCTCTTGTGTGAATTTAACTATTTTTGTTGCCGTTACTCTTTTTGAAGAGTTCAATGCATTTTAGTCTGTTTGCAGAACCAAAGCCTAGTTGGTAGCTGCAGTCCTGCATCCATCATTTGAGTCTTTTGCTTCCATTTGAATATTTTATTTCCATTTAAATATAGCAATTACAAGTAACTGGTTCTGCTTGTTCCACTGTAGTGAAATATGCAGTCTATTAATACGTTGTACCAACATAGATTTATCTTTAAGCAAATTTTCTGTCAAATTATCTACAATGTTGACTGGCTGCTACCAATTCAGTAACAGACATGGCATTTTTGGAATTCTATTGTTTAAAAGTGCTTAGCATTTATAAAAATTGAAATAGATAAAACTTGATGTATGTATTCAATCAAATAACTTCTTTAGTGCTTTTACAGTGGTTTTCACACAGGCTTACTTAGTCTCCTAAACCACTTTAAATCACATTATTATTATTATTATTATTATTATTATTATTATTATTACTACTACTACTACTACTACTACTACTACGCAGCGGATCTGGAACGGATCGCCGGATCGCACGGGTTACTACGCCGGATGACGGGCAAGTGTACGCCTCCTGCCGTCCCTACGGGCACCTGCGATCTCGGTTAGGACTGTCTACAGGAGATCATGTCATGGACCGCGACAAATCGCTCTACTAATCCCGGTAAAACAGAATTGCTATGGATCAGTACTCCCAGGAAGGCTCACCTATTAGATCGTTCTCCTCTAACCATCGGTGATGCTGTCATCGCTCCGTCTACGGAGGTGCGCCTTCTGGGTGTACTTTTGACGACTCTCTATCCTCGCCGGCCAAGTGAGCTCCGTAACTCGTGCCTGCTACTTTCAGCTGCGCAAGGACGGTACATTTCAACATCAGCAGCGATCCACGTAGTCCGGGCACTAGTGCTTCCAGGTTGGATTATTGCAATAGCATTCTTCTGGGGCTTCGGACTATCAGCTTGACCGCCTTCAGTCGGTCATGAACGCTGCGGCCCGATTGATCTTTAGCGCGAGATGGAAGGATCACGTGACTCCATTGCTAAAGGAACGGCTACACTGGCTGAAGATCTCGGAGCGTATAGCTTACAAACGCTGTATGGTCACATTCCGAGCACTGCACGACCCTCTCTGCCCGGAGTACATTTCTGCGCTCTCAGCGGCCATGCCGACTGACTGACTGTCGCAAGCAGCTGCGATCAAACAAGTTTAATTCGCCTTTATGTCCCTCCTCCGTCCAGGACGGTGATGCTGGGGAAAGATCCGTTACACGCGGCAACCCCTTCTTTGGAACTCTCTTCCCGCCTCAGTGACATCCATCACATCCTAGGCGCTTGCGACTGCCCTATCTTATGAACATCTGTAAATCGCTCTTGATTTTAGCACTAGCTATGTTATAGCGTTTAATAAATCATCTAGAAATAATAATAATACTACTACTACTACTACTACTACTACTACTATCATGATGCCATATTTTTTTAAGTGTAATGAATAAAGATATCTGTATATCATAGGCTGGAGATCTTTTTGAGAAACTCAACCAACCTCATGATGCCATTCAGTGTTACCGTAAGGGCACTGCTTATAGGAGAGGTAAGCATAAGTGCTTTAATAATCAATCAATCAATCAATCAATCAATCAATCAATCAGTAAACTTCTATGGCGCCACTATCATAATGCCCAGGGCATCAGTTGATGGTGCACCAAAACCAAATTGAATTAGAGCCAGATCAAACCGGAAAGATCAGTCAGAAACGGCGGGGGAGCAATCTAAGGGGAATAAGCTAAGTCAAACAGGTATGTTTTAAGACCAGATCTGAAAGATGAAAAACTATTAGTTATGCAGAGTGATATTGGTAATGAATTCCAGAGCCTAGGACCACACACTGAGAAACAACTAATGCCAATGACTGTGTGAGAATGAGGGACGACAAATGAAAGTCCTGCCGAATATCCAGTGGAATAATTAGTTGGTTGAGGGATAAGTTGCATCTTAAAATTATTAGGTTCATAACATGGTGTTATATACCAAAAGACAGATTTTATAATTAATTCAGTGTTTGATGGGAAGCCAATGTAGGGACTGTCTAGCTGGGGATATAAGTTCAGATCTGGGAGATTTGGATATGACTCTAACTAAGGAATTTTGTACTCTCTTTAGTTTCTGCATATTTTAATTTGTGATTTGCAGACGATTGACCATAGGACGATTGCCCATAGGACAATTGACCACACTAACAAGATTTTGGCTATTCTCAGCTGACTTTTACGGACACTATCCACATCCACCTATGGACACTATTAGTCACAATAGGGTTAGGTATAAGGTTAAGGTTATATTTTGGGTTATGGTTATATACAAAGTGAAATGGCCAAGACTTGGTGTTAAGCCTGTCTTTTGTTCTATGGACACTATCCACCCCTCTGGGGACCTTATTTTCTTAATGTGTTTTGCTGTGGTCAAACATCCTATGGTCAAATGTCCTATGGTCAATCGTCCTAGAATCAAATTTGTGATGCCAAAAGCATGGAATTGCAGTAATCTAGGTGATAAGATACCAATGCATTGACTGGTTGAATAAAGATAGGCTTAGGAAGTAGATGTCTGATGCAATTTATGTTCAGAAAATAATAATAAGAAATTTTGCAGGCTGAATTTATGTGACTAGTGAATGAGAATAAGAATCAAATGTCACACCAAGGTTGTAGGCAGAAGTACTTCTAGAAACAGCAGCAGAACCTCCTAGTATTACAGATTTCAGAGATTCAATTTTGGTCAATTTAGCTGGAGTACCTAATAGCAAGAACTCGGTTTTTGATGAATTTAGAAGAAGCTTATTTGAATCCGTCCATGACTGAATATTAGAGAAGGCATTGGATAAAGTCTCAAGGGATGAGTTTGAAGAGGAGTTATCAAAAGAGATGGGAATTTGAGTATCATCAACATAAAGATGATAGGCCACTTGATGTTCATCAAGAAGTGAACCCAAGAGGGTTGTATAGAGAGTAAATAACTTTATGCTGCTTTGATAGCATCATCCAGCAAATAAAGCAGATAGAGTTTTCAAATTTAGGGTTACCGGTAAACCTTTATAAGAAATCTTGTGCAGATACTCCGGTAACAAATGGATGATACTGATTCTTTGTAAGACATGACCTCAGTGCGACTGTTCCTTTATAAAGGCTCTGTATATTTTATATTGCAGTAGGAATTAATTAAAATTGTGTTTCTTGAGCCAGCTTATTGTAAGATGTTTTGTTATATTATTTGAATGAAAATGCTGATGTGTATTTATGATTTTCTTTTTTTTTCAAAAGCGGTTGACTTGGCTCGTAATGCTGAACCTCAAGAAGTGGTGAAGTTGGAGCTTGAATGGGGCAATTACCTTGTCCAACAAAAGCAGCTCGATGCAGCCATTAACCACTTTATCGAGGCAGGGTCAGTACAGCCTGCGCCCAGTGCCATGACAAATACCGGTACTCTCAGAATGTCCATATAGTGTTGTTCTTGCATAGCTGTGAATGTTGACGATTACTCGATTTCTTGTGTATTCTTTTAGTGACAATCTGAAGGCAGTTGATGCTGCAATAAAGTCTCGTCAGTGGCAGAAAGCAGCTCAGATTCTCGAAGTGATTGAAAAGAGACCAGAAGTGAATCATTACTACAAACTCTTGGCTCAGCATTATGGAAGCATTGGAGAATATGACGTATGATCGCAAAATAACATTTTGAATTGAAGACATTTCATAGTTCTTCTTAGATTTAAAGAAATGTTGAAAGATAATGAAAATTTAAGTAAATGTTTAGTATGAGTGTGACCTATATGCTGCTAGCATGAATTTACTATTATGCATTCTGCCTTTCAATGTGATATATGTTATCTGAAGTTGTGACTAAGAGAGCACTAAAGTTCTTAGATTGAGCACTCTAGAGAGCCATTTGAGCCAACTGACTCTTATTTATATGGTCACTTTATGATTGAATAAGTACGTATTGCACAGATCCAAATGCTCTGAAGTTAAGAAATATTCGTATGTTGTTCACTTTGAATAATGAGGACAGATAATTTCTTTTTGTGCACAGATTGCCGAATCTTTTTATCAAAAAGCCAACAGTCCACTTGAAGCTGTGAATATGTATAATATGGCTTGTAAATGGGAAGAAGCTTACCGAGTATGTCATAATTTTTTCAGGATATAATTTTCTATCGCATTCTAGATGTTGCTTCTTTAGCAACAGTGGCTTTGCATTTTACCATGATGCATAATTTCACTTCAGTTTTTTTTCAATTGCTGTCATTAAAAATTTAGTGAAAATTTGATAAATTGATGGTTTTAAATATATGTATTTAAATTTTTTAGTATTAATCGTTGCACAGACAATTTTTTATTCATGATAAATCTGCTTGATGTTTTAAAATATGACGTAATAGCTTTTTAATTACTTCATTATTAAATGCCATTGTCTGTGATTACCGGTGTAAGTTAAAAATTTTAATGTTCCAGAATTTATTTCATGATTAGTTTCTGTTAATGCAAATTTTATATTATATATCAAATTTTATCTGAGAACTTGTTTAGCGCTTATTATTATGTACCGTAAATTGTGTTTGTCATTGGTCAGTGTTTTAAAATTCAGGCTCTGTAGACAAAGGCTGTGGTTAATTTCCTGCCTGAAATTTTGTTTCTGCTGGAGAGCTGTCATGTCTGACAGTTTGCTGTCTAGCTGTTTAAGAAAGCAAAATTTAAATTTAATATGGATCATTTTATTGCTATCAAACTTCTCTGAAGATTAAATCTAAAGTCATAGATATTCTAGTGCTGTGTTTCCCAAACTTGTTTGAATGATGGACCCTATTTCCTTCCATTAAGCCACTAGGCTCATCAGACCCTCTACTTTTTGAGAGGCTACCATGGGAATGAGGAAGACATTAGGGTTGGGCCCCCACTTTTTCATCCAAGTTCATGCCAGTGTTCTGTGGAACCCTGAATTACACTGACTATGATTTGGGAAATACTGTTCTAATGGTTGGCACAAGTAGACTTAATTTGATTATTGAGAGTTTGAAGAAGAGGCCTTGCCAACTCTAATCTTTATAATTTTGTCACTAGGTGGCACTCTCTTGCATGCAAGAGTCAGAAATTAAGGACTCGTACATCAAGCAGGCACAAGAGCTTAAGTCTAAAGGAAGATTCAAGGATGCAGAGAGGTAATTAATTTGTTTATTAGTTATCAAGTGAGATCTATGCCAAGAAACAGATTTCTAGTTCATTGTGAAATTGCTTGGATTTTTGGTAAAATTTCAATTTCCATACCTCCTGTTAATACTAGTAAGTAACTCAAATAAGACAGGTTCATGGTGTAGAGCAGAATTTATTTTGAGAATTGAGTATTTTGCTATTCAAAAATTGTTTTGTTTTAAAGATTATACTTGACTGTAAAAGAAGTTGACCAGGCCATTATTATGTATAAAGAGAAAAAGATGTACAGTGACATGATTCGTGTTGCAAAACAATTCCGTAAACAAGATTTGGATGAAATCCTTACAAGCTGTGGCAAGGTTTGTACTGTCATCATCGCCATCATCATCTTCACCATCATCATCATCATCATCATCATCATCATCATCATCATCATCATCATCACCCTTCTCCTCATCATTATCCTCATTATTAATCATCATCCACTTCATCATCTGCCTCCTCCTCATCATCATCTTCTTCTTCATTATTAATCATCTTCTTCCTTCTCATCATCGTCATCATCATCATAATCTATCATCGTGTCTCTTAGACTGTTGGAGCCAAAATTATATAATTCACTTCTTAATTTATCCATTTTCATTGCTCCTTTGATTGCCTGGATTTTTGTTTGAGATGTGTTATTTTTTTAATTTGTGATTTTCATTCTTTTGGGATATTCCTCTGGTTTTTCCCCTTATCAGTGGTTTTCAATGGCCACTTTATCAGTTTCTTATTACTCATTCTGGTGGCGTGTTCAAAGAAAGAGACAGACAGACAGACAGACAGACAGAGAGAGAGAGGGAGAGAGAATTTATTCTGTTGTGCATGCTTATGTTAAAATATTCACTAGTGCACCATTGCACTATATTTTAAAAAATCTTTTTATATGTTTATTATTTATTATTATAATATTATTTTATAAATTACAACAATCATCCTTTTCATATACTGAAGTGCATCAAGGAATAATTGCATGTTTATGGGTTTTTATGAAGTTGTAATGTTTCTGCTCATAGTTCTTGAGTCTCTTAAGTGTTTGTTTATTCTTCTACGATTTTATTGTTCGGAAACTTATCACCGCATTTGAATGTCACTACAGGCTGTCTACGAAAAAAACCCCCAGCAGGAAAACTTTGATTTCTTAAAAGTTCCAAAATATATTTTTATCAAAATTGCCACACTTATGCAGCACATATTTTCCCACCTTTCTGCCAATTTTCATCTCATTTGCATGTAAGATGGCCATTTTGTGTGATATCAAATTCAAACTTCGATTTTTACTACTCAGTCGCAGCATGACAGGCCTAAATATCTATAGCTTCACATAAATTTGGCTTCATGTCAATTTTGGTGGTATTAGTAGCAGTTTTTGTTGTTGTTGCAGTAGTAGTAGTAAAGTTTAAATTGAATGCAATTTGGTAAACATGTTTTTAAACTCACAGAATTCGACATAACAATAAAAGTTTGATTTAAACTTTCAAAATGGGTAAACTATCAAATGAAGATAAGATGCAAATTCAGACATTGTGGGAGCTTGGCTTTGGATACCAAACAATTTTTGCAATTAAGGTTAGGGTTAGGGTTTGCAATTATGTCCGATAACCATCTTGAACAATTGTGGTTTAGGCTGAAATTTCTAGACATTCAATAAAATTTTGTCTGTTGATTCGTAAAAATCAAATTTTGACTTTGATATCTCACAAAATGGCTATCTTACATGCAAATGAGATGAAAATAGGCAGAAAGGTGGGTAAATATGTGCTGTAGAAGTATGGAAATTTTGATACAAATATATTTAGGAACTTTTAAGAAATCATAGTTTTCCTGCTGGGTTTTTTTCATAGACACCCTGTAGTATGAATATGGTGTCTGGGCATTGTATTTGTCGTTCATCAGATATGACACTGTGATGTGCTTATTATCATTTAGTTTTACAGGTGAAACATTTAACAAAATATTTCAAATGCTTTGGAAATTTATAATTTATAATTTTTTAAATATTCTGAATTTTACCTTTTCTTTTGTAGAGAGATTATGAACTGTTCACTGTTCAGTGTTGAGATTTATATTAATAATTATCAGACTTCTTGTTACTCAGACCTCAATTATTACATTTATTAATTCATGTTTAGATGTCAGAACAAGATGGACTTTACCGTCAAGCGGAGCATTTCTATTTGGAAGCAAACAAAGTGAAAGAAGTCATTACTATGTATCACAAGGTTAATAAGTGGGAGGATTGCTACCGTGTGGCAAAGGCTCGAGGTGGACCCAAAGCCGCTCTTGAGATTGCGTTCTTTTGGGCTTACCAAATTGGAGGCGATTCAGCCGCTAAATTGCTCACCAAACTTGGTCTCTTTGACGATGTCATCAACTATGCCATCAACCAGGAGTAGGTTTCCATGACAGTGTTTACTTGTTTATATTCAATATGCTCATTATTTGGATATTTTAATTTGTTTTGTATTTCGACCACTAATAATGTTTGGCATCTCGGCCTGTGCACAGTTTTTCCAATGAAGAAACTATGATGACTGTGACTTTGTCCTTATGCTAACTAGCAAAGATTGAAAGTGGTCACTGACATCTTTTCTATTTGATGATAAGCTTAGCTGTCAGTTTTTTGGTCCAGGGAAAATCATGGAAGCTTTTACATTAGTCATTTCCCTACCTACCTAGAATCCTTGATTGAGATTCAGCCCCTTTGCTCTTCCAGTTTTAGCTTTAAGCAATATTTTTGGATTATTTTTTCATTCAGGCATCAAGCTTTCCAACAGCATCAGTGAAACATTTATGCTGATTATTTTAACTTTAATTTATTCTTGCGCACTTAGTGTCTTACGTTCTTGTACTGTTGTAGTCGTCCAGAGTACTTTGAGTTTGCGAGTGACCTGTGCAGAATTGCCAAGAAAGATATGCAACCCAAGGTTATGGAAAAATATGGTGAATATTTTGAAAGCCTTGGTCACTATGCAGAGGCTGAAGCCCAGTATCTCAAAGCAGGAATCCCAAAGAATGCCGTGCTAATGTGAGATTTTGCTTTTGAATAATTTCAATCTGAGATTTTTTAATTTACATCATTGATATCAGATAATGATACAATAATGCATGGTAAGGTAAAGGTGTGCTACATAGGAGAACCAAAGACTTAGTGCCTTCAGTTTCTTTTGGCATTGACTGAAAAAGGGCGTTTGCCAGCGTTTCCCTTGCTGCCTTTCCTTTCGCATAGTTAATGATGTTTCTGAATGTTTTCGAATTCCCATCTTACCGTTATTTTGTTCATCTATTTTTCAAGGTACGTTAACTGTCGTGACTGGGAGTCGGCGCGCCGAGTCGCCGAGCAGCACGACGCTTCTTCTCTGACAGACATCCTGATTGCATCGGCCAGTTCTGCTTTCAAGGAGAAAGAATTCCAAAAAGCAGAATCGTATTTGTTGCAAGCCCAGAAACCTGATTTAGCTGTGAAACTTTATAGGGTAGAGCCTGCCCTCTGGTTGACTTTTCTATCAATCATAAACAAAAATGTTACCAATATTATTAAATATGCATGAATTCATAAATATTGTATTTTATGCTGCATAATTTCAAATTTGCTGAGTATCTGTCAAATGAAATGAATAATATTATATTACTAAACTGAAGGTTCTGAATGCTGTTCTTCTAGGATGCTGGAATGTGGCAGGATGCCCTGAGGGTCTGCAAGGACTACTCGCCCAACCTTCTGGCTGATTTACAAGATGAATATGACCACGAAATGGCACACAATGCAACCAGGTGTTTTGCAGGCTTTGTCAATAATTCAATGATTCCTTGTCTCCATTCTGTTGAATTAGTTAGTGAATTGCCATATGTGTGTGTGTTATGTTGGAATTTGGATACTGTGATATTGTGCTGTGATTGGCTGTTATTAATTAGTGACCCTATTAAACAGAAATGCACCGATAATTCCTCTGATTGATTGATCGATCGATCGATTGATAGATTGATTGATGCTGCATGGATAATGTTTGGTACATAGACAATGTATCCTCAAATAAAGAAGTTGCAGTCAAAGTATGTGAACAGACCTGCATATTGAGTACTGTAGGCAGATATTTGTATTGCACATCTGCTGCCTCTAGTTCGCAAAGAGCGTCGTGTACAAGAGAAGTTTAAAAAACACTGCTATAGCTGTTAGAGACAATGGAAATGAAAAGAAACATTGCTCTTGTTGCACTATAAGCTATACCAATGGTTGTGACGGTGATGGCATTATTTGTTCATGGCTCAAGTGTGAGAAATTGAATATAACACATTTAAAGAATGAATATTCCTGTTGGTAATACATTTCAGAGGAGCCGAGACACTTGTGAGACAAGCACAAGAGTGGGAGTCCAAGAGAGAATATGCAATGGCTGTGGACTGCTATGTCAAAGTCACACCAGATGTTACATCAGATGCAAACATCCTTCAGAAATGCTATCAAAAGGTAATTTGGTTAAACTGGGTCCTCAATTACCGGTACTTCCCAGATTTTTTATTTCCTTATTTACTTATTTTTACATGCCTTTGACGTGGAAGTATTGCTCTTGACTTGATGGTATTCTAACACTTTCCATGCTTGTCATGTGTCCAACACTTTATTAGTTATTTGTTGTCTTCCTATAAGGATTATTCAAATATGGACTTTATGTTATCTGATAATTTTAATTAATTATCCTTTGAATATGTCATATTTATTATATCAGCTCCATTGTTGTGCTGCTACTTTGATAGTTCATTTTATCATCTTTATTTGCTTATCTACATCTACATTCTAAACCAGAATACTGTCCAGTGTGAATGGTTGCAAACCGGTATATGAAAATTCTTATAGTTTCTTTATTCTTCTATAGCAGAAGGAAAAGGTCGTGCTGACCTCTTTGTAATTCAGAGCAAGTCACATTGTAGGAGTGGCACATTTAACACCCATTGCCTTCAGAACCAGTATGACAGAGCCCACATTTTTGCCAGCCTATTAACCTTTATTACTTGAATACAAGTTGAATTGACTTGCTGACATAAATTACATGTAGTGAAATTGTTATTCAGACTACTGTAAGTGGTGATGTTTTATGAGTAAAGTTTTCTTTTTTTGGATGTTTAATTATTGTGTTTTGCACTAATTTTGTTCTAAGGCAACTGAATTGGCATTGAAATTTCTTGATCCTGATAAAGCAGCCAAAGTAGTTAGCAGAGTTGCTCCAGTACTCATACATGTCGAGAGACAGACTGCGGTAACTACTCACATGAAATCATTTCAGTTTTTTATACGTTAAGTTGTAAATTTATAGAAATTGAGTGTCATATTGTTTGTATGTGAACCTTGAAGTTTTCTTTGATAATTTACTATTTATTACCATTATTATTTATTATTATTGTTGTTGTTGTTGCCAGTTTTAGCTCTTTTGATGTATGTGAATGATAGTGTTATTGCTTTAAAAATTAATTTCACAATGTACTTGGAATACTGTACTTAGTATGTACTGAATGTACTTAACATACTTATATGTATTCATATCTAATCTCTAGGCTGCTGAACTTTACCTTAAAGTTGAGAAATTCAAGGATGCAATTGATGCTTTCATTGCTGGTGAAGATTGGGATCAAGCGAGAAAGGTTGCCACTACATATGAGCCTGGGTAAAAAAATCTACCTTCATATTTCTCCAGTTCTTTACATTGCTTTATTGTGATCAATGAATATCCAACTTGTTGCATTCTATTCTGCTCCTTTTGCAGAAAAGAAACTTCAATTATTCTTTTGCTGTTACATGTTTGTCAGTTCTGCTTAGTTCGTCCTGTGTGCATTCATATTAGTTGCCTGTTGCTTGCATGGCACTTGCCTTATTTTCATTCTTCTGGCATGCACTTGTATAAAGTGAACCTATATTCATTGTATACATATACCAGTGGCGGCTCCAGGATGTGGCAAGTGGGGGGCCGTTAGGGTGGCAACTTATAAGCATGGGGGTCAACCATTTGTTGATAGGTATATAGTAGTAAGCATAGGGTCCCAACAGAGGGGGCCACTGGGGGGCCAGGCATTCAGTAGTGGGTACAGGCCCCCAGACCCCCTATGTGGAGCCGCCACTAACATATACACATAAAATATATTTTGCATATGCAATCGACCTAGTTGGTGTTATGTGACTGGTTCCCATCAGAACACTGAAGTTGAGCAACATTGAGCATGGCTCATACTTGAATGGGTGACATTTTGAGATTGATACATGGTGCTGGCGTCCAACCAATCCATTCACTGGTTAGGCATGGGTAAATTGGTAGCACTGTTAAGCTGCAAAGATAAAATGAATGTCTCAGGGAAGCATTGGAAAATTATTATTGATTGATGGCAAAAAGTAGCACTGTATACCATGTGGGGTTTATTTGCACCCAAGGTTGTCTTGAGGGTGAAGTTCTTGAAATATTGTAATTCAGTGCATTATTTCTGTTGACATATCTTTGTGACTGTGACAAACTGAATTTGTAGTTGTTTTGCTTTGTAGTTATTCAGATGTTTTCCAGCTTACCTGAATTGATGGCAGCTTCATTGCAATTAAAGATTGTTTTTATGTTTGAAGTCTTAGACGATATGTGGATGAGAAGTATACCCAATATCTCAAAGATAAAGACAAACTAGATGCTGTAAGTTTAACTGAAGAAAAATGATCTCAGAAATTTGCATTTTGGGTCTGTTTCTTGTCTGAGAGTGAAATTTGCGTTGGCTAAATATTTGTTTTACTTCATTGCTTGTCCTGGTGCACAGTTTCATCATCATCATCATCATCATCATCATCATCATCATCATCATTATCATCATCATTACTATAATCATAACCATCATCATCAGTCTTCTTTCAGAAGCTGAAGTTAAGGTAATGGGATGAACGATATGATTCCAGATGAGTCGGTCTGTTCTTATTCTTAGTGCTTATGTTAATATATCATGCTGGTCATCTTTTCTGGTCTTCTTTCTGTTCATCGTGTATTTGATTAATCTCTTCTTTTTTTTTCTTTGGATATTACCATGTTGAGTGCTCTTTGCAAAGACCCTTGATTGATTCTTTGGATATGTCCTAAGAGGCAACAGCTTTTATCACTGGCACATTTCTAAACCTCTTTTGGTGTTTAATAGCTCTTCAACACTCCTGATATGTTGCTTTAATTCTCTTACCATTTTTCATTGTAATCCACCTTTCATGTCCATTTTTCCATCAGCAGCCATGTTGATTCTTGTTCCACATTTAACGTGATTTTTGTTTTTGCTTTCATTGAGACAATGATTGCATTTTTGCTTACTGCCTGAATCTGTTCTACCAGTTCTTGTAGTTCCTTTTCATTTATTGCTAGTAGCACCTTGTTCTGTATTATTTGGTTCAGTTCCAACAGGTCTTTTTCTGCTTAGGACTTAATTCGTTTCTTGCCTTGACCCATGCATTCAATAGTCCATTGTACCAAGTGGAAAGGGTTACTATTAACCAAGGCCTAAATACTTAATTTATATGTGGTCTTAATTCATAAATTTTCAAGTAGTACATGTGAGTGGTTAATATATTTTATGCCATGAGATCCATAAAAAGATGATGTGTATGTTTTATGTTAGCTGGAAGGAATTGATATTGATGCTGCATTGGAAAGATATGCTAACAAAGGTGACTGGGCCAAAGCAATTAGCATTGCAGAGAAGAAAGTAGGTTTCCATTGTTCTTTTCATAGTTGTTCCACAGAGCTTTGCTTATATTTAATTAATAATTAATTAATGAGGACTTTGATGCTGAGATGAGCATATTTTTATTTTTGATTTAGATTAAACTTTTGGGGATCAACTTACTGTTCAGTTGTTTTGTTAATTACCCTGTTATTAGGTATGATCAGTGGTTATTAATTTGCAGAAATTTAAAAGTGGTTGTTGCTTGTATTTTAGAGTCCAAAGTTGTTGCACAAGTATGTTGCACAATATGCTGCCAATCTGATTACAAGTGGCAAAGTGGTTGAGGCTTTGGGATTATATGTTCAGCATGGCGCTCCTGCGTTGACATCAGTAGGATTTCACTTCACTTGGTTATTTTTTTAAATGCAAATGTAATTCCTACTTGCCGGTATACATAGCACTTTGTTAATAAGCATCAGCATAAGACATTACACCGGCATAAAACATTATTCCTGGGCACTCACAAGTCCATTGTGCAGAGTTGATATTAATATTGACTCTGCACCAATGGCTGCACCAATGGCCTTGTGAGTGCCCAGGAATCAAACCCAGATTGATGGCTCATGGGGTTGACACTCTGCCAACTGAGACATTGAAGCAGTTTATATGTATTAAATACTGGCCATCCTCAATTTCCTCATAGTATCTGCTATTGTTGTAATATAGCAGAAATTGTAAATATTTGAGCTTTATTCACTAGATTGTTTGTGTGTCCATTGAATCGCTATAAATATATAATTATAGCATTATTTCATATTTTCAAGTGGTTTAGGAGGCATTAGCCTGTTTGAGAACCGCTATAAATACTCTTAACATTTATTAACTCAGTTTTCCTAGATTACATTTGAATCCATTCATTGTTTCCACTATTACTGCCTTTTCATCCAAACTGTTCAATAAATCCTCAACCTTGGCACTAAAAAATTGTTTTTTTGGTCCCACGCTTTTTTCGCAGAATTTACATTTGTGGTCTCTGATAATGCTGTAGTGAGGTTATAAAAAGAATCGCTCAACTGGCGAATCTACTTTCCCTGTCATTATTTTGTATGTTTTTATTAAATCTACTCTTTCTCTCTTCTACTTTGTAATGTTTTCAATCCACAATATTGAAGTCGTTTTCATAGCTTAAATTATGGCATCCATTGACCATCTTTGTTGCTTGTCTTTGAACTTTTCTAAAAGCTCTGTCTTTTTTAAAGAGTGGATTCCATGCCTGAACACAGTATTCTAGATGAGACCGTACTAATGTCTTACATAATTTCACAATTATCTATTTATCTCGACTCACTGTTGTTCCCTTTAATATTCCTAACATCCAGTTGACCTTTTTTTTGATGTCCTTGTACATTGCCGAGATGGAGGTATACTTCTTTGGATGATCCCCCCAAGTCTCTTTCTTGTGGTGGTTAGGACTTTTACCCTAAAGCATTCAGTATTCAGCACCAGGATTGAATTTTCTCATGTGCATTCTGTGTAATCAAAGTTAAAATAGACCACATAATTATAAGTTAGAAAAGCTCATTATCAGCTATAAAAATCAAATCAGACTTTAGCTGCATACTAAAGCAAATCCTTGCCAAGAAGTGAAAACCTTTTGAGGTATATCATGGGACTGTTGCATGTCTGTCTAAGTTGGCATGTATTTCATATGATTAGAAGATAGTCATTACCACTGGTATTATATATCCTTATTTATTGGTTCATTTTCAAAATATTTATGGGACTGTGTTCCATTCATGTTGTTAAGCTGCTGAGTAATATCTGCATTAACTTAGACAAACTATCTACTTTCACTGTACATGATGCCTGACGTAATAATCGGCATCTTTTTTGTCATTTTATTTTATTCACAATTTTGAAGTTTTGTTATTCTTATTTTATCATAGTTTTGACCCTTTGCATTTGCTTTCTTAGAACTTCAACATCTATCGTCATATCTTCAATGGTGTTGTTGAACTGCCAGGCACAAATAATGCTCAATCATATAAATTATGGTCTGATCTAAGGGATGTCTTATCAGATCTGGTGAGCAGCATGAGTCAATAGATCATTTTATTTTGAGAATGTGTGTATTGTAAATCAAATATTAGACGATTTTATCACATAAATTAATTTAAAGAAGCCAATGTTAAATTATTGTGTAATCGTTTAATGCAGTATTTATTAAAATTTAATCATTAAAGTCATCATCTTTGTGTTCTAGTTCTTATTAACTTTTGCTCTTTTTCTTCTTCATCTTTATCTCTTTGTACAATTCTTTTTGTTCTTATTGCCATCACACAGGCCCGCCAGAACGAATTTTCATCAGAGGGTGCAGATTTTCTCCAGATAAAAGCAGTAGCATCATTTCACACTTTTCTTTGGGGCAAGATAATTGTTTGCAAATTTTCGGCAAATGTTGGCAATTTTATGGCCAATTTTAGCAATTTTTGGCTAATTTTAGCAAATTTTTTGCGATTTTTTGCACATTTTTGCAAATGTTGGCAATTTTGGACCAATTTTGGCAATTTTTGGGCCAGTTTTAGCAAATTTTGGCAATTTGACGAATTTTAGCCGAAAGGGGGTGCAGCCCATCTTCTTTCCAGGGGGTGCACTGCACCCCCTACATTTTTCCAGGGGGTACAGCTGCACCCCCACTTGCGGCGGGCCTGCCATCACAGTAATTTTTTATACCTCTACTAATGTGCAAAAATTTGTAAAATATTACAATGGCTTTTGGTAAATTTTGCTGAAATTACAAATTTATAAATTTTGTGGAAAATTACAATCCAACTCATCAAAACTACCCAGTAAGCCTGAGTGCAGTTTTGAATCTGAAGTTTTTGTGAATTGTCGACATGAGTTGTGCTGCCAACCAACATAATTTTTTGTCATATGTTATGGAAAGCAGCTTTTCTGCAGAATTTGTTGTATATACAAAATTTTGCATACATTTTTGATATTGCAGAAGATATTGTGACATAGAATTTTATCTGACAATCTGTAATTTTTGAAATGTTGTTATTGTTGTCATAATTTTCATAATTTAATTTATATGGATTGCATTGGCTGAACAAGAGGCTATATATTCCTCCTAATGAATTGCCAATCTGTGCCCACTGATATTTTTTACATAATTATCTAATCAACGACAAAGTCTTATTAAACATGCTTGTCTCTATAGATGGCAGGTGACAATGATTGCCCAATTACTTATAATTGATCTGCAGCTTTTGCTTATTAATTTTTCTGATAGTTTTGCTTGCCCTTCTGGTAGACAACCCATACATTAAATTGAAAACATTTTGATTTTGCAGTGCCACAATTTATCTCAAGCGTCGCAGGCGAATAGTCACGAAGCTCAGGAATTTGAAACCAAGTTGACAATTGCACATTACTATGCAACCCGATCTGCGGTCATGCCCAGCAGTTCGCTTGCCAGCATAGCAGCAAAGCTATCCGTGTCCCTGTTGCGCCATTCCGATATAATACCGGCCGACAAAGCTTTCTACGAGGCAGGCATGATGTGCAAGGTAGTAGAACATTTAGCATCCTCCTCTATTGTACCAAATGCCAGTGAATGATGAATTGCTTTTGGTGTAATAAACTGTGAGATGCAGGACATTGCATTTCTTTCACATCTAATAAATGACTATCTAGAAAGCATGTTAAATAAACAAGAAACGTGTGTTGCTGATTATTTCAAAGTGTGCAAATTGGTAAATATTGATAGGTGTTAAGTGCAATTGATGTATTGACCAATGGCCATACAGTGGCATGGGAAATTTAAAATGGGTCCCTTGAGAGTAGACAAACTTTGGATTCCTAAGCTGCACATTTATTACTACTGTAGTAATTTCTCATAATATATTAGTCTGTCTAATGAACTGTACCAAATTTGGACCACAGCTCAATAATTAAATAACTTGAGCATGAATGCTGTAACTGTGACCTATAGCCCCTCCCCTCCGAGATAGAGATAATTTCCAGGGCCTCATTTTGTAGCCCATTATACAACTGGTTTAGTACTGTAAGGGAGATCAAGTTTATCATACTCGAGCAAATGTTTCTACAAAATTCTTATTTGTATTAAGCAGACAGGCAGATATTTTGTGATAGAACTGTTCTGTGACTTGTGTCGCTTAAATTTCACTTTATATATGCACAGACAATTGGACACGAAGACATGGCATGCGTCTTCCTTAACAGATACCTTGATTTGGTTGAGGTAGGAAAACAGAACAAATACTCCTCCCTTCTCGTCTGATTAATTATTATTTATTAGAGAGTCAGAATTTGTTTGACTTATATTTAAATGATTACTGGAGCTTTGGAATTCTTGTTTGTGCATTGCATCATTTCTAGCTTACTCCATTTTTAGTTTACTCTAGCAAGAATTCTGAACTGTAGGCTAATGATCTTTTTTCAAAAAGTATTTAAGTATATTATGCTGCAAGAGTAATCCTGTGTGTGTGTGTTTTGTGTGTGTGTGTTATTCTCTTGATTGTATTATGCAGTATTCTGTTACAATTTAGGCGATTGAAGATGAGTCATTAGAAGTTGATCAAGAGGATATAAGAGATACAGACATTCCACTTGAAATTCCTCTTCCAAAGAAACTCTATGTATCGGTCAGTTTTTTTACCTTTTGCTTGCATATTACTTTTATTGAACCTTAATCTGAACTCCATACAGTATCTATTATCTATGCAGTGTACAGCAAAATCAGTCCTTTCATCTTGAACTTATGCCATCATCATCATCATCATCATCATCAGTGTTTCTGTCTCTCGACAGGTCCAGGTATTCAGTTTCTCCACTCCGATCGATTGCTTGCTTCTTCTTTGAGTTCCTGATATTTTTTATTCATCATCCACTCCAACATCATCTTTCTCGGTCTACCTCTCACTCTCTTTCCCTCCATTTTTCCTTCGATTATTGTTCTTAGTAGAGAGTCATGCCGGAGGACATGTCCCATCCAATTTCTCTGCCTTTTCCGGATTGTATCTATCAGGCTTCTTTCTTCCTCTATCTCCTTCATGACTTCCTCGTTTGTTTTATGCTCTATGTATTCTACTTTTAGCATTTTCCTCCAAATCGACATTTCAAAAGCCTCTAATCGTTTTATATCTTCCTTTCTCATTGTCCACGTCTCCGCCCCATACAACGCCACACTCCAAATCAAAATGTTTTTACCAATCTCTTTTTTAGGTTTAGTTTTAGTTTACTTTGCATCAGCTCCTTTCTCTTGTAAGAAGCTTCCTTTGCTATTGCTATACGTCTTCTTATCTCTTTATTGCATCTGGCATCAGTTGTTATCAGACTTCCTAGATAGCTAAATTCCTTCACTTGCTCTATGATCTGTCCGTAAACCTTTATGTCTACTCTCTCATTCCTTCTTTTTACTTATTACCATAACTTTAGTCTTTTTGTATTGATTCTCATTCCATACTTTTCTGACACTTGTATCAGTTTATCCATTACTTCCTGAAGCCCTTTTTGATTGCTTTGCTAGCATGGCCTGATTGATCAAGAGGATATAAAGCGCAGACGCTTTAGTAGTACTCCTCCGACTTTTACTCCAGTTTATCTGTATTCTCCATCGCCTCTTGTACTAATTCTTCGATGAACTTATGTATGAAATCTAAATGCAAATGCTAGAAAATGTGTACTAATAAATCGTTGTTGTGTAAAATTACATAAAACCTCTTACAACAGAAGCAAATAAAATATTTTCATTCAAAAAATGTGTGCATCAGGGATCTCAACATGAGGAAGTGAAGGAGTGGGTTTTGGCAGCTGCAATGGATCGCAGAGTTAGTCGTAAGTTGCGTAAAGACGAGCGAGATACGTACGAAGCTAGTCTGGTCGATGCACAAAGCGGGGTTAGAGCACTGCCATGCGTCATTTCTGGTGAGCATTTCTATGCATATCAGAATTAGAAATTGTCACTAATCTTGAAACTGATACTAAAGTCTCTTGAAAATCTGATGCATTTACTCAGATATTAAGACCTCACCTGTGATTTAATTGCCTTGCCCATAGTGATTAGTAATTCATTAATTCATTCATTCTTCTCCTATACCCGTTGGTGTCCACTGCAATTTGAGTTCACCTCCTCCATTCGTCTCTGTCTTGTGTGGCTTTGTACAGTTGATATATGTCCAATTGTCCATGTTGCACCGTTCTTTAATATTGTCTATCCATTCTTTTCATGGTCTTCCTCTAATGTTTTTGCCTTCCATTACTCCGAGCATGATTCTTTTTTCAGCAGCCTTTTCATCATTCATTCTGCAGATATGGGCAAATAGTCTGAGTTTCCTTTCAATGACCGTTTGGATTATGTCTTTCTCTAAGTTCATTCTTTTTTTACCTTTTTATTGTTGATCTTGTCTAACCTTCTGATTCCTAGGATGTTTCTGTAGCAGTTCATTTCAAATGTATGGAGAATATGGCTATTTTTCTTGTTTTAAGTCCAAGTGTCACATGCATATAATACAATGCTTAATATGCATGTTTGGAATAATTTTAATTTAGTCTTGTTGCTATCTTCTTATTTTTCCAGATATTCTTCATTTTGGTCAAAGCTCTGTAGGCCTTTCCAATTCTATTCTTGATTTCTTCATTAGTAATTCATATAATCTTATAGGCCTATATAAATCATTATGGCCAGAAGGATTGGAAATACATTTATACTTGTATACAATACATCTGTGTGCATGTGTGTGTATGTATATATATACACATATATATGTGCATATTATATATACATATACACATACACACACAACAATGGTGGTGCCACAGGGGCCCCACCTCCCCATTCGGACCGGGACTGGTCATGAGATTCATCCAAAACTGGCAAGTAGTTGGGGGTAGGGTAGTATTGGATGTTGGAGAAATGAATTAAAATTCACCAGAATTCAAAGCACTTGAGACGAATACCCTTTTTTGTTTTTGCTTGTCAAGACTCTTTTGGTTCAAAAATGTTGATGTACCCCCTATTCTGGAATCCTGGCTATGTCACTGATATACAATCTGTGTACTATGTATGATATTTAGATCCAAATTTAAAACCTGTCTTCCATAAATGAGCTACTTTTTTACTACAACTTTAGATTAAGCAGCCAAGAATAAGTACCAGCTGCGATACAACTTTTGAAAGGTCTATATAGATGCATTACTTACTTGCCCTTAAATACTAACCACATTTTGTTGATCAGTTGCCTTTATTGTGAATTTAGCAGTTCAGAAGCATTACTGATGTATTGGTTATTTGGAAATATAAATACAAATATTCTGTTTTCTTGTCCAAAGTATGACTGAATATAATTGCTTGGAAAATTTGTTAGGTTACCCTGTTATCAAGAACAGGCTTGAATTTAAAAAGCCAAATAAGGAAGCAAACAAGGAAGACTGGAACAAGCTTCTTCTTGCTGTTAAGGTAATTGGATGCATATGCTCTGCCTGACAGAAACTGTTATTTAACAAATTCTGTTTGTGTGAAATTGATATGCCATTTTGCTTGCAGGTAAATTGGTTAGCCTGATTGCTGCAATAAATGTTTTGAGGCATTGAGTGGCTTACCTGTTTATCTCAACATGAAGTAGGTAGGACAAACTCTGATAATGTGTAAAGGTAGGTAATGTACTTGAGTTTGAGAATTTGGGTCTGGTGCTTATCTCCAGTCTATGCAATCAGTGACTTAGGTGGTATAAGTTGCCACTTACCGGTATGTAGGTTGCCGTGAGTTTGATGGATGTGCTTCTTTTGAAAATGTAGACGTCGCCGTCGTCTGAACTGCGGGATGTTGTGAAGTTTATTGATGACTGGTGTGGAATTCCAGGCAATGCCAGCTTCTCATTTGGAAATTGATTGGATTAATTTTAAGCATTATTTGCTGGAGGCAACTGAACAACTAACTTCTCTGCTATAATTTCTTATGTAATTTAATTATTAATTAAAACTGCAGTTGAGCCATTGGACAATAAAAAGTTAAATGCAATGTCATGTCTCTATTGAACACTAAATATGTCAGAGCCACAAATAAAATCAGTAGTCATAAAACATTTGACTGTTTATGTAGACATTTGGTTGTGTTTATGTGTCTTTCTTGAAATAAATGAGTATAAGTTATAGGTGCAAATGTACATGTTGCCATTTAAATTTTATTATTCTAGAACAGAGAGGAAAGGACAAAAAGTTTTTTCACTTTATATTCTACCTACATAGGAATCTCAGTAATTTTGATATGCTAAATTTTCAGCTTCATCAGTTGATGCATCGGTTTAAGCGGCTGCCTCACTTAAGGATTTAGTCGGCGGACTTCGTCGTTGATTTTGTCGGCAAACCAATCCACCGACGTTTATTCTTGTTTGGAAGCAAAAAATAAGCCACGCCTACAAACGCTGATGTAGCTCATATTTTTAAGATGGCTGCCGAGGAATTTGACGATTTGTTATTATGTGGATTAATTTTGACGGTTATTGCATCTGCACGTGCATTATCCGCACAAAGGAAATCCCGAAAAAAGAGAAAGGTCTGGGTGAGACCCTGGATACGGTGTAGGGAACTAAAGGGAGCCTACCATACCCTAATCCAGGAGCTCACCGAGATAGACCAACAGGCCTTTTACAATTTTGTGTGGATGGACTTTGTGGCCTTCGAAGAATTGTTAGGTTACATTGAGCATGACATAAGCAAGCAAAACACCAGGCTGCGCCGAAGTTTGTCAGCCAGAGAACGACTGTGCATCGCGCTCAGGTTTTTAGCAACAGGTAATTTGGAATTCATTTCAGGACC
The DNA here is from genome assembly GCA_018105865.1 of Metaphire vulgaris. Classification (NCBI taxonomy): domain Eukaryota; kingdom Metazoa; phylum Annelida; class Clitellata; order Crassiclitellata; family Megascolecidae; genus Metaphire; species Metaphire vulgaris. The sequence goes on from CM030834.1 coordinate 7,962,976, forward strand.
TAAAAGTATATTGGTGCCGTGGAGCCAGAGCACGATTGCAGGGGCATCCCCCACCGCTACATCCCTTCACCACTACATCCCCCACTGCTACATCCCCCCATAACCAGTGTTTATGTTAGCCACCTTGACATTGGGGGGATGAACTTTTGAATGTTTAGGGGACAAGGTCTGAATCGTCACACTTTGGAGGGGAAATTCCCATCTCCCCATTCAATATCATATCATATATATATTTATGGGGGGAATTTTCAAACTTGGGGGTATTCATCCCAGAGAAGGCCTAGAATAAACACTGCCAACAACTAAAACCCCAAAATCTCTATCCCCTCAAATATTCCCCCATCTGCACTGCTCAGCCACAAATAGCACTGTACGTGAAATAAACCAAAAATCTTCATTATTAGTACTGACATGAAGTTACCTGTCCGTGTGATTTCTTACCCCACCACTATTTCTTACTGTTGCATGTAATTTCATAATTTTTTATAATTTCTGGCATATTCCTTCAGGAGATTCAATGATGAGCCTTCACTATCAATTTCGAGTGGGACGGCATACATTGAGCAAAGCCGTAGAAGACGTTTGCAGCGCTATATATAAACGCCTGAGACATGACTATCTAAAGGTGTGTTCATTGTAACGAATAAAACGACCATTCCATCAAACATCTTTTTCATACTATCTAGATGATTTTATTAGCAGTCTATTGTCCTGCGACCAGTTTATGTTTATCGATGTATTATTACTCTGTCATCTTTGGTGGGTTCGGGTTAGAGTTGGCCCGACAAAGTACTATTCGACGTGGTGCTTGCTGTGGAAGACAGCTTTGAACACCACCATACAACAGATTCATCAACTCGGTTTGCATTCTCAATTTGAAGAGTTCCTTCTCTCTCCCTTCTGGAACTTCCCTCATTTTAAAGTGTAGTGATTTGAGAAAGAACCAATCGGCATCACTTTCGTCCGGCGCTACTTTTTGGCGTGCCTGCATCATGGAACTCGTCAGTCTCCCTAACGACTGAACAGCATCCACGAATACTGCATTGCATTCGGACTCCGTAGTTTTTTTTCTTTTTTTTCCACTCCTATCTGGCTCTTCAGCTGCACTTTCGAGAGTTGAACTGTTCAAGCTATCCGTCAAGTCGTCCTCACCCTAAACATGGTAACAGTTAGTACAAATAATGCAATAACATAAATGTTACAAGCCTAAGCTGATAGTTTGCAAGAATTTGCTTGTAATCTATTATTTATTGCAGAAGCCAAGCACACCAGATGAGTGAAGTGTAGCTGACGGTTTTCACAAACAGTGGAATTTTCCTCATTGCGTTGGTGCGCTTGATGGGAAGCATGTGGTAATACAGAAACCGGGGAAATCAGGGTCGACATACCTCAATTATAAACATACCTTCAGTATTGTCTTAATGGCTGTTGTCGATTCCGACTACAAATTTATGTATGTTAATGTTGGCGCTCAAGGCCATATGACTCAAGGCCATATGAGCGATGCTGGAATTTTTAACAATTGCCAATTTTTTCGGGCCATCCAAACAAATAAACTTGGCCTTCCCGGTCCGGAAATTGTAAGTGGGACAGATCTTCAACTGCCTTACATGGTTGTCGCTGACGATGCCTTTCCGTTAACGAGTAGTATCATGAAGCCGTTTTCGCGTAGGTCAAGCGACATGAGCCAGCGCGTTTTCAACTATCGGCTTTCTCGTGCTCGCCGCGTAGTCGAAAATGCTTTTGGGATATTAGCAGGTAAATTCCGTGTATTCAGAGCTCCTATTTCATTGAAACTATCTACCACTAGAAGCATAGTACTTGCATGTGTTTGCTTGCATAATTTCCTACGGGAAAGGCAAATGCAAAACACTGAATCATCTGAGGCAGGACCCGAGGTGCTTCATGGCAATATTGAGGCCGATGATGATGATATACCTAAGGCATTCAGGCCATTACCATACATGCCTGGTAGAGTTAATGCAGAGGGTAAAAATGTACGCCAAAAACTGACGGAATATTTCATGGCAGATGGCGCAGTTGAATGGCAGTGGCAGGTTATTAAGTAGGCACTTAAATTTTTCATTTTCTTTTTTCCTTTTTCTTCAAACAGTTTTGTAATTCTTAAATATATGTCACTTGTACTACGCAATAATCAATTAGGTTGCATTGAATCTTACCTCGTTTGATGAGTTTTCAGCCGACTCCATGGACTCGATGATTGTGTCCATTTTAAAGGTTGCATCTAGGAATGCAGCCTCAGCTGCATATTTGTATGCCTTCGGTGGTTTTGAAGTTTGTGCACCAGAACCACTTTTCCCCAGGCTGAGTGACTTGTTTAACGCAGTTCGATAGCGTTGGTATGAGCAACGGATGTTTTCAAATCTTGCTCTTACTGCAACTGTAAACAGAAACCATAATAACGTCATATACTGTATGTCATAATATAACATTTTCAGTTATTAGCGGTTTCATTGAAAGCACTATAATATTAACCATTCTTGTTTATCATAACTGATCATAACTTACTTGCAGTTGTATGTGAATGTATACAAAAGCGATAAAGAATTTTCCTGTTATCAACTCAGAATATCAATGAATCATAAAAATATAATTATTAAATGAAAATGCCACATTATATTATTAAACTTTACATAATATTCCTATGTCTTGTATTTGTTTGAACCAAGACAAATAAAGGAGCGGAGTAACAATTTTGATGGCGATTTTAATTATTTCTTATTCAAATAATTTCCTTGAATCAACTACAGTAAACCCCCGTTATCCCGCCCATATCCGTCCGGCGTTCTATTTTGGCGAGGGGCGGGGGTGGCGACATAACGGGGGCAAGTCAGTTGAGTAATCCATTACAAAGTATTGTTGAACTGTGTATACACTGTATATATATATATATATATATATATCCTTACTTTCTTCCCTGTCTCTCACTCCTCCCTCTCTCTTCTCCATATTATATATATATATATACTGTGTATATATATATATATATATATATATATATCCATTCATAACACTGTAGGCTACAGTACGGCATTGTGTAGCCATAAGCAAATGCACCGTTTGGACCAGCATTAATGTTACAATAATTATTCAAAAGGCGCGTAGGCCTATGGAGTAGGCCTACGAAAGTACTTCTGAATAGTAGCCTGTCTTTGAGAAGTTAAAGCATAGATTCCACCCTATACGTTTAACAGCAATAAAATTTATTCCTCTCTTCCTTTGTCTCTTTCTATCCCTCTACCTCTCCCTCTGTCTCTCTTTATCTCCCTCTCCTGCTCTTGCCTTTCTCTTTAATGTGCCCGCCATTAGCAGCGGACGGCCGCATTACAACGTAAACAATTGCACAGGTGACCCCTCTCTCTCCCGCGACTCTCTCTACCTTGTCACTGTCTCTCTCTCACCCTCCCTCCCTTCTCCTTCCCTGCCCTCTCCTCTCCGTCTCTTGCCCCTTGGTTGCGGGCAATTGACTCTGAGGAATTCCGAACCCCAGCCACACTGATTTAGGGAGATGGTGTGGACAGATGTCTTCCATCTAATTGTTTCCCTTGGCAATTGTTCCCACTGGCAAGCGAGCGGGGGAGGTTTTATGGGTGAAAACATGGCTTTCGTTATACTGTACTTAACAGTACCCTGTACAGCATAACGAAAGCATGCTTTGACAGTGAAATGCACCTGAGTTTGTGGCAATGGCGAGATTAACGAGGTCAAATTACATAGGACCAAACCCAATGCCTTGATGGCGAGGGCGAGAGGCGAGGGTGGCGGCTTTTCGAGGTAGAATGCATGGCAGGAAATCCGTTCCAGACCAACGCGTGGCGAGAGACGAGTTTGGCGGCTTAACGGGGGGCGAGATAGCGAGGTTTTACTGTAGCAACAATCAGTTGCTTGACTGCATACAAGGTGACCCCATGACCCGGGACAATGTTGACACATACTTATACTGACTTTTAGGTACACAAGCCCCTAACGTCGGTAACAACAAATCCCACAGTCCCCACTAAATTACTACAGTAATAAGACCTACGAACTATACTACTTTAAATAACTATAAGAACAATAATGTACCTGGAGTGGACAGTAGCTTCTCAGCGATCTCAAGCCATACCGCCGGTTTTTTATCACTTTCCTTGTATAGGTCGTCGCGACAGTCCCATAAAATTGGTTGTGCCGCGACTTCACTAAGGAGATTCAAATCGAATTCACTCTTCGACATGTTTCTTGTCCTATTCCCGTCCAAATTTTCCACAAAGTGTGTCCTGACTGTCCTCTTTCGCTGTTGTTATTGTCAACTCGCGCGCTGACCTTTGGACTGAAATCTGATTGGCTGACAAGTCAGAAAATCCGACGACGAAATCGGCCAGATCGTGTATTCAGATTATCTGGCGGACGTTTACTCCCCACCCCGTACGTCCCGCTGACAAAGTCAGCCAGTGAGGCAGCTGTCCTTTGCAGCTGGCTTATCATTCAGACGGATTCGGTCGTCGATAAGTTGGCCGACTAAATCCGATGACTAAATCGTTCAGTGAGGCAGCCGCTCGGTTTAGTTACCGATTGTTTCACTTTTATCTTTTAAGCGGCTGCCTCACTTAAGGATTTAGTCGGCGGAATTTGTCGTTGATTTTGTCGGCAAACAAATCGACCGACGTTTAGTCTTGTCTGGAAGCAAAAAATAAGCCACGCCTACAAACGCTCATGTAGCTCACATTTTAAGGATGACTGATGATGAATTTTTCGCTTTATTATGTGGTTTAATGTTGACGGTTATTGCATCCGCACATGCATTATCGGGAAGTTTCCTAATTATTACTGACATAAAGTTACATGTCCATGTGAATTCTTGTCCAACCACTATTTCTTAACGTTTCATGTAATTTTATATTTTTTCTTCATGAAGAATATTTATGTCAAATTCACATTTCGACATTTTTCTTGTAATCTTGAAAACTCGCCGATTTCGCACGTAAATTCTCCGACAATGTGTGTCGTTGTTATTGTCAGTTGGCGCGCTGACCTTTGACTAAAACCTGATTGGCTGAAAAAGTCAAATGTCCGCCGACAAATCCCGGCAGATTGTGTATTCACATTATCCGGGGCTTTGTCGGCGGACGTTTGCTCCCCGCCCCGAACGTCCCGCGAACAAGTCTAGCCAGTCGGGCACCTGCCATTTGAAGCCGGCTTATCATTCAAGCAGATTTGCCCGCCGATAAGTTGGTCGACAAATTCCGCCGACTAAATCCTTAAGTGAGGCAGCCGCTTTAGACGTTGAAAGTGTTCTTTCAATTTGTCCCTTGAAGAAGGAGAAAGAAGGAGATTTGTAATTGACAAATGTTTGCACAAAATGACAAAAGCTACAGTAGTTTAAAATTTCAGTGTCTTTACCCATTAGGGCTATATTCCAAAAATTTCAATTATTAGTGTTTTAGTTTTCAAGACGAGTTAGTTATGCAAAAAGAAGGTATAACGACTGATGCCACCAAAACCTTAAACATATAAGTGAGACAATTAATAGGCACGGGCGTTGACAGACATTTATCAGGAGGGTGCAACATTTTTTTACCTGGAAGCAAAGCACTTTACTAGGCTTACATTATCTGGTGACCGGAAGATTCGGGACGGAAAATTCGGTACCGAATTTTCAGGACGGAAAATTCGGCACGGAAATGCCGGTAACGGCCCACATGGGGGCGCTGAAGTTAGGGTTAGGTGGTGAGGCGTCATCTGATCTGTATGTCGAACATGTACGGTGTACCGATTTATCTGGTACCGAATTATGATTATCCGATACCGAATTATCCGGTACCGAATCTTCCACAAGTAAAATTTTGGTGCCGAATTCTCCCGTACTGAATGTTCCGGGAACCTACATATCTACATGTCAGTCTGTTTTAGGATTTATTACCACACATTTTTATAGACTTATAATTTGCATTTGCACCCCTCCCTACAGTGGCGGGCAGAGACTGGTGGATGCCCGGGGCGGCGGCGGGGCCACCAATCAGGATGTCCCCATCACCTGGGGTTGAAAAGCAGAAAAAGGTCGCCGAGTCAATTTGGATGCCCCATCTGGTGGATACCCGGGGCCACCGCTGCCCCTCTGCACGCAACTGGGTCCCGATGCCCATGACAATAGGCGAGAACTTGCACTTTGTTCCAAACAGTGGACTGTTCAGCAAAGTTGGTAGGCCTATTCGAGGAGTTATAGACGGCACTGGAAGTCAATATGGAAGTTTTTGTGCATGAGTATGCTAGTGTTAGGGCCCAGGGGTATGCTAGTTCTTGTACTAGGGTACAGGGCGCGATTTGTAGGCGGAAGGGGGGATTTTTCCCCACTGCCCAACTGCTTCTCCCCTACTGCTACATCCACTCACCACTACATCCCTCCACTGCTACACTTCCTCAACAACTACATACTAGGGCTGCGCTAATCGAGTAGTTTATGAGTCGAGTAGGAGTCGAGTAGCTTAGCGAGTACTCGAGTACTCGCGTAAAACCGGAAATACATGATTTTTGCGTCATGGCCCTCATTTAACCAAAGCAGAACGCTAGATACAGTTACATATTAATTTTTCGGATATTCAAGCGTATTCAAGCGTAGTATAACAGAAGTTACAGAACAGAAACTATTTTGCTGGTAATAATGGTAGGCCAAATTTTAATGAAATTCTTTGGTTATTCTTTAATTATCTATTCTATTCCTTATTTAGTTATTCTATGCGAGTACTCGACTCCAAAAAAATTACTCGACTCCAATTTGGAGTCGAGTACTCGCGTTACTCGAGTTACTCGGCGCAGCCCTACTAGGGTAATTTGGGGTAATTTCGGCACCTTAAGCATTTTGTTCAGAATTTTTTGCAATATGCCTTTCTGAACAACTGCTTTTGTTGAATATGTTAGAAGAACATCCTGGCTACTGAAAATTCACGAGAAAACTTGATATTATATTACAATATTGTAACTATTTTAAGTCTGGTGGAGGCCCCTAAAAGCCGAAATTACCCGCACTGCTGGTATTTTCGGCACAGCTAGAGGGTATTTCCGGCACCCCGTGCCGAAATTATCTACAGCCAACTTGTGATCAAACAGAACAGTTGTAAGTAGGCCGACTCGAGAATGATATTGCCTATATATGTATCTCGTAAGATACAGTCTGAGAAACCTTAGACAATAACAGAAATTCTGAATTTTGCAATTAAATGTTTTTAGTGTTGGGGCCAAAGTTGGTCCAGGTATTGGGGTTAAATTAACCCGTATGGATAAATTTACACAGTGATAGGCTATATAGCCTAAGAATTAACGGCTAATATCTTTTTTATAATGTGCCGAATTTTAATTTAACTTAATTATTTTATTTTCAACAAATATGATCCATATTTGATGATCAATGTACTTAGGCACAATGCTTAAAAAACCGACTATGCTCCTGAACGAATGCTGGGGCTCTTGTGGCACGAAGTAGAGTTAAATGCAAAAGAACAGTAACATTATTTCAGCTTCTGTTCTGGCAATCGACTAAATTTACTGTCAGTTGATACAACCTTTGCAGTTATATGATTCGTCATTGTCAAAGATTCCACAGTTTTCTCCACACGATATGTGATATCGTTTGGAGCATCCCTTGCATGTAACCCAATCTTCACAATATTTGGGATTAGAAGTGTCAGCATACTCAACTGTGCATTCTGCCCAGATCCAAACATAGAGAGATTTAGTCGCTATCTCCAACTGATTTTTATATGGTGATCCTGTCAAAGTCTCTGCGTGAGAAACTTTTCTTCTTCTTTCCCGGCCGCTGCGCGGGGTTTTAGAAGCTGTCTCACCTACTACTAAAACTCGTGATAGGTTGATTAGGCCTAGCACGTAACTCTTTAGCAAGAGATGCAATAGCTGTTATAGATCCCCGCTGATTGACAGCTGGTATCAATTGGCTATCACTGTTGTCAAACATTACCTTCTGTAATTCCTCAAAAAACCGGTTGACTTTCGCTCTATTAAAACCAATGGCTCTTCGGATTGACGTAGCCTCTGCCACCCACCCTCACCGACAACAGCGGGTGTCGTTTCACGAACTCTCCCACCGCCTCCCAACCAATCTCTGCTAGCTGTCTTCTCATTGGTGTTGAATCTGTGATCAATACAATTTATCTCACAATAGCTAAAACCAAGCTCTCTCACAATCTTCGGCGATTGACCGAACAGCCTGTTAATTGGCCATGCTTAGTAAAACCTGTTCCAACTCATTTTCCTGTTCTTGTGTCAATTTTGTTGGACGTCCTGGATGAAGTTTCTCGACGCCTCCATCAGTTGCAAGGAGTCTCTTAACGTAGTTTTGCAGAGTTTGCCGAGGTATACCAAACTACTCAGCAGCAGTGTCTTCTTCGGTTTACCGTCAACAAAGACTGCATTGACCGCCAACTTCATTGTCTCTTCAGGCCACGGAGCATAACGTCCCCGCTTCGGACGGCTTTAGTCGCCCATGATTTAAGTCCTGCGCGACGTAGAGAGTGGAAGCAGAGAGGTTGAGTGATAGGTTATGAGAATGCTGATAATTTCGGCATCTCAGAGAAGGTAATTTCGGCACTGCCGGAATAACCTTACGCGTCTGTGCCGAAATTACCCACTTTGCTGTCTACTTACAAAACGTAACTGCGCAGAAATTACATGCTGTTCTGCAGTTATTATTGCTCATCATTTGATTTGTCTTAAATTTTCCTAGCAGAAAAACATCTACGCTTAAAGAACAGATCAATTGTCTAAGAAAGAATCGCTTTTTGTAAACAAGAAAAATGTTAAGAAAACAGCACATTCTGATAAATGACCAGCCTGGCTGGAATAATAGTAGTTTAGGCCATATTTTCAACTTGCGTCTAACTTCGGCAGACATAGTGATGACGTTATACTATAGTCTGTGGTAAAAAAATAATATCTTCACACTAGATCTCGGGGTGCCGAAATTACCTGAGTGCCGAAATTACCCGGTGTTACCCTACATACCCCCAAGCTCGACATATCCCCCTCCCACTGCTCCAAATCACAAATCGCACCCTGCTAGGGTATGCCCATAACCTTTCGGGGGGCTTTACGGGGTTGTTGACATGGTTAACTCCAGTAAAATGAAAGCGGAAAACGGAAACGTTATTTTAAGTAGCGCCATGAAGCTAAAGAGTAAAGAACTAGTCAGATCATAAGACTTAGGCCTATTAATTTCCATTCTGGGCCGAAGGACATGTGAATTAATGCCCGGAATCAAACCCAGGTTGACGGTTGGTAGGATCAACCCTCTGCCAACTAAGCCAGCGAGGCATCTGAGCACTCATGTGAGGCACATGAGTGCTCAGAAATTCAGAATTGACAAAATTCTTACGTGTGACAATCGATTTGCATAAGCTTCGTTGGAAGCACAAGAAATGCATCAGGAGGTTCCATGGTAGGGCCTAGTCGTGGCCTACTCTTCATTTTGTCGTCAAACCGGCGTCAGATCAAGTTTTTCATGATGAAATTTGTCGTCAACATTTCTTGTCTCTTGGCACTTTTTGGCTTCTTGTCTTTGTTGTCAATTTATTCATCACTCCTAGATGGTAAGGGTTGTCCTGCTCTCTGACTCCGTTTTTTTAGATATTGTAGGCTACTTCGACCACATATTGAATGTTTGTTAAGCCCGCATTTGTGCAGAGTTGGATTGTAGGCCTAGTGAAGTCTGATTTAGTCCGTCCCAATGGAGCTCTAGATCAGAGCCGAAGCTAGGGTTTTCGGCGCCCGGGGCAAGATTCATATTTCGCGCCCTTAAATTTCGGTGACGAACTTTTTTTAGTCGTCATACAGTATACTTATCCATTTTTGGGCTGACGACCCTTTTTTAGTGACGACGTTTTTGGGCTAACGACCTTTTTTAATCATCATACAGTTTACTTATCCATTTTTCCGACTGATGACCTTTTTTATTTATTCTGCAGAGCTATTTATTTTTTCACATCCAAAATGTGCGCCCCCGGTCGGCGCCCGGGGCGGCTTACCCCACCTAGCTACGGCTCTGCTCTAGATTTTGAATCTTGCATTATTTGTCTGACTACACGAAGCTGGAGATCTAGAATTGTAGGGTGGGAGCAGTTCGAACTGTCCGTTCCTATTGCCTTCGCAAAAATCTACAATTTCGTTTGCTGTTAGGTTATTATGCATTTTTTAGACCAACAAGTAGGGCCTACTATACAGGCTATCAATGGGTCTATTTATCGGTTTTGCATTTAGATGGAACTTCAGGACATGAATTTGATTTTTGCGAAGCAAAACGAATTTCCATTCGATGCTGAAAATATTCTGCCGATGACGAATTCACGCACGACGACGACGGTCTAGCGCTGTTGTGGTGAAACGGCGAAGGAAATGTCGTTTGGTTTTCGCTTCGAGATACAAATCGTAATTTACGATTATTGCCAAGTTGGTTCAAAAACTGAGTCCCAGTTGGAATCAGAACTTGTCTTTTGCCCCCCCCCCGCCTCCCTCCTCCCAATCCCCACCTCACCCCGACCGCCGTAGGCTCCACACTCTGAATGTCTAAAGGGGCGGCTGCTCTTATCGAACCAGCGGCACGACGTCGACGAATAATAATTACGCGTACAACACGGGAACAAACCATTACGGCAAAAGCACGAACGCCTACCGGTCACCATCGGCGGCGGTGGCGATCGGCCGGACGGACCGACCGACCGACCGAACGACCGACGGGCATTTTACGACGGGCAGCCAAAACGACCTTCGCAAACTACTCGTGAAGCGAGCAGACCATAGCCACAGAAGTATAGGTTACTACCGACTCAAAGGCGTGAGCGAAGCGCAGAATGTTCGGCAATTCGCTCGCTCGACGCTCAGCGGAACAGAGAGCCACGAATGGACAGACAGACAGACAGACAGACAGACAGACAGACAGACAGACAGACAGACAGACAGACAGACAGACAGACAGACCGGCGGTGGTTTACGGAGACAGAATATTCAGCGGCTCAATTCCGACACCGGGCATAGCGAATTCCGCAGTATTAAAGATCGGACGGCGGTCAATGGATCAAGTTAGGAATGCAGATGGGTATGACGTGGCATTTCACGGTTTTGCCTAAGATCATACCGGAAGCGTTCAACCATGAACGGGTTATGGGCGCTGCAATACTGTTGCCGCCGCCGCATCGGAGACGCTCGTGCGCTTAGAAGCCACTCATCCGTTAATAAACGGAAGAGCGTATTTATGACGGGAAGGATCATAAAGAGTATTTGATATTGCCGGCCGAACACGACACAAATAAAGAGCAAAGTCCCATCGCACGTGAGCAACACGAAAGCCTACACGCTATTCCTGAATGGTCAATCAGACACAGGCGTACTGTCACTTATATACAGGACTATACATCAAAACTGATATTTCAGCGGTGGAAACAGTAGCGTCATTTCACACTTTTCTTGGGGGGAGCGAGATAATTTTGTGCCAAATTTTAGGCAAATTTGTGCAAATTTTAGGCAATTTGTGCAAATTTTAGGCATTTTTGCAAATTTTAGGTAATTTTGGGCCAATTTTGGCAATTTTTGGGCCAATTTTGGCAAATTTGCAATATTTTTATATTTTTTGGCAAATGTTTGGGAATTTTTGCGATATTTTGCACATTAATACATAAATTATTTTTTCATTTCCTTGGGGGGCCACGGCCCCCTCAGCCCCCGCCAAATGACGCCTCTGGGTGGAAAACAGGGGAAAACTAATGGAACGTAGGACGTATCCTTTTTAACGAAGCCTACACATACCATAGATTGAGATTCTTTCAAGAGAAGAACGGCTTTCCAAAACTTTTTTAAAATTTGAGGGTCCTATCAAGAATGCGTTTAATTAGGCCTAAGCAATCGAAAGGCTAAAATGTGCAATTTCGCTTAAGATATTCAGTATGGTTTTAGACAATTAAAAAATGATCTATTTAACCTATTGAGATATACACTCACAGTATATAAGTTATTTAACATGTATGAATTATAATCATTGCAACACTGGCGTAAAATTGGATGAAGAGTGGGACAGTCGCCCTACCCCTCTCCAAAAACTTTTCCATAGGTTTTGCGCCTGTCCTACGAGCAGTGCTCAAATTGTGAGAAAATGAAAGGGGGATCATGGCGAGCGTGGTGTTTTAAGAATTTACACTTTTGTCATTTTTGCATTTCTCTAGGGAGGGTCTGCCATTTTAAAGGGGGGCTGAACCCCCCAGCAATTCGAGCTCTGCCTACGAGGCCACGACTGACCCCATCTCGAGTAAGGGCGGACACCGTGCATGCCTCCTCGTGACACTATTGCATTGACTGGAACCAAGTCCTCCATATTAATATAATTGCTGGTTCCTCGTCAGCTCACGCTCGAAGTGTTCGGTACAATTTTAAGCCGCCTATATTACACAATTCCTGGCGGCGCCTCTGAGCGTAGAACCTATTTAGCCTATCTGATCGATCAGCTACTCAACGGCAGAACGGACGCTGTATTTCATTTACGAAAGGACACGGCCGAACGTTACTATGACGAAACATCGCTTCAGCGTCGCGTCCCCTCAAAGATCTGTTAGGAATTCAGTTATCAGTGGCGCCCCCTTTCAACCTACGCCATCGTCTGAATGAACGCACAAAGATATCGGAAAGATTTATGTATGACAGTTTTAGAAACGCTCGAACACTATCTTATCCTTTCGCAACGCCCGCCCACCCCCACACTTATATATCCTCCACCTTCCCGGATCCCTTCTCTTCCCTCGTTCTTCCATTTTCGTTCGTTCGTTTCCTCCGTTCCCCCGTATTTGCTTTCCCTGGGCAAACGCAGGCGCTGAAAGACCAATCACCTTTATGGGTCGATCGTAAATAGCGCGTTTCTTACAAACTGTCGAGCTCCATTCTGAGGGAAAGCGCCGTTCTTCTCTTACAGCGCATAAAATAATAATAATAATAATAATAGCCTAACGTAGAATTTCTTAAGAGGCGAATTTTACGACGCCCTTCGTTACAGTCCATTAAAAAGTAAATCGAGTGTTGTCGAGATTCGACCGGAATGAGGTTCAAAATCTCGGGACGCTTCTAACGGCCATACAGTAATAAAATCGGACTCGTGAGACCACCAGCATACTCGCTTGCTCTTTGTCGAGTGCAAAACGCCGCAGTCGTTGCCTATAGCAGCATGGTGCGATTTGTGACCTGGAGCAGTGGGGGGAGGAACATTGGAGGGGAACATGGCGAGCAGTGAGGGACATGACTAGCAGTGGGAGGAAACGTGCAAATGCATGGTTTAATGCATTTAATGCACATTACTTTGCTTACTTCAGTGGCGTCATTTCACACTTTTCTTGGGGGGGCGAGAAAATTTTTTTGAAAATTTTTGACAAATTTTGGGCAAATTTTAGGCATTTTTAGCAATTTTGAGCAATTTTGGCAAATTTTAGGGCCAATGTTGACAAATTTGCAATTTTTTGCACATTAATACATTATAAATTAATATTTGCTTACTTCCCCAAATGACGCCTCTGGTTTACTTTGCTCTAATTTTCAATATTATTTTATACAGAGTCACGCACACCATTTAGGCCAGCGGTTCTCAACCTGTGGGTTGACTTCAAGGGGTCGAATGACGATTTGCCAGGGTCGCCTGAGGCCATCAGAAATATGGGGTTGTCTCTGTTCTTGTTATTGTACTAAATTTCCTCAGTGGTAGTTATGATGTACTCGTTGTTTTACTATAATTGTCATTCGAGGATAGACATGGAGACAATCAAATAATAACGATTTCGAACATTTCGAACATTTTGATTGTCGTAGCATTATTATTTTTAGCAGTTTACATTGTGAACGAAAATAATTTGAACGTTGGGGGGTCGCCACATAATGGGGAATTGAATTAAAAGGGTCGCGGCACTAAAAAGGTTGAGAACCGCTGATTTAGGCCTATTTAAGTTCACCCCTATCGGCCTTGGGCGTCCGTTCCATAAACCCTGGCATCTGGGGAAATTATGGGGATGCTTGGGCATTTCTTACATTTTTCTGAAGCACCTGCCCATCTGTTTTCAGCAACGAACAATGGTTTGCTGTTTTAGCAGAAGAGCATTGACAACTCTGGAATTTTAGAGTGTCCAATAGCATCGACCCTATCGCCGCCAGGGAGGCGTTATATTCTTTCATTGAATTCTGTATCAGATTTATATTCTTTCTGAAGGAACATAAACAATGCCCCTATTCAGGCGTGATTCAGCCAGTCATTCTTTCCCGAGATATCCCTTCAGGCAAAATGGGTTTATGGGCAATTATTCGACACCTGCTATTAGTATCATGTTAACGTTACTTGTTTGCTTACTTTGGCGTAGCCACGGGAGGGGGTTTGGGGGTTAGGACGGCTAGGTTTGGACGGCGCGAAAAAAATATGTTATGTACGTATTCCCAGGCAATTTTTATTTTTTGAGGCGATTTTTGGCGATTTTGGGGTGAAACCCTCCTGGCGGTTATCGATGACCTTTTTCAAAACCTCCTTCCGAAATCCTGGCTACGCCACTGCTTCACGACAATTCAATCACTTCAGATGTTGAAAGGGGCATTTCAAATATGCATGTATACAATAAGCCACCAGAAATAAGAAATACAAAAAGTTATTTGAATCCATTGTAAGTTTAGACACCTGACGAAATCAAATATGCATGTATACAATAAGCTACAAGAAATAAGATTGTTCCGAAGATCAGAGTTTCCAGCAACTTATTGACCAGTACCACTTCTGGTCGAAAGGGTTTTAATATATATATATATATATATATATATATATATATATATATATATATATATAATACATATATATTATAATGTAATATAATATGATATGATATAATATAATATAATATAATATGTGGCCAGCTTTGGCGCAGACGGGATGTCACTATTCCGGCGAAATTTAGACATATTTATTATTATTTACGCTGGATAAATTATGCCCGCCAACGAACTGAGTTTACTTCCAAGCATAGAATATCCTCCTTAGTGGTTTGAGCGCAGGGCGCGATTTGTAGGGGAAGGGGGAATTCCCCACTGCCCAACTGCACCCCTACTGCTGCATCTTCCAACAACTACATTTCCCAAGCTCGACATATCCCCCCCACCCCACTGCTCCAGGTCACAAATCGCCACCTGTTTGAGCGTACGCTACCCGGTCCAAGGAATATGATGCTGAAAGCCTTATCGAGAAATATGCGACCGCATCTACAGGCATTTGGGTCGGCTGAGAGTCAATTTAATTGCTTCTGTGACAAGACGATCAAAACGGTAATTTGCTTCATAGCGAGTGTGGTATGGTATGCAAGTGGGAGGTCAAATTGATGGCGTGCCTTTATTATTGACACATCCAATTGTCCAATGATTGCTTGTTGTCCTTCAGCGAACAATGAATGGTCTATGTCCTCCAGAAGCAATGGATAACTCAAAAAGGACTTCTCGGGTTTATGGAACGCTAGTGAGAGCCGGTTTTGCGGCTTTACGGGTCCACAGGGTTAAGCCATAAATGTAATAGTGCAATTGCAAGTTGCAACAATTGAGAATCCGCAACTAAATTCAAGCAACTATCATTTAACATTAATACGGAGTTGCCATGGCAGGAATTGACGCAGATGTCTTGCCAGTTTTTGCCAGTTGGTGCATCTAAGGCGACAGGTCGCCCATCGAATAGGCATGTCCATTTTTCAACATAACTGGCAGGATTGAGCAGTGTCGGTGGTGGCCCATTAACATTCATGAAAACAAGAGACGAAAGTGAGTTGATTTACAACTGGCGTATCATTTATATTCATGCGCGATAAACACTGCTCACATTCAGCTGACGAGATAGGCAGAATTTGAAGCAAGCACATTGCCGATTACTTTCACATTGTTCCTATAGGCCTACTATCGGAAATGACCCAAGGCTTGTGACGGCGGATCTACTTCGCACAGTTCTGCTAGGTAAACTATTGCTCTATCACCAAATAATGATCTGTCAATTTTATTGTGTGACCATGACGATATATAAATGTGACCAGCTGGGACTGGGAGAAAATGTACCGTTTGTGGGGTTCTTGAGTTACATATACTGCGTATATTGAGGTTATACTGTATTAGCTCAGTCACAGCAAAGTTTTAAAGAAATATACCT